>OZ012685.1:20637762-20706399 GCA_963942565.1 Maea johnstoni
ATATATATATATATATATATATATATATACATGTATTTATATGGTGTATGTGATATATAACAGGTGTTACGAAACGAAGCCTAGAAAACTAAAGGGGATGTCACAAACACCACGGCTTTCGAGCGGTCTATATATGGCCCAGTGAGTTATGAAAAGACCCTTCGGGGAGTGGGATGTATGTGCTGTATGATAAATAGAACCACAGTAAGCTTTTGTGTACGTGACATACCCGAGGTGTAACGAGGCGAAGCCGAGTAATCGCGAGGGATATCATATACACCCAAGCTTTGTAGGGGTCCATGTTGTTTGTACCAGTTGTCTGCCATCCAACAATCACAGGCCAAGAAAAATCCCGGATGAGCAATCGTACTCAGCACCCTTGGGTAATACCTTGGTGGTTTAGTGATAGATAGACCCCAAGGAAGCTGTGGTGTATGGGATATACCCAAGGTGTTACGAGGCGTAGCCGAGTAACCCCGAGGGTATCACATACACCACAGCTTCCGAGGAGTCTATGTGGCTTGTACCACAGTTGACTGCCTTCCGCCAATCACAGGACGAGAAAAGTATACCCTTGGGTAACACCTTTGGTTTTAGGCAGATTAGAGAACAAAGGCTTGAAAAGTGTGGGTTATGTCCTATAAACCTACACTTTTCGAGGCCTCTGATTGGTGGAAGGCAAGCAACTGCGGTACAAACTGCCTTGTACCACAGTTGCTTGCCTTCCACCAATCAGAGGCCTCGAAAAGTGTAGGGTTATAGGACATAACCCACACTTTTCAAGCCTTTGTTCTCTAATCTGCCTAAAACCAAAGGTGTTACCCAAGGGTATACTTTTCTCGTCCTGTGATTGGCGGAAGGCAGTCAACTGTGGTACAAGCCACATAGACTCCTCGGAAGCTGTGGTGTATGTGATACCCTCGGGGTTACTCGGCTACGCCTCGTAACACCTTGGGTATATCCCATACACCACAGCTTCCTTGGGGTCTATCTATCACTTGTACCGCAGTTGCTTGCCTTCCACCAATCAGAGGCCTCGAAAAGTGTAGGTTTATAGGAGATAACCCACACTTTTCAAGCCTTTGTTCTCTAAGCTGCCTAAACCCAAAGGTGTTACCCAAGGGGATTTAGCAAGAGTGCTCTGTCAGGCTTTTCTCGGCCTGTGATTGGTGGAAGGCAGTCAACTGTGGCACACGCTACATAGACCCCTCTGAAGCTGTGGTGTATCTGCTACCCTTGGGGTTAGTCGGCTCCGCCTCGTAACACCTCGGGTATATCACATACACCACAGCTTCCTTGGGGTATATGTGATAGATAGACCCCAAGGAAGCTGTGGTGTACTCAGTCACCCAGATCCCACTCGGCTCCGCCTCGTGAGATCTGGATGACTTCGGTTGGATAGCAGGCCGGATTGCACTTTCCAACAAGGCGTAACGAATAATACAACCTGGCTATCGGGGCAGCACCACGTGGAGTTCTGATCGTTGTTTTTGTTGTTCTGATCGTGTTTTTGTTGTTTTTTCAGACTTGACACATTGGCGGGTTTTAAAGGGAAAGCTGGCACATTCTATAATGAAGCCTGTCACTTTGAACATAGCGCGGCTTGTCCTTGTATCAGTCTTTGTTTTCTTCGGAGTGCTATTTATATGCGGTCAAGTAAGCAATCTTGTGAGTATAAACTTTATATTGCAATTCCTAGTGGGCACAGTGCAGAGATTTAATTCCTGCACTAAGTGTGCGGGCAGCCCGGTCATAATATAAGACCGCACGTCTGATTGCCTCCCAGTTTCCTGGGCATGGATGCAAGGGTAACCTGACAACTGACCGTAGCTTTGATTCGCAAGCTAAGTGGGTCATTGATGTGCTTGAAATATTAGTTGACATGCTACCATGGGTATTTGTACAACCAGACACTGGCAGACGCCCGGTCGACTGGTGCAGGAATCGAATGTCTAACCTGAAAAGCAAACCAACACAATACCTGGTCTAAACGTCAGGGTATGGTTATAAAACAAACTGCCCAAAATAATCAATTATAACGAATTTGATTGTCTTAGTGTAGGGCGCACATACAATCAGGAAACAACCACCATCCGGTATTCACGCATCGAAAGTTTTCGAATCATCTTAGGTCATGAACTAGCATTTACAATTTTCGATCGAAGTGAATGTTTATATGACATCCAGACACCGCGTGCTGACTAGGGCCCTGACCAAAAGTGTTGACAGCAGTGAGAAAAAGACTAACGTATAGGAACTCGATATTTTTAAGACGTTTTGAATGCACACAATCTCTCCCCTAAATGCTATAGATTAGGTGAGATTTCGACCGCGGTGAAGCTTAACCCTTTTGCATCTGGAGCGCTCACATGACCTGCCACATAAGGTAATATTTAACTCATTAACGCCCACAGCATAAGTGGTTAACCCATTAATGCCCACAGCATAAGTGGTTAACCCATTAATGCCCACAGCATAAGTGGTTAACCCATTAATGCTCACAGCATAAATGGTTAACCCATTGATGCTCACAGCATAAGTGGTTAACCCATTAATGCTCACAGCATAAATGGTTAACCCATTAATGCCCACAGCATAAGTGGTTAACCCATTAACACTCACAGCATAAGTGGTTAACCCATTAATGCTCACAGCATACGTTGTTAACCCATTAATGCTCACAGCATAAGTGGTTAACCCACTAATGCTCACAGCAAAAGTGGTTAACCCATTGATGCTCACAGCATAAGTGGTTCACCCATTAACGCTCACAGCGGCCCAAAAAAGCCGGACAATTTTAATGAAATCTTGCAGGTATAAGCAAAGTTAGGAAACTATTTGATGGAGAAATGTCAATTAGAACATAACCAACAACTCTCCTTCAAATATCTTGTAAAATCATTCTCAATTCTGAAGTTATTGTCAAAAGTATTTTAGATCCATACGACAATTGATGGAGGAACTCTTAAGCATAAATGGGAAATAACAAAAATATTTTGAGAAAAAGTTGACGGAGAGTTATTGCTCCTGTTGGATTCAACAACTCTTCTTCAACTATTTTTCAAAGATAAACTCTCACACTGGTACAGAAAGCCTCAAAAATGGGTAACTATCAATATGTCTAAGATGCCATAATGATTCCTTTCGATACTTGGGATATGCAGTCTATGAGAGAAAACAGGATTTTTTTTATTGATTATTACCTTCAAATGACCTTGAACTATGAAAAAATATATATGTTGGCCTTTTTCATGCATATAGCAAGAGAAAATCAAAATTCTGTAATAATAGCATTGCCTTATCAATACTCAAGTTAATATTTACAAAACTATTTTTTGAGCATTAATAGGTTAACCGATTGATGCTCACAGCGGCCCAAAGTAGCTAGACAATTTTGATAAAAAAATCTTGCAGATAAAAAGCATAGTTTGAAAAATGTTTGATTGTGAAATATTGATTAAAACGTAACCAATAACCCTCCTTAGTTATTGTCAAAAGTATCATACTTTCAGATAGCAATTTATGGAGGGACTCTTGAGCATTACTGGGTTAACACTGGTTCAATCCATTCATGCCTGCTGCGCAGCGGACGACAAATACACGTCTATTTCGGTGACATATTTCTGATGAAAGTATCTTTTGTAAGATATATAAAGAAGAAGATTTAATAGGAACCCAGATGACCTTCAAATACTTTGTAAATGTGCACTTTCTCTTAATGGATTCTCAAATGTAGAACCATATGGCATTTGCAAGTGTACCTCTCAGCACGGACGGGTTAGGGTTGTCATAAGGTATAGAAATGGCTTTTTGTGCACATCTGGTCACCGCCCATCTTTAGCAAGTTCAAGAATTGGTCCAAAGAGATGTTTTGTACAAGCTACTTATCCACTTAATATTTGCTGGATAGCCCAATAAACCTCAGGCTTTACAACATCACAGCATTTCGTCAAAAATATAAAGTGACAGAAAGGTATGTAAGAAAGTCACAGCAGTACGAGTTTCAGAGGCCACTAGACAGAAACACCTACTTCAAAATGTATCGTGTGGTCCAATAATATTCATACAGGAGAATTTTTGGAACTTAACCCATTAACCCTAATGCTGCTGGTGGCTAATTTGGCCAATAGAATATGATGCAAAACACCTGAAAAAATTACTAATACCCTGAAATGTGGTACTCATTCGAGAGGACCCAGAGAGTGCTATTCAATGAATACCAACATGACAGGGTTTAAATGTTTTTTTTATTCTTTGTGTCCTTGTGCCTTGAACGAACAAATCCTTAGCATCAGAAAGTTTAATGCCCACAGCGGCCAAAAGCAGCCTTACAATTTTGATGAAGAAACAATATTGGAAAGAGAAATGTTGCTATGTATGTATGTATGTATGTATGTATGTATGTATGTATGTATGTATATAAATATATATATTTATATATATATATATATATATATATATATATATATATATATATATATATATATATATATATATTCATATTCATATATTATATATATTCATCTAACAGTCCTCATGAAATGCATTCACATGAATACCAACATGACAGGGTAGCGTTATTTATTTCAAAGCATTGGGGGCTTTCGACAAAAGTAGCCTTGGTAACGAAAGGGTTAGTCCATGAGCGCTGAGGCAAATCTTTAACCCTTTTGCGTCTTGAGTGTGCACATGTTCTGAGGGTTTGTTAAACCGAGCTGACGTCACAACTTTCAGTCAAATATTTCTCAAAATACTGTTTTATATTCAAGCCAATCCTTATAATAGTATGTGCCAGACTGCGTGTACGTACCATATATGGAAGAGATAAAAAGTATTTTTGTATATAAAGTACCTATGACAATTAATCAATATTGAAGCAAACCCTCTAATAATTGGCGGGGACCTCAGGCCGCGCCTACCTGGGAAGCTGTTTTGAGATGTTCATGGGCGAGACGTCCGTGCTCAAAATCCTGAGGCCGGCAGAATATAATTCTCTATTCTGATTGGTTATAATATAAATGTTGCCTTTGCCGCGGAAAATCGTGCCTTACTTATTTTAATTTAGCATGAAGTTTTCAAATATATAAAATATTTTAAGCGGACATAAAGTATATTTTTCAGTATAGGAAGGAAAATTACTAAGAAAAAATTACTATGTGTATAGACTAGCGCCAGTCTCACAATCACGTAACGGATTAGAGACTGCTATCGCCCACCATCTATTGTTGGCGTGAAACGACTCATAGGACTGGCACTAGTCTACTATGTGTATAGAATGAAATCAGGAGACTTCGTAACCAAACTGGTTCGTAACCAAACTTATGCGTACCCAAGTAGCTTCGCACCCAAGAGATTTCGAAGTCTCCAGCTTGCGCCTAGAATTCCGATATTTGTTTCATTTCTAAAAAAAATGATACAAATCTAGTCATTATAAATTATTTTCCTCTATAATGTTAATGTTCTTTATACATCCAGTTCCATCACAAGCTCATAAATAACTTGGCCCCGCCTTTTGACTATTGATGCTTTGCATCTACAACGTACTTGTTCTCTAATAGTATCTGGAGGAGATGAAGTATCACTTTATATCTGATCTAAATGGTACCACTCTCGGTACTAATATTGTTGCGTCATAAAGGAAATTTATAAATTTCCTGTTTCCTTATTTCATTTTAGGTAGGACGTTCGATTGCTGGTAAGATATCTTTACTTCACTCTTCTTTCTGTATATTAGATATAATTCAATTTTTCTGCTTTGGCATTAAGACGATTCATAAGAATATCTTCAGTTGTACTTTCACTACAGGATATGTTCATGTGCCCTGCTTTTACACTTAACGCATGTGCACTCATTGGTGAAATACTAGTATCTCTTTTCTTTTCATTTACTTCCTCTGTTAGATATTCATTCACTTTCCACTTTGACTAGCAGGATTTTGTATCATAGAGATGTATATTTTAAGTCCATTCTTTTATGCTCAAGAAGTCTAACAGCACTGAAGGGTTTACTTGCGTTGATATCACTCAATCAACTTTGTCACCTTCACACTATTGTCACGAATTGATATCTGATACAGTTCAGTTTGTATTACTCTGTTGTATGCTTGCATGAAGACACCAAACAGAACATATACCTTCTACCCGGACCTATAAAGTCCATTATCAAAAATTGTCATTACAAATTAAGTCAGAGACGGAGGTAAACTGAAGGCTTATAGCGTAAGCATGCTTTACATTCGAGCAATTGAGTGTAAGAATCAAAGTTCTCATGATTGAAATTCACTGGTAATAATTGTCTCCCTATGGGGTTTGAGGGGTAATGTATCATGTTTCTTTACTTTTATTTGCATGGATACCACGCCTGGATTGGATTAGAATTTCATATAAAGCAGCTTCGGACAATCCATAGTAAGATTCAATTTGTTTTTTTATGTCTTTCATAGAATGCAATTTTTTTTTATTGTAGAATCAATGAAAAAAACAACTACCGTGGTTATCACAACTACCCCATGCCCTATTGTGCACTGCCTGCCTAAAAAGTGGGGAGAGTGGTCGAAATGTAAAGGGAATTGCGGTGAAGGACATGGCCGACGTCATCGGTCACGTGATGTAACACGTGTTGAGGGGTGTGGCGGGAAACCGTGCATGGTTGCGGAGAGCCAATCATGTACGAGAACTTTCTCAATGTGGGACATGGATTGTGCGCCAAAGGCACAGGAAGTGAAAAGAAATAACCATCACAGAAGACGAAGAAGTGGTAGGTTTCAATTGATCGTTTTCTTTATTGAATCATCTATTGTTTGTTTTTTAGATTGAATAGATGATAAATACCAAAAATTGCTAAATGTAAGGATATTTTTTACCCGTTTTATTCAATAAAGTTTGTGGTATCGTAGCGTCTTGAATCAATTTCAAGTCTTAGATTTTCACATGCCGTATCAAATGTATTAAAAATTGATATTGTTCACAAAATTTATCCAATGAAGTTTGTAGTATTGTAGCTTCGTGAATCAATTTCAAGTCTCAGATCCTCACATGCCGTACCAAAGATTAGGAATAAGGAATAGGATCGCATTTTTATTTCAAAAGGACATTTTTTTTTGAAAAAAAAAGAACATTTTAGATTCACTAATAAAACAAACTAAATTCATTCCTGGCTGAAAGAAAAAATATCGAGACGTGAAAGACTTTCCGTAAGAAGTGTGAAATACTTTCACTTTCCATTGGAAATATGATATACTTGCATTTTTTTTAGTATTACGATACACTTTTCACTTTCCTTTAGAAATATAATATACCACGTTCTTGTTTGATTCAATTTCAGTGGAGACGCACCATAAGATATATTTAAATAAAACCTTTATAATACCTGCGATAGCGGTTGTGTCCAGTGCTATTCTCGTAATGGTGTTTGTATGGTCACGACGAAAAACTAGGCGCCATCAGGTTACCATTGAGAGAGACCTAAGGAGCTTGGGAAGGATCGGTGATAGGAGGAGACACTAATATCCCATGGTGGATCCTACCAAGAAATGACGATCAAAGCTGATGACAACAGAGCCCAATAGGGCAGATTTACCATTTCCTGCCATCCACGTACCATATAGTTAGTCATGAATTTTGCTTCAGTTTACTTCATTTTCTGTGGAGAGACGGTTGACTTCCAATCATACACAAATCCTCAACTACAGTAATTTCATAAAATAAGTGTGGCATTATCACCAATGCTTTGAAGTTTGAGGAAGCCAACATTGTTATCTCTGTGATAGGCTGCAGTTACCACTGGTACTGACTTGTAAGGTAAAAGTAGGTTAGGTTCCGATTAACATTTCTCCATCAAATAGTTTTCTGATTTTGCTTTTGCCGCTTTGAGCAATAATGGGTTAAGTATGCTGGGCTTGGATATTTTTCTGTAGATATGGGATGGCAAAACGAGCTCGAGCGAAATGGACACGAAGGCATTCAACCAAACCTGAAATAACACCGAAAAAAAGAACATTCTAGAAATCACTTCAATCCTACTTGAGTACATGTATTTCTTCGGACAAAGGACTGGTTTCTGTAGCGAAACCAATACTGCGCTGACAGTGAAAACCTAGTGGAATTGGCGTTTTTATGGTTAGTTGTACATGTATTTACCTGAAGTTGTGATCTTTTTTTTTATAAAAACTGTAAATAATGCAGATGTCTATTGAAATATAAAACTACCACATTTACCCTAATAGGAAACTGTTATGATTAGGTAACCTAGTGAGAACTTTCAACATCATTATGCTTATAAAGATTTACCGTCTGTTGTACATATAAAAGTAACTGCAATGATTCGCAGTAAAAACGAAACCAGAGATGTATAGTTAGCACACCTATATTTGTTGGGCAAGTGTACGAAGATGCTCTTTTATAAAAAAAAATGCATTCTCTGCTTATTCCCTGGTGTGCTGTAAATTTGCAATTACAGTATGTTGTTACATTTGTTATAGTACGCAATAAACTATTTACATTCCTGCTACTTGTCATTGGATTGTTATTCACACCCATTAGCATAACTGTACTCTTATAGTCACACAGTTCTAACGTGTGTTATGAAGAAGGGCAATATTTGATAATTTCGAAGAGGGCTTAAACAGGAATCACTACGTTCAGTCAAATATTCCTCTGAATATTGCTTGGTTCCTAATTCTTCCAATACTGAGGCTACTTTCGTCCAAAGCACAAGGATGCAGTGTGTTTTGGAAAGCATCTAAACCCTGTCATGTTGGTATTAATTGGATAGCTCTGAGTCCTCCAAGATGAGTACCATGTGCCAGGGTTTCAATCATTTTTGAGGTTTGTTTTGCATCATTTTGAAATGGCCAAATTAGCCACCAGCAGCATAAGGGATGAGATATTTTAATGTGTCAGACGACGTGACTAGACTAGTGCCAGTCCTACGAGCCGCTCCGCGCCAGTGACGTGATTGTGAGACTGGCGCTAGTCTAACGACGTGACGTGTATGACGTGTTAAATATATGCAATTGGTCAGGTTATGATCAGTCCATTCACATTAGAGGCGTAGAAGTGTAAATAATCTGACACATATGCATTTAACCAAATATCGAAGATAAAATCTGAGATGTATTTGATTGAAAGTTCTTGTTCTAGTTCGGTTTAACCAAATCTGTTCAGAAGGATTTTATACACTGCATTATTTAAGTGTTCTGCATCTTAAGTTATCGGATCATATGCGCACTCCAAATGCAAATATGACAAAACAACTGCCTTTGGTACAAATTGGTGACGTTGTGGTACTCACCAGGTTTCACTTCTCCAGTATGTTTTTATCTCTCTCCGGGCGTCTTTATTTCATTCTTTACGAATTGTTTTTGGTTTTGTTTTTCTTAACGACGTAATGCCTGTTTTCGTCAGTTTTTTTCTTTCGTTTTCGGGGTAAATCACGACAAGTGAAGGAAACTTGGGAATGCTTGCAGAAAATATCGACTAATGCCAAATCTCTGGCAATTTTTACCATGCCTTTAAAGAGATTTAAAACTTTGATATTATGCAACTGTGAGTGTGTTAAACCACATGACCTTTGGAGCTGCCCCGCTATCAAAAACATCCTAAACATAACACAACTCTGGGCTATATGAAGTATTTTTATTTTCAAATTATCAATAAACCACACACACATTATGTACACACACCAAAACGACTCCTCAATAACATTGTGGATCACCTAGGGTAAAATAATTCCTTTGTGCATATTATTTGATTTTACAGTTGGAACCACTTCAACCTTGTCTTCATCGTCCATTTTCATTACCCTATTATTCAAGCGATATCATGGTTCAAATTCTTATACAGTTATTATTAGCTTGGATTGAAATTTGCTCCACGACCCAGAAGAAGGGGGTTAGGGGTTGTAAAACCCATTGTGAATAACTTGATTCAAAATTTCTCAGAATTTTACTTCGTATATAATTACGTTTGTGTTGATATGTATATATATATATATATATATATATATATATATATATATATATATATATATATATATATATATATATATATATATATATATATATATATATATATATGCCCTTCAATACTGTGAATTGCAAATCATGAAAGCAACCGACAAAAAGTCAAACATATATAGCTTTACAATGTTAAACATTAATAGTTTTTGTCGTTTTTGCCATTAACCATATTATATTGCACTACTGTAGGTCGTTTTGTCGTTTTTGAATTAGCCAACCATGCTTGAAAATAGTTTTTAAACGAAATTGTATAAATGTTAAAGGGGCCCTAAAGGCTCACATACATATCAGCTTATATGAAAGTAATACACTTCAAGAACAGGATGCTGTCCTTCTTTTTCTCTCAGTGATCCCATGAGGGGAGATTTTTGCATATTGCTATCATCCTGCCCAGACCCTGGCAGCGGCCATGTTTTCAATTGGGTGGCTATCTGCCCCTAGCTCTGTGCTTCCTGCCCCTAGCTCTGTGCTTATCTAATCTCCTTTGCTACCCAAAAACACTGACCACAGCAGGGGATTCACAATGGCGGCGGCCTTGGTTCAGAGGAGGTGCTATTCATTAATTGCAATTTTAGATTTTCTTTGCGTGGAGCGTTCCTGCTTATGACAGATGTTGAGCTATGTTCATGAACTTCCATATACACCTATGATTTGTTCTTCCCCAAGTTCCCCTTTAAGCAAAAATATACTGGGCAAGATTGGCGGCCCATAGATAAATTCATGTCCGAGTTGACCTGAAAACTTAGAATTAATCAAAACGAATTTTACTTGATACCTTTAAACATAAGAAGAGGGATTGTTAAACCTATGAGAACATTAAGTTAACCATTGACATTAATCAAAATAGGTTTTTGTCATCATTTGAATTATACCTTGAAAAGACTTCATCTGTAAACGTTTTTGTCATCATTTGAATTATACCTTGAAAAGGCTTCATCTGTAAACTTACTTAGTTTAAGTACGAATGGCTCAAGGTGTAACCAACATATTCATTGTGTTTGTCTTGCCTTTGCCAAATTTTCATATTTACAGATTAATCAGGTTATTTCATGTACGGAATAGTTTAAGTACGAATAGCTCAAGGTGTAACCAACATATTCATTGTCTTTGTCTTGCCTTTGCCAAATTTTCATATTTACAGATTAATCAGGTTATTTCATGTACGGAATAGTTTAAGTACGAATAGCTGGAGTTGTAACAAACATATTCATTTTGTTTGTCTCGTCTTTGCCAAGTTTTCATATTTACATATTAATCAGTTTATTTCATGTGCCAAATAGTTTAAGTACGATTATTATTGCTTGCTTTGGATTGTCCAATCAGCAATCAGGATTTGTACCATGTGACTGGTCATTAAATCCCTATAATGCCCTATGACGCGGGGCATTAAATGTCACCTCATAATACCCTCCAGAGCTAACTAGGTCAGTCAACCATATATATCACAAGATGCTAATATTTAGACCACAAGAAACGTCTTATGCAGGGAAGCAATAATAAAAACCTTAATAACTGTTCACCAGGGCAGTATGTGTATTAAATGTGCGCCTTCAGGCATCCTGACCAGACCTCGGGCCTTCGGTCTGGCCAGGATGCCTTCAGGCACACATTAAATAATATACTGCCCTGGTGAACAGTCATTAAGGCTTTATTACTAGTAGCTGACGGTGTAACAAACATATTTGTTTTGCTTGTGTTGCCTTAGCCAAGTTTTCATATTTACATACTGATCGGTTTATTTCATGTACGGTTGCGTACATGTGCCATTTACCATATTCTCTTGTGTACGGGTTTTCGGCTGGAAGATGGAAACTGATGATCAGTTTCTAATTTCAAATTCAACTCGAATAGCTGACGTTGATTTATTCTGTTTGTCTTGCCTTGGCAAAGTTTTCATATTCACATATCAATCAGTTTATTACATGTACAGTTGTGCACATGTGCCATTTACCATGTTCTCTTGTGTACGGGTTTTCTGCTGGTAGATGGCGCTGACATACAGAACTGACAAGTTGAAGAGGGCACTAGTCACCACGTGCCACCCGTTTCCGCATTCACTAGCCCTCGTTTCGGATCCTGTGCCAAGATCTTCAATTTCAGCATTTCCTGCATAGTTTTCTTAACTTTATATCTATACACCCAAGGATTGTCTTTTCTATTTACAAACTGATTTGGCATGGGCAGGTTACTGTATTTTTGCGTCTCGTTCCCCGATATATGAGCCAGATAGTTCGGCAACTTCGCGCCCGTTCTCGGGTCCGTGTTATAAGCGGCAGCGACCTCTGGCGGGAGTATACTCTGCTGGGTCCTGTCTGCCTCCGTCGTCGTCGTCTGTGCGGCAGACGTTGGTGACGTTTCTGCGGTGCCCTTATTTGGGTATGCTGGACGCATATTGTAGCGTTGTTCCAGTGACGTGAACGTATCCAGGTTGGGCGCGAGCTCCAAAGGTTGAGGCGACTCCTATCGGGAAAACAGAGAAATACTCAATATTAGAAATGCACGCAACATAATTGTAACCTGTTACTACTCTAAGCGGCTTAAAGCAGCCTGGCAATTTTGATGGAATCTTGCAGACAAAAGCAATGTTGAGAAAATATTTGAATGAGAAATGTTAAATAGAACATTATCAACAACTCTCCCTTAAATATATTGTACAAACATTCCTAATTCCAAAGTTATTATCAAAAGTATCATAGATGCAGACGACAATCTTATTAAACGTATGAAGTGGTAAATATCGAATTTGATTGTTCGCACTGTTTAAACCCATTCACATCAGGACACGCGACGCTGGCCATTTTCATCAAAGCCATCTGCAAATCTGTTGGTTTAACCTGGGATGGAGCGCAGATGTGGTTATGGAGGGTATCAAAGGGTTTGTTTCGGGTTTTAAGTACATAATACTCAATACCTCATGTGATGAAATGCTACTTAACCTTTTTTCATATGGAGGGCACACATGGTCTGACAATTGGAACCTAACTTGTCAAATTGAGTAAGCTTTGAACATTTATAGGGATTTTTTTGAACCAACATAAATTACCAGATTCAGAATTATTTCCCATCTTTAGCCCGTTATCAAGAGAATCCAATCTGTGTCAGCGCATGCATACAGTGAAGACGTAAATGGGTTAACCCTTCAAATGATGAGGCTACTTTCGTCCAAAACACAATAAGGCAAAGCTTTTTGAAAACCATCTAAGCCCTGTCATATCGGTATTCGTTAGATAGCTCTCGCAGAGCACTCTCAGATGCTAGAGGTTCAGCCATTTTTATGCATCACTTTGTGTTGGCTAAATTAGCCACCAGCAGCATAAGGGTTAAGCACAGTCACAATCAACCCCCACAACCGTTCTGTAATCTCTCACCTAGTCATTTTTAAAAGGTTTTTTGGATCATTTTGCATTGGCCAAATTAGCCACCAGCAGCACAAGGGTTAAACACAGCAACTAGCAACCCCTACAACCGTTCTGTAATCTCTCACTTAGTCATTTTTAAAATGTTTTTGAATCGTTTTGCATTGGCCAAATTAGCCACCAGCAGCATAAGGGTTAAACACAGCCCGAAACACAGCTACTAGTAGCCTGGTTCTCAGGCTGTGTTTATAGGTATAATGCCCCCACCACTATTATGCTATACATACTAAGTAGGTTTGATGTCTCTCTCAAACTATAGATGGAAGCACTGTTTCATGAGTTGGGGCTTGATAACACATGTGATACAGACTAGAGCTCAAGTGTGTCCCCCTTGAGGATTTATTCAGAACTAATACTGGAGTGAAATCAACTCAAGTCAGATCAGTGAAAGAGCCAGATATCACAGACTTGTAGCAAGTCTAAGCTACTAGCAACCCCAACAACCGTTTTGTAGTCTCTCACTTATCGCTTCATTAAAGCTCTAAAGGATGCATTGAACCAGAACGCCAATTGTCCTTGCGTGATTGCCTGGCCCGTGACCATGGTAACAGGGTGCACAACTAGCCATTAGAACATTACATCAGACAGGTGGAGATGAACTTTAACCCTTGCATGCCTACATCGTACAGCAACGCAAAATGAACTGACTACCAGTAATTTAGTGATATCTTCCCGACCAAAGTTAATTACAGAATATATTCGAATTCGAATGTTAATCAGAACTATAAACTATAAATTACAACTTTCCCTAGCACTTTTTTAATTTTCGTACTTAACTTTAAAGGAAAATGCATCTGTTAGGTTAAGTTAAGCTGCCTAGAAGCACCCATGCTCACACCAACGAAACGTACTACGTCACCCTTTCGCATGTAAAGCGTACGCATGGTCCGCCTCATATGGACACATAAATTGTTGTGGCGTCTGAATGATGATTTTCGCGGAATCTTCTGGTCCTAGTACCTAGTGTACTGAATCACCACATATATGCATATGCATTCTTTGAAGTATTGTTTTATACGAAAAAGGCGTCAATAACCTTCGACGCAAAATTGAGAAATGCACTGCAAACAAACATCATCACCATGTGAAGTAGAACACCTTGATGGGGTTGAGAATAAATGAATGAATACTCAGAAAACGTAATTACTGAATATTTTTGAGACATTTTTACACCGAGTAAAATAATGTGTAGAATTCGAATGTTTTTTGAAAAAAATGAAATAGCTTTGCAATAACATTGGTAGATGCTTTAGAATAAACGAGGTCACATATTGGGAAAAACATCGCCGAATGTTTTAAGTAAATGGTTAAAACATACCCTGGGTATGATAATAGCGAATGCTTTGTGAATAACAAAGAGTTACCCATGAAACAATATTGCCGAATGTTTTGGAATAAATAGAAATGCCAAAGGAAATGACATTGGCAAGTGTTTGACAATAAACCAAAAATAATCCGGGAAGCTTCATTGATGAATGTATTAGAATAAACCACTGCATACTCTGGTAACAACAGTAACCAATATTCTTAGAATAAGTGTAATAAATGTCTAAGGAATGACATTGATGAATGTTTTAGAATAAACCACTGAATATCCTGGTAACAACAATAACCAATATACTCGGAATAACTGTAATAAATGTCCAAGGAATGACACTGGTACATATTTTGGAGTAATGAAGCTTGCAGAGGTAATCATATTTGGCAAAGTATCTAGAATAATTAAGGGATGTCATCCATGAATGTTTTAGTGTAACAAATAATGAGCACTCCACACATAATCATATAATTCATAGGTCTTAACCCTTATGCTGCTGGTGGCTAATTTGGTCAATACAAATGATGCAAAAACTGTAAAAGGACTGAAACCCTGGCACATGGATACCCATTTGAGAGTACTCAGCGAGAGCTATCCAATGAATACCGACACGATAGGGTTTTAAAGTTTTCCAAAAAATCTTTGTATCCTCATCTTGTTTTGGAGGGAAGTAGCCTTAGCGTTGGAAGGGTTAAGGCCATGACGCAATACATGAACAGTCTCAAAGTAGAATGTCTATATCTTGTAAAATATGTGTTACAACATGCTCACCGCGTGATAAAACACACAAGGAGTATCTGCCTAATTACGACATCAATCAAAATATCAATTTAACAACTTCAAATCATGCAAAATTGATAAAATTAAACTGAGTATAATGTTTTAATTACTTGAGTGTCAAATCCTCTCCCATTTCCTATCAATCCTTTTAGTATGTTACACACGTGTATGATAAGGCCACACCAAATTACTATGGACAACATCTCTTCACAACACGCACATGTGAATGTCGTAAAAATGTCAACCTGTCCAGTAGTCTCGTTGAATTACGACATGTTTGTCACTGTTCATAAGCATGTCAGGATTTGGTTAACATCATTCTTGCATAGAAAGGTCACACTACGATGACTCATGCTAGTATCATGTACACTGATAGGAATGTTCTCAACCTGAAACCCCAGTCAAAATGGCAATTTTTGTCTTGTTGTAATGAAAATATCCATAGATAGTGATAATCACATTGGGCACCTATGAAGACAATTTGATGTTGACGATGATGATAATGATTATGACAGCAGCAACAACTACGGTGATGACCAGGATCCAATACTAGTAATGATATTGACACTACTACTACTACTACTACTACTACTACTACTACTACTACTACTACTACTACTACTACTACTACTACTACTACTGATAATTATAATAATAATGATACTTGACAGTATACCCCTTCCACCTAATTTTCGCAAGCGAAATATAATTTTTCTATTTAGACAGATGTTGATGTTACAAAGAGCCTCCATATAAATCAATGTTTTCAGAAGGATTTGAACTAATTTCACATCATCAGCTACTTGGCAGTGGAGGCTGTCACAATTTATTTTCAGACTGGTGTGAGGTTTCCTAACAGATTCTTAGTAGTATCTGATAGCAGAAACCTTTTACTAGTCTACGGAACTCCACCCTTTTCCTGGTGGGCAGCAACAGAAGATGTTGATTTGGTGATATGGGAGCAATACTGTTGACAACCAGTGACCACCTCTCTCTCTCTCTGTCTCTCTCTCACACACACACACACACACCTGTTCTTCTTTATGAACAGTTTATGTTACATACAGTACCATACACCTGATTAGCCAATCGTTTTAGCACCATTCTCTCCTTTCTGTCACTTGACCACAGACACGTGAAGAGCACTGCTAGATACAGGACAAATGTACCCATTAATGTCAGCAAGTGGGTTGTACGTAAGAATCTGACATTCAACTTAACGGAAGTTGCCTGTTTATTTGTCTCGAGCGAAAGGCTAATCACTCCATTGCATCACAAAATACAATTAAATATACTGTATGTAAACAAAACAAAAAGCCACATTATTCATAAAAGAAGACGGCTCACCACACAGCGAGTTAACATTCTTAGGGTGAAAAGTATTTACACAATAAATTGGCTCAATATTCAAAATTGCATTTACCCGTTTCTATCTCAAAGGAAAGACAACTTACAATTTTACATCGGTATATCATCGATATAGTCCCATATGTGTGAAAGCAGATGAAAGCTTAAGGTGTGAATGACAGTGATATGCCATAAAAGCAAATAAACGGCTGCACACTTAATATACTATCAATTTCTTTATCATGTCCCATATTTTGAATTTTTGAAATATAGGTGTTCTGAACCGAATCATTCTGAAGAATGTCTATATATTTCAAAACACCGATTATGGCACTGCAATATGCAACAAATATGGGTTCATGGCAAATTTTCAAAAATACCCTGCTTTAGTTCTGAATAGACCCGTTCTTATTGCATGTTTTCGATGGTTCTTTAGTTGTTATTGACTTATGGTTAATGCTCTCCTTCAAAATAATCCTATTTGTAATCAACTAATGGTTCATTTCGATAGATGGCGCCAACACACCCTGAATTCGGGTTCAGAAAACTCAAACAGTGGTAAACGGCGCAAAGTAAACTAATCTACAAATAATACCAAACGAAGTTAGTGAGGACTGTACCTTATTTCCCTTGGTTCATTGTAACAATTCTACAAATGATACCAAATGAAATTGCGCCCTTTTTCTCTCGGTTCATTGTAACAATTCTACAAATGATACCAATTGAAGCTTTTTTTCTCTCGGTTCATTGTAACAATTCTACAAATGATACCAAATGAAATTGCGCCCTTTTTCTCTCGGTTCATTGTAACAATTCTACAAATGATACCAATTGAAGCTTTTTTCTCTCGGTTCAGTGTAACAATTCTACAAATGATACAAAATAAATTTACAGGGAATTGTGCCTTATTCTCTCGATTTATTGCAACATTTCTACAAATGATACACAATTAAGTTACTTGGGATTGTGCCGTTGCTCTCGGTTCATTGTAACAATTCTACAAATGATACCAATTGAAGCTTTTTTCTCTCGGTTCAGTGTAACAATTCTACAAATGATACAAAATGAATTTACACGGAACTGTGCCTTATTCTCTCGATTTATTGTAACACTTCTACAAATGATACAAGATTAAGTTACTTGGGATTGTGCCCTGTTTCTCTCAGTTCATTGTAACAATTCTACAAATGATACCAAATGAAGTTATTGAGGAGTGTGCTTTATTTCTCTTGGTATAGTGTAACAATTCTACCAATGATAACAAATGAAGTTATTGAGGATTATGCCTTTTTCTCTCGGTTCATTGTAACAATTCTAAAAATGATACCAAATGATGTTACTGAGGATTGTGTCTTATTTCTCTATGTACACTGTAACAAATAAACATGTCTGTTGTCTGCTTACCAATAGTAAGAGTTGCCAAGTACATCATTTTCAAAATTCTACAAATGATATCGGATGAAGTTATTTAGGATTTCACTCGGTTCATCGTAACATTTTTACAAATGATACCAAATAAGGTTACTGAGGATTATGCTCATTATTTTACTCGGTTCAGTGTAACAATTCCAAGGATTATACCGAATGAAGGTTTTTTTAGGTTTGTGCCTTTTTCTCTCGGTATGTGTAACAATTCTACAAATGATACCAAATGAAATTATTGTGGATTGTGTCGTATTTCTCTCAGTTCAGTGTAACAGATTAACCTGTCTGCTCTGCCATGTGTACCTGTTGTTTTGTTGTCTAACCTTTTCTCCGCCTCATGGAGCCGACTCCTGGCATTTCTGCCTGCACGCAAGCATACACACAGCCTAGATTTCTAGGCTGCCATAAGTATTTATTCAGTCTTTAAGTGTTCTACTACCAGGCACCAAGTAGTCAAAGAGGGTCAGAGTGACCAAATTAGTTCACATCTGCAGTGCCGGCATTTGATACTTGCTCTAAATATATGGGCCACTCGGGCATTATAAACGACCGCACAATCGATTATCAACCTGTTTCCTGGGCATGGATGCGACCACAGGTCAATGACCTCTCCATTGAACGTAGCTTTGATTCTCAAACTACGTGGGTTATTGATGTACTTGACTTACTCTTTGACATGTTTCTCATGGAGTTTTTACAACCAGGCACTTGCAGATATCCAGTCGACTGGTGCAGGAATTAAATTCTGTACTGTATCTCACCAGGTGAATAAGGGACTCAATTTGAGTATGACAACAATCAAATCTCTCGTTGATTGAGAGAGAGAGAGAAGGATATCATTTGTAGGATTTTGATTGAGAGAGAGAGGAGGGTCAGGTGGTGCCATCTATCTACCATTGCTGATACTACACCACACTGCCTGGTCAACACAGAAGGGAATGTCAACTTTTCGGGGACTAGAAGCCTAAAAGACTATAATATATAATGGCCAGTGAACAATGAATGAATAAATCTTTGATATTTTAAATGCAATGATAAAAAATGATTATATGAATGGGCAATAATAGACTGGGGAATGAATGATTGAACAGTAGCCAAATTGATGAACAGTGTGCCATCTTCGTACTGCAATCACCTTTCAAAAGTGATCATTTCTTGTTTTCACTACGACTTCTTATCAGATCGACTATCTGATATCGTTTTATTAAGAACAATATATACTGGAAGTAGAATAAACGCATGTTAAACGCATGCACATTGTAAGAGGAAAGCCTACAGAGTCACACAAGAAATTACAAAAACCGCTGGTAGATTTATAGATAAAGTTATATGTAAACATTAGCACACATTCATTTATGATATATGTGATAACTACCTACCAGTGCGACCCACAGTTCCTTAGGCAACCAACTTTTAACCCATTCACACTCAGAGTTCCTCTAGAAAGTATCGTCTGCTAATCTCGTATTTATGAAAATAACTTGAAAGTTCACAAAACATTTGAAGAAGAGTTGTTGTATGGCTTCTGATCAACATTTCTTCTTCATACGTTTTCCAGAAAATGCTTTCAAACTTGTCAGTTCTATTTTGGCTGCTCTGAGTGTAAATGGGCTAAACACAGATACTTAAGTCTCTGGTTACGAGAAAATGTCCCACTTGAACCAAGTGGATAAATCTTTAAAATGAAAATCATGTAATATAGCCGTTCGCGTAATCTCACATTGCATAAGAAAAATGTGGTTACTTTGAAATCCTACGGGGTAGTTTAAAAGCTGCGGCATTACGCCGAACGACTAAATCGCCTTATAAATTAAACGTGAACTCGCTAAGGCGTTATCATTACTATAGTGTAACATAAATGGGTCAACGACTGGCAGGCAGAAGAAAAGTCCCACGCAATTTGAAGTGATGATAACTTAAAATACGCCTCTCCAGCTTTCAAAAGAACCAGAATTGATGTTGTTTCGATATTTTCTAATTGAAATCTGTTTGATTGAATTTTTTTGAGATAAACAAAAGCTTAGAAATACAAAATCAAGTTTGTAAATAACGGCTCAGACATGTAGATGCATTTATTGTTGATCTACCCCCCACCCCCTCTTCTCTCTGCTGTGCGTACTGTAATAGTAAGGTGCTCAATTCTCAAAAGTTTGAGTTAAGGAAATGCGGTTAGGTGGCTTTAAACCTCTATTGACTATTGACTAAGTAGTGACGGCATCATTGTCAATAAAGGATACATATGTACATATACACATATACATGTACATGCATTCATATATGCATGCATACATACACACCGAAATAAACATTCATGCATACATTCATACCTATTGTCTCACATATTGCGCATGCATCCGTAAATACATACATACATTAACAGACAGACACACATAAGTACATACATATGCGATTACGTGTACCGTGCAAGTCGATTGATATCTTATCTCTGGAGAAAATTAGGTTAAGTGGCTTTAAGTTTAAGGGTAAACCACTTGACATTTACAATGGAATTGATAAAACAATACGCTGTAGTTTACCTGTGGCGATTTCGTCGACCGCTTAGATTTCGTGCTATTTGCCGACCCCCTTAGCTTCACAGGAGGGAAGAAGCCATTGACCGCCCTGACCTGACCCTGGGGTTTCTCCTGCGGTAGTATGAGTTTGGAGTCGAACCCTATGACGGCCGGGGTGGTGGTGGGTCGGGCATGCAGACGCTGGGCGTATTCCTGCGGCGTCCCTCCCATCGCAAGAGTCTTATTAGAAGTCGTGTTCGCGTGCCTCGGACTGACCGACTGTATACTCGACGTGTACATCTCCAGCAGACTATCCTCGCTTCTCAGAGGCGGGATTGGCTTGTGATAGGTGGCGCTGCTGTCGAGTCTTATCAGAATGTTCCGGCTACTCGAAGGCGGGGGCTCTCGCCTGTTCGCAGCCAGCCTGCTGCTGTTGTCGAGGGCGACGCCGCCGCCATGTATGTGGTTGCTAGCCTCCACGACGCCTGACCCGTCTCCACCGCGATCGATGCTCGCTCCGCGGCCAGCCGAAGTGTGTTCGATACGGGGCAGCCCCATAACTTATCAGTTACTTGTGGAATTCTTCACATTTTCGTTAATCCGAAGGTAACCTTATTACAAACTGTAGTACTGGAAATCCATGGCGATCGCAGGTACGAGACAAACAGTTACGATCTAAACCGAGCGACGTCACTGTGTCCGTGAGCTCGCTCGACTAAACTTCTTGACGACAGTCCAACTCTTATCAGGGCGACAACACAGGTCGGCGGGCACTCAATCGTGTGCACCTGTCTACTATGATTAGGAAACTGCTCGATCACTTAGAAATCAAATTCCCACGTAGAACTTAAACTGTCCTTAGTGATATAAAGAAGCGAAGATTATCCTAACAAGCTTGGCTAACCCACACTGCTCCGGTGTTTGGGTTTAGCTGAAGCGTAGCGTTGTAAGGGTAGGGAGAAATAGAGCGTGACCGCCACATCTTGGCCCGGGTTACCCCTTCACGAACGACTGGGCCAGTTGTGTTATTTCTAGTATTTATACCCCCAGGCCATGTTAGTTGTGTAACATTCTCCACGGTTTGCCTATCCCGCTGTCTTTCATGATACGAAGATTGCGTGAGCGATCGCATTCGATACATTTACAATCAGTAATACAAACATACCTGTCCTATCAATTTCCACAGGCAGAGCAGGAAAGCCTTGGAATTACGCTATCGGTGCCGAGCCAGAACTGTTCCATAAACTTCTTAGAATATGCAAGTACATTTACATGTATATTTTAATGATGATGATGATAATAATAATAATGAAAATAGCTATGGTAATAACAATTAATGATGATGATAATGATAATATTAATAAGAAATAGAATACAGTATCAACAAAAACAACAACAAATAATGATAATAATGATATCAATACTACTACTACTACTACTACTACTACTACTACTACTACTACTACTACTAACAGTAGTAGTAGTAGTAGTAGTAGCAAAATATTAGAATGTTAATGAAACGCTTCCTTCAGTGATAAGTTTTTCAAACTTGCACAATGCTCTAATTATTACATTAACAATGGAACCTGTTAAATTCTGAAACCAATAAGTATACATCTAATGTAAAATAAACACCAGGGAAAGGAATCAACCTATACAGTAGCCCCCCTCCAAAGCCAGTGTGAGGACATCAATGTTTGAAAAGATAGCAGTGAGATGTGCATTAGTTGGGGATGCAGAAACAGCACGCAATATCGCAACGTTGTATCGAAGAAAGACGTAAATTGTTAAAATTATTTTACAAGCTGGTATTAAGTAGCAATCCTAACAGGGAGCAAATGGGAGTAACAAAAAGGTTGACATTTCAATCAGACAGTGTGATTTCTTCCCGGGGGGGGGGGGGGGGGGGGGGCACTCAGGTACAGAAGGTGGGCCGCACTCGCGTTATGTATTTCGCGGAAGAAGTGGTCTTTTTTTAAGACCTCCGCATGTCCGCGATTTTGTAAAAGAAGGGTACTTTTTTGTACCCAGGTACGAAATATAGGGGGTGAAAATCCCCTTACAATCCACGAAATATACGCGGCTCTGACGCCGAGTGACTCCCGAAGTGATTGGGCTTCCGCGTATGCTGCCGCCACTTGCATTAAATCTGAAGTTAAAATAGCTCTCGTCATCCAATGTCAGTGCTTTGATAAAAGAAAGGGTGTTTATTTACTGGAAAAAGTCAGCGTTTTTTTAAATTAAAATAAGGGTGCGTTTTGGCCAGAAATCAGTGCTTTAGGGGTATTTTTTACTCTTGAGAACGAGCGTATGCGCCCCTAAATACCAAAGAGCCCTCCCCCCCCGGGATTTCTTAACCCTAACCCGTATTACTCTCACAACATTGTACACTAAGTAATAACCCGGTAGCAGGTTATGTACCCACATAGGTCTAAACATTGACTTACATAAAGGGTTGACACTTTCACACCTCTATGTATGCTGTAATAACCTACCGTTCGCTTATGAAAGAACGTATGATGAACATGCAAGAAACATTAAACCCATTGATGATTGGGAGTTAATTATGAAATTGTCGTCTGGATTTTCATAACTTTTGACGACAACTTTGGAATTAAGAATAACGTCATAATGTAGTAGAAAGAGAGTTATTGGTAGTGTTCAGCTCGTTTTCTCTTTTACATACTTTCGCAAATATGCTTTCGCCTATGCCTAAACCGGTGGAGATGGACTTCTGATCACCGAGTAGCCTATCCTAGGCCAAGAAATGTATTGCACTTCTTGAATAACTTACCTAATGTTTATATACCATTCTAAGATGTCTTCCCATATGTAGTTCTATATTGGCTCACCAGGCGGCCAGCATGGGTTCATTTGGATTTCTTTGATTCTGACTGACCAGTGTGACCACCCTTGGTGCCATCTATCCCAAGCCACAAGAACTAACCCCTAGATATTTAAAAAGGATATGATAGAGACCAGAGTAGAGAAAAGCGTGACTTCATGAAATCACAGACTAGGAGCTAGTCAAATCACTGAGGTAATCTTCAAAATCTCGGTATGGGCTCTACTTTGGATTGCATGAAAAAGTGTTGTAAACCACTTCCTCCAGCCTCCCGCTTAAGGAGAGGAGGAACGTTCATCAATGACCAAGGGCAGGACACCGCGAGGCGTCACCCGAGATCCGCTTCGCGCTCAGAAGAGAACACTGTATCTCCTCCTCGTGGTTTACGGTCCAGAATCAGTTTTACCTGAGGTCCTGGCGATACATACTATAGAAATGATCCCTAAAAGTATGATCTTAATTGCATAACGTCCCATGTATGGTCATATACTAAGCTGTTCATCCAAGTGTATGCCCTTTGGTCAGTTCGTACCACCAAGAAAAATGTTTTATTTGTGTTTTTTATACTTGTAACTCAGTTTTGGATAGTGATTACAATAAAAATGAAATAAATATGTATTTATCAAATGTTTTATTTATCTCAACATTGTTCACGCACTGCCTTAAAATATCTTTGAATACACTTTAGGGATGGACGCCACAGCGACCCAGTTTCGGCCACAGCTATTTCTGATCTTTAAGGTCATATGATACTCGACACCAGTGACACCTATTGAGTATTGAACAAACTAGAATAAGTTATTACAATTTTCCTGACTTCCCTGCCGGTTTTGAAAAGAAATTGTTTCAAAAGTAGATTTTTATTAGATATGCACGATTATGACTCTACCTGCTTATTCTAGATAGTATCTGAAGAGATACACATTTTTCTATATAAAACCGCCAATCCGAAATTAGTTTCCGACGGTGCACACTAGCACCACTTTTGACTAGACTATTACTAGCCTCACAACTCCTTCGTGTGGCAATATTGTAAACGAAGTAAACCGATAGCAGGAAATGTACCTACTTAAGTTTAAGCATTGACTTACATAAAGGGTTAACACATTCACATCTGGAGTGTACTCAAAGTCTGATATTTAAGTGGATTTGTGTTATAACAAAGCAATATTTTGAGAAACATTATATTGAAAGTTATGGTAGCTGTTGTGTTAAACGCTCCATTGTGGAGAATATTTTTAAACCACTCATGATCAGGAACAACAGGTTTGAATTGAATATTTCTCAAAATATTGCATCCTTATCAAAATATTCCAGTGTGTGTCAGTCCATGTGTATGCTCTAGATGTGAATAGGTTAAACTTGCCATAATAAACCAACACGGCTAGCAGAGCAAACGATTAGTTTTAATAGTTCCATAAAAAAATTCAAGAAACATTCTGGAAGCATGACTAAATGAGTGTATTAGATGTTTCACATACATACATATTGTATTTAGAAAACGCGCAAACCCCATTTATTGATACGACCTATTGGCTTATCTACGGGTCTTTATCATTTCTACAATGCCTGATATGGTGGTGTCACCTGGTGGCAATATCAAAACTGCTAGTCACAAAGCGTGCTTCAAAATTTGGGCATCCCCGTTCCATCCATATACCCTTTGCTCGAACGTACACGCAACGCACCGAGGGTTGGGCGAACGTAGCCTTTACAAATAGGTATACGTAATAGAAGTAGCCCGCTGGACTTCAGTTAGCCTAGCCACTAGCTGAGTTGTGGTGAACTGTTGGCCATTTTGTTCACACAAATACCTCGCGAAGGGGTTGTATTGCTGACAATAACTACCGTATTTCCAACGATCACCCTCGCATACCACAAGGGGAAGAAAACGCAGGGTGAAGGAATGTGGACGCACTACCAGGAAGGGGGTTCTATTTTTGATTCATTAAAAAGTGTTGTAAACCACTCAGAATGTGTTCTCTTCCTCCAGCCTCCCGCTTAAGGAGAGGAGGAACGTTCATCAATGACCAAGGGCAGGACACCGCGAGGCGTCACCCGAGATCCGCTTCGCGCTCAGAAGAGAACACTGTATCTCCTCCTCGTGGTTTACGGTCCAGAATCAGTTTTACCTGAGGTCTTGGCGATACATACTATAGAAATGATCCCTAAAAGTATGATCTTAGTTATTCAATGGTCCATGTATGGTTATATACCACGTCGTTCATCCAATTGATTACAATTTTTCCTAACATCACTGAAAATTTTGAAAAGAAATTGTTGCAAAAGCAGATTTGTATTAATATCCGTAGATACACTGAATGTTTTGGCTATAGTGATTATCAGCAGAAAAAATGTCAACATGACAGAACAGTAATTCAAGTAGTGTCAGTATCTCTGAAGAGATACATTTAGCAAAGAAAGAATCTATTTTGGAGAATGAGATGTTTGTGGTATACATTGTATTATTTTTTCAAAAATCTGTGAAATTAAACTAAGATGATGACCCCATGAATTAAAGTTATTTTGAGGATCGCTGTGCTATGTTCTTTACTCATGCAAAAATACAGGGATATTAAACTGAGATTTCTAAAAGTGACGTAAAACCCTAAAACATTATAAAGAACACATTAGCAATGTTTATTACATGAATCTTAGTAAAAAGTACGTGAAATGACATTTTGCCTTTCGGATTAAGATCTAAACGAAGGTGAATTTGCTTAAAATGATTCTCATGAATCTTACTGAGACTATTTTCGACTGTAAATTAACTTCATTCTCATATAAGAGGTGAAAATACCCTGTCTGTTCTCAAATTTTCACTTGAGATATAAGTTTACTCAAAAACTGGATTTGGTGTTACTTTTGTATAAATTTGGTTGTCCCAGGCAATAGGGCTATCAATTTCTACAGCCCAACAGTTTTCATCATGTTCAAACTAGTTATGGTATCAAAGATGCATTAAATAAAGACTTCTAATTATAAAAATAAATCAATATAAGCGATTCATTGTAATTTAGGTACGTACAGGATTTTGATATATAATATATATTTTTAACTATTTAAGATAGCAAATGGTTTTCTACACATTTTTCTATATAAAACCGCCAATCCGAAATTAGTTTCCGACGGTGCACACTAGCACCACTTTTGACTAGACTATTACTGGCCTCACAACTCCTTCGTGTGGCAATATTGTAAACGAAGTAAACCGATAGCAGGAAATGTACCTACTTAAGTTCAAGCATTGACTTACATAAAGGGTTAACACATTCACATCTGGAGTGTACTCAAAGTCTGATATTTAAGTGGATTTGTTTTATAACAAAGTAATATTTTGAGAAACATTATATTGAAAGTTATTGTAGCTGTTGTGTTAAACGCTCCATATTGGAGAATATTTGTTAAACATACCACTCATGATCAGGAACAACATATTTGAGTTGAATATTTCTCAAAATAGTGCATCCTTATCAAAATATTCCATTGTGTGTCAGTCCATGTGTATGCTCTAGATGGGAATAGGTTAAACTTGCCATAATAAACCAACACGGCTAGCAGAGCAAACAATTGATTTTGATAATTCCATGAAAAAATTCAAGAAACATTCGCGAAGCATGACTAAATGAGTGTATTAGATGTTTCACATACATATTGTATTTAGAAAACGCGCAAACCCCATTTATTGATACGACCTATTGGCTTATCTACGGGTCTTTATCATTTCTACAATGCCTGATATGGTGGTGTCACCTGGTGGCAATATCAAAACTGCTAGTCGCAAAGCGTGCTTCAAAATTTGGGCATCCCCGTTCGATCCATATACCCTTTGCTCGAACGTACCGAGGGTTGGGCGAACGTAGCCTTTACAAATAGGTATACGTAATAGAAGTAGCCCGTTGTACTTGAGTTAGCCTAGCCACTAGCTAGGCATTACTGTGTTTCTTATTTACACATAAGTATGCCTGCACCTATACTACATAAGGGCTTGTGGTGAACTGTTGGCCATTTTGTTCACACAAATACCTCGCGAAGGGGTTGTATTGCTGACAATAACTACCTTATTTCCAACGATCACCCTCGCATACCACAAGGGGTAGAAAACGCAGGGTGAAGGAATGTGGACGCACTACCAGGAAGGGGGTTCTATTTTTGATTCATTAAAAAGTGTTGTAAACCACTCAGAATGTGTTCTCTTCCTCCAGCCTCCCGCTTAAGGAGAGGAGGAACGTTCATCAATGACCAAGGGCAGGACACCGCGAGGCGTCACCCGAGATCCGCTTCGCGCTCAGAAGAGAACACTGTATCTCCTCCTCGTGGTTTACGGTCCAGAATCAGTTTTACCTGAGGTCCTGGCGATACATACTATAGAAATGATCCCTAAAAGTATGATCTTAGTTATTCAATGGTCCATGTATGGTTATATACCACGTCGTTCATCCAAGTGTATGCCTTTTGGTCAGCTCGTACCATCAACAAAAATGTTTTATTTGCATGTACAATACTCACAACTCTGTTCTGGATTATCTATCATAATAAAAGTATAAAATTTGTATTTATGAAATATTTCATTTCTCTGAAAATAATTATGAACTGTCTTAGAATATCTTTGAATACACTCTAGGGATGGACGTCACTGCGACCCAGTTTTGATCACAGCTATTTCTGATCGTTATGGTCATTTGATACTCTACACCAGTGACACCTATTGAGCACTAAACAAAATGAGATAATTGATTACAATTTTTCCTAACATCACTGAAAATTTTGAAAAGAAATTGTTGCAAAAGCAGATTTGTATTAATATCCGTAGATACACTGAATGTTTTGGCTATAGTGATTATCAGCAGAAAAAATGTCAACATGACAGAACAGTAATTCAAGTAGTGTCAGTATCTCTGAAGAGATACATTTAGCAAAGAAAGAATCTATTTTGGAGAATGAGATGTTTGTGGTATACATTGTATTATTTTTTCAAAAATCTGTGAAATTAAACTAAGATGATGACCCCATGAATTAAAGTTATTTTGAGGATCGCTGTGCTATGTTCTTTACTCATGCAAAAATACAGGGATATTAAACTGAGATTTCTAAAAGTGACGTAAAACCCTAAAACATTATAAAGAACACATTAGCAATGTTTATTACATGAATCTTAGTAAAAAAGTACGTGAAATGACATTTTGCCTTTCGGATTAAGATCTAAACGAAGGTGAATTTGCTTAAAATGATTCTCATGAATCTTACTGAGACTATTTTCGACTGTAAATTAACTTCATTCTCATATAAGAGGTGAAAATACCCTGTCTGTTCTCAAATTTTCACTTGAGATATAAGTTTACTCAAAAACTGGATTTGGTGTTACTTTTGTATAAATTTGGTTGTCCCAGGCAATAGGGCTATCAATTTCTACAGCCCAACAGTTTTCATCATGTTCAAACTAGTTATGGTATCAAAGATGCATTAAATAAAGACTTCTAATTATAAAAATAAATCAATATAAGCGATTCATTGTAATTTAGGTACGTACAGGATTTTGATATATAATATATATTTTTAACTATTTAAGATAGCAAATGGTTTTCTACACATTTTTCTATATAAAACCGCCAATCCGAAATTAGTTTCCGACGGTGCACACTAGCACCACTTTTGACTAGACTATTACTGGCCTCACAACTCCTTCGTGTGGCAATATTGTAAACGAAGTAAACCGATAGCAGGAAATGTACCTACTTAAGTTCAAGCATTGACTTACATAAAGGGTTAACACATTCACATCTGGAGTGTACTCAAAGTCTGATATTTAAGTGGATTTGTTTTATAACAAAGTAATATTTTGAGAAACATTATATTGAAAGTTATTGTAGCTGTTGTGTTAAACGCTCCATATTGGAGAATATTTGTTAAACATACCACTCATGATCAGGAACAACATATTTGAGTTGAATATTTCTCAAAATAGTGCATCCTTATCAAAATATTCCATTGTGTGTCAGTCCATGTGTATGCTCTAGATGGGAATAGGTTAAACTTGCCATAATAAACCAACACGGCTAGCAGAGCAAACAATTGATTTTGATAATTCCATGAAAAAATTCAAGAAACATTCGCGAAGCATGACTAAATGAGTGTATTAGATGTTTCACATACATATTGTATTTAGAAAACGCGCAAACCCCATTTATTGATACGACCTATTGGCTTATCTACGGGTCTTTATCATTTCTACAATGCCTGATATGGTGGTGTCACCTGGTGGCAATATCAAAACTGCTAGTCGCAAAGCGTGCTTCAAAATTTGGGCATCCCCGTTCGATCCATATACCCTTTGCTCGAACGTACCGAGGGTTGGGCGAACGTAGCCTTTACAAATAGGTATACGTAATAGAAGTAGCCCGTTGTACTTGAGTTAGCCTAGCCACTAGCTAGGCATTACTGTGTTTCTTATTTACACATAAGTATGCCTGCACCTATACTACATAAGGGCTTGTGGTGAACTGTTGGCCATTTTGTTCACACAAATACCTCGCGAAGGGGTTGTATTGCTGACAATAACTACCTTATTTCCAACGATCACCCTCGCATACCACAAGGGGTAGAAAACGCAGGGTGAAGGAATGTGGACGCACTACCAGGAAGGGGGTTCTATTTTTGATTCATTAAAAAGTGTTGTAAACCACTCAGAATGTGTTCTCTTCCTCCAGCCTCCCGCTTAAGGAGAGGAGGAACGTTCATCAATGACCAAGGGCAGGACACCGCGAGGCGTCACCCGAGATCCGCTTCGCGCTCAGAAGAGAACACTGTATCTCCTCCTCGTGGTTTACGGTCCAGAATCAGTTTTACCTGAGGTCCTGGCGATACATACTATAGAAATGATCCCTAAAAGTATGATCTTAGTTATTCAATGGTCCATGTATGGTTATATACCACGTCGTTCATCCAAGTGTATGCCTTTTGGTCAGCTCGTACCATCAACAAAAATGTTTTATTTGCATGTACAATACTCACAACTCTGTTCTGGATTATCTATCATAATAAAAGTATAAAATTTGTATTTATGAAATATTTCATTTCTCTGAAAATAATTATGAACTGTCTTAGAATATCTTTGAATACACTCTAGGGATGGACGTCACTGCGACCCAGTTTTGATCACAGCTATTTCTGATCGTTATGGTCATTTGATACTCTACACCAGTGACACCTATTGAGCACTAAACAAAATGAGATAATTGATTACAATTTTTCCTAACATCACTGAAAATTTTGAAAAGAAATTGTTGCAAAAGCAGATTTGTATTAATATCCGTAGATACACTGAATGTTTTGGCTATAGTGATTATCAGCAGAAAAAATGTCAACATGACAGAACAGTAATTCAAGTAGTGTCAGTATCTCTGAAGAGATACATTTAGCAAAGAAAGAATCTATTTTGGAGAATGAGATGTTTGTGGTATACATTGTATTATTTTTTCAAAAATCTGTGAAATTAAACTAAGATGATGACCCCATGAATTAAAGTTATTTTGAGGATCGCTGTGCTATGTTCTTTACTCATGCAAAAATACAGGGATATTAAACTGAGATTTCTAAAAGTGACGTAAAACCCTAAAACATTATAAAGAACACATTAGCAATGTTTATTACATGAATCTTAGTAAAAAGTACGTGAAATGACATTTTGCCTTTCGGATTAAGATCTAAACGAAGGTGAATTTGCTTAAAATGATTCTCATGAATCTTACTGAGACTATTTTCGACTGTAAATTAACTTCATTCTCATATAAGAGGTGAAAATACCCTGTCTGTTCTCAAATTTTCACTTGAGATATAAGTTTACTCAAAAACTGGATTTGGTGTTACTTTTGTATAAATTTGGTTGTCCCAGGCAATAGGGCTATCAATTTCTACAGCCCAACAGTTTTCATCATGTTCAAACTAGTTATGGTATCAAAGATGCATTAAATAAAGACTTCTAATTATAAAAATAAATCAATATAAGCGATTCATTGTAATTTAGGTACGTACAGGATTTTGATATATAATATATATTTTTAACTATTTAAGATAGCAAATGGTTTTCTACACATTTTTCTATATAAAACCGCCAATCCGAAATTAGTTTCCGACGGTGCACACTAGCACCACTTTTGACTAGACTATTACTGGCCTCACAACTCCTTCGTGTGGCAATATTGTAAACGAAGTAAACCGATAGCAGGAAATGTACCTACTTAAGTTTAAGCATTGACTTACATAAAGGGTTAACACATTCACATCTGGAGTGTACTCAAAGTCTGATATTTAAGTGGATTTGTTTTATAACAAAGCAATATTTTGAGAAACATTATATTGAAAGTTATTGTAGCTGTTGTGTTAAACGCTCCATATTGGAGAATATTTGTTAAACCACTCATGATCAGGAACAATATGGTTTGAATTGAATATTTCTCAAAATAGTGCATCCTTATCAAACTATTCCAGTGTGTGTCAGTCCATGTGTATGCTCCAGATGTGAATAGGTTAAACTTGCCATAATAAACCAACACGGCTAGCAGAGCAAACAATTGATTTTGATAATTCCATGAAAAAATTCAAGAAACATTCGCGAAGCATGACTAAATGAGTGTATTAGATGTTTCACATACATATTGTATTTAGAAAACGCGCAAACCCCATTTATTGATACGACCTATTGGCTTAACTACGGGTCTTTATCATTTCTACAATGCCTGATATGGTGGTGTCACCTGGTGGCAATATCAAAACTGCTAGTCGCAAAGCGTGCTTCAAAATTTGGGCATCCCCGTTCCATCCATATACCCTTTGCTCGAACGTACCGAGGGTTGGGCGAACGTAGCCTTTACAAATACATGTAGGTATACGTAATTGAAGTAGCCCGTTGTGCTTCAGTTAGCCTAGCCACTAGCTAGGCATTACTGTGTTTCTTATTTACACATAAGTATGCCTGCACCTATACTACATAAGGGCTTGTGGTGAACTGTTGGCCATTTTGTTCACACAAATACCTCGCGAAGGGGTTGTATTGCTGACAATAACTACCTTATTTCCAACGATCACCCTCGCATACCACAAGGGGTAGAAAACGCAGGGTGAAGGAATGTGGACGCACTACCAGGAAGGGGGTTCTATTTTTGATTCATTAAAAAGTGTTGTAAACCACTCAGAATGTGTTCTCTTCCTCCAGCCTCCCGCTTAAGGAGAGGAGGAACGTTCATCAATGACCAAGGGCAGGACACCGCGAGGCGTCACCCGAGATCCGCTTCGCGCTCAGAAGAGAACACTGTATCTCCTCCTCGTGGTTTACGGTCCAGAATCAGTTTTACCTGAGGTCCTGGCGATACATACTATAGAAATGATCCCTAAAAGTATGATCTTAGTTATTCAATGGTCCATGTATGGTTATATACCACGTCGTTCATCCAAGTGTATGCCTTTTGGTCAGCTCGTACCATCAACAAAAATGTTTTATTTGCATGTACAATACTCACAACTCTGTTCTGGATTATCTATCATAATAAAAGTATAAAATTTGTATTTATGAAATATTTCATTTCTCTGAAAATAATTATGAACTGTCTTAGAATATCTTTGAATACACTCTAGGGATGGACGTCACTGCGACCCAGTTTTGATCACAGCTATTTCTGATCGTTATGGTCATTTGATACTCTACACCAGTGACACCTATTGAGCACTAAACAAAATGAGATAATTGATTACAATTTTTCCTAACATCACTGAAAATTTTGAAAAGAAATTGTTGCAAAAGCAGATTTGTATTAATATCCGTAGATACACTGAATGTTTTGGCTATAGTGATTATCAGCAGAAAAAATGTCAACATGACAGAACAGTAATTCAAGTAGTGTCAGTATCTCTGAAGAGATACATTTAGCAAAGAAAGAATCTATTTTGGAGAATGAGATGTTTGTGGTATACATTGTATTATTTTTTCAAAAATCTGTGAAATTAAACTAAGATGATGACCCCATGAATTAAAGTTATTTTGAGGATCGCTGTGCTATGTTCTTTACTCATGCAAAAATACAGGGATATTAAACTGAGATTTCTAAAAGTGACGTAAAACCCTAAAACATTATAAAGAACACATTAGCAATGTTTATTACATGAATCTTAGTAAAAAGTACGTGAAATGACATTTTGCCTTTCGGATTAAGATCTAAACGAAGGTGAATTTGCTTAAAATGATTCTCATGAATCTTACTGAGACTATTTTCGACTGTAAATTAACTTCATTCTCATATAAGAGGTGAAAATACCCTGTCTGTTCTCAAATTTTCACTTGAGATATAAGTTTACTCAAAAACTGGATTTGGTGTTACTTTTGTATAAATTTGGTTGTCCCAGGCAATAGGGCTATCAATTTCTACAGCCCAACAGTTTTCATCATGTTCAAACTAGTTATGGTATCAAAGATGCATTAAATAAAGACTTCTAATTATAAAAATAAATCAATATAAGCGATTCATTGTAATTTAGGTACGTACAGGATTTTGATATATAATATATATTTTTAACTATTTAAGATAGCAAATGGTTTTCTACACATTTTTCTATATAAAACCGCCAATCCGAAATTAGTTTCCGACGGTGCACACTAGCACCACTTTTGACTAGACTATTACTGGCCTCACAACTCCTTCGTGTGGCAATATTGTAAACGAAGTAAACCGATAGCAGGAAATGTACCTACTTAAGTTTAAGCATTGACTTACATAAAGGGTTAACACATTCACATCTGGAGTGTACTCAAAGTCTGATATTTAAGTGGATTTGTTTTATAACAAAGTAATATTTTGAGAAACATTATATTGAAAGTTATTGTAGCTGTTGTGTTAAACGCTCCATATTGGAGAATATTTGTTAAACATACCACTCATGATCAGGAACAACATATTTGAGTTGAATATTTCTCAAAATAGTGCATCCTTATCAAAATATTCCATTGTGTGTCAGTCCATGTGTATGCTCTAGATGGGAATAGGTTAAACTTGCCATAATAAACCAACACGGCTAGCAGAGCAAACAATTGATTTTGATAATTCCATGAAAAAATTCAAGAAACATTCGCGAAGCATGACTAAATGAGTGTATTAGATGTTTCACATACATATTGTATTTAGAAAACGCGCAAACCCCATTTATTGATACGACCTATTGGCTTATCTACGGGTCTTTATCATTTCTACAATGCCTGATATGGTGGTGTCACCTGGTGGCAATATCAAAACTGCTAGTCGCAAAGCGTGCTTCAAAATTTGGTCATCCCCGTTCGATCCATATACCCTTTGCTCGAACGTACCGAGGGTTGGGCGAACGTAGCCTTTACAAATAGGTATACGTAATAGAAGTAGCCCGTTGTACTTGAGTTAGCCTAGCCACTAGCTAGGCATTACTGTGTTTCTTATTTACACATAAGTATGCCTGCACCTATACTACATAAGGGCTTGTGGTGAACTGTTGGCCATTTTGTTCACACAAATACCTCGCGAAGGGGTTGTATTGCTGACAATAACTACCTTATTTCCAACGATCACCCTCGCATACCACAAGGGGTAGAAAACGCAGGGTGAAGGAATGTGGACGCACTACCAGGAAGGGGGTTCTATTTTTGATTCATTAAAAAGTGTTGTAAACCACTCAGAATGTGTTCTCTTCCTCCAGCCTCCCGCTTAAGGAGAGGAGGAACGTTCATCAATGACCAAGGGCAGGACACCGCGAGGCGTCACCCGAGATCCGCTTCGCGCTCAGAAGAGAACACTGTATCTCCTCCTCGTGGTTTACGGTCCAGAATCAGTTTTACCTGAGGTCCTGGCGATACATACTATAGAAATGATCCCTAAAAGTATGATCTTAGTTATTCAATGGTCCATGTATTGTTATATACCACGTCGTTCATCCAAGTGTATGCCTTTTGGTCAGCTCGTACCATCAACAAAAATGTTTTATTTGCATGTACAATACTCACAACTCTGTTCTGGATTATCTATCATAATAAAAGTATAAAATTTGTATTTATGAAATATTTCATTTCTCTGAAAATAATTATGAACTGTCTTAGAATATCTTTGAATACACTCTAGGGATGGACGTCACTGCGACCCAGTTTTGATCACAGCTATTTCTGATCGTTATGGTCATTTGATACTCTACACCAGTGACACCTATTGAGCACTAAACAAAATGAGATAATTGATTACAATTTTTCCTAACATCACTGAAAATTTTGAAAAGAAATTGTTGCAAAAGCAGATTTGTATTAATATCCGTAGATACACTGAATGTTTTGGCTATAGTGATTATCAGCAGAAAAAATGTCAACATGACAGAACAGTAATTCAAGTAGTGTCAGTATCTCTGAAGAGATACATTTAGCAAAGAAAGAATCTATTTTGGAGAATGAGATGTTTGTGGTATACATTGTATTATTTTTTCAAAAATCTGTGAAATTAAACTAAGATGATGACCCCATGAATTAAAGTTATTTTGAGGATCGCTGTGCTATGTTCTTTACTCATGCAAAAATACAGGGATATTAAACTGAGATTTCTAAAAGTGACGTAAAACCCTAAAACATTATAAAGAACACATTAGCAATGTTTATTACATGAATCTTAGTAAAAAGTACGTGAAATGACATTTTGCCTTTCGGATTAAGATCTAAACGAAGGTGAATTTGCTTAAAATGATTCTCATGAATCTTACTGAGACTATTTTCGACTGTAAATTAACTTCATTCTCATATAAGAGGTGAAAATACCCTGTCTGTTCTCAAATTTTCACTTGAGATATAAGTTTACTCAAAAACTGGATTTGGTGTTACTTTTGTATAAATTTGGTTGTCCCAGGCAATAGGGCTATCAATTTCTACAGCCCAACAGTTTTCATCATGTTCAAACTAGTTATGGTATCAAAGATGCATTAAATAAAGACTTCTAATTATAAAAATAAATCAATATAAGCGATTCATTGTAATTTAGGTACGTACAGGATTTTGATATATAATATATATTTTTAACTATTTAAGATAGCAAATGGTTTTCTACACATTTTTCTATATAAAACCGCCAATCCGAAATTAGTTTCCGACGGTGCACACTAGCACCACTTTTGACTAGACTATTACTGGCCTCACAACTCCTTCGTGTGGCAATATTGTAAACGAAGTAAACCGATAGCAGGAAATGTACCTACTTAAGTTCAAGCATTGACTTACATAAAGGGTTAACACATTCACATCTGGAGTGTACTCAAAGTCTGATATTTAAGTGGATTTGTTTTATAACAAAGTAATATTTTGAGAAACATTATATTGAAAGTTATTGTAGCTGTTGTGTTAAACGCTCCATATTGGAGAATATTTGTTAAACATACCACTCATGATCAGGAACAACATATTTGAGTTGAATATTTCTCAAAATAGTGCATCCTTATCAAAATATTCCATTGTGTGTCAGTCCATGTGTATGCTCTAGATGGGAATAGGTTAAACTTGCCATAATAAACCAACACGGCTAGCAGAGCAAACAATTGATTTTGATAATTCCATGAAAAAATTCAAGAAACATTCGCGAAGCATGACTAAATGAGTGTATTAGATGTTTCACATACATATTGTATTTAGAAAACGCGCAAACCCCATTTATTGATACGACCTATTGGCTTATCTACGGGTCTTTATCATTTCTACAATGCCTGATATGGTGGTGTCACCTGGTGGCAATATCAAAACTGCTAGTCGCAAAGCGTGCTTCAAAATTTGGTCATCCCCGTTCGATCCATATACCCTTTGCTCGAACGTACCGAGGGTTGGGCGAACGTAGCCTTTACAAATAGGTATACGTAATAGAAGTAGCCCGTTGTACTTGAGTTAGCCTAGCCACTAGCTAGGCATTACTGTGTTTCTTATTTACACATAAGTATGCCTGCACCTATACTACATAAGGGCTTGTGGTGAACTGTTGGCCATTTTGTTCACACAAATACCTCGCGAAGGGGTTGTATTGCTGACAATAACTACCTTATTTCCAACGATCACCCTCGCATACCACAAGGGGTAGAAAACGCAGGGTGAAGGAATGTGGACGCACTACCAGGAAGGGGGTTCTATTTTTGATTCATTAAAAAGTGTTGTAAACCACTCAGAATGTGTTCTCTTCCTCCAGCCTCCCGCTTAAGGAGAGGAGGAACGTTCATCAATGACCAAGGGCAGGACACCGCGAGGCGTCACCCGAGATCCGCTTCGCGCTCAGAAGAGAACACTGTATCTCCTCCTCGTGGTTTACGGTCCAGAATCAGTTTTACCTGAGGTCCTGGCGATACATACTATAGAAATGATCCCTAAAAGTATGATCTTAGTTATTCAATGGTCCATGTATGGTTATATACCACGTCGTTCATCCAAGTGTATGCCTTTTGGTCAGCTCGTACCATCAACAAAAATGTTTTATTTGCATGTACAATACTCACAACTCTGTTCTGGATTATCTATCATAATAAAAGTATAAAATTTGTATTTATGAAATATTTCATTTCTCTGAAAATAATTATGAACTGTCTTAGAATATCTTTGAATACACTCTAGGGATGGACGTCACTGCGACCCAGTTTTGATCACAGCTATTTCTGATCGTTATGGTCATTTGATACTCTACACCAGTGACACCTATTGAGCACTAAACAAAATGAGATAATTGATTACAATTTTTCCTAACATCACTGAAAATTTTGAAAAGAAATTGTTGCAAAAGCAGATTTGTATTAATATCCGTAGATACACTGAATGTTTTGGCTATAGTGATTATCAGCAGAAAAAATGTCAACATGACAGAACAGTAATTCAAGTAGTGTCAGTATCTCTGAAGAGATACATTTAGCAAAGAAAGAATCTATTTTGGAGAATGAGATGTTTGTGGTATACATTGTATTATTTTTTCAAAAATCTGTGAAATTAAACTAAGATGATGACCCCATGAATTAAAGTTATTTTGAGGATCGCTGTGCTATGTTCTTTACTCATGCAAAAATACAGGGATATTAAACTGAGATTTCTAAAAGTGACGTAAAACCCTAAAACATTATAAAGAACACATTAGCAATGTTTATTACATGAATCTTAGTAAAAAGTACGTGAAATGACATTTTGCCTTTCGGATTAAGATCTAAACGAAGGTGAATTTGCTTAAAATGATTCTCATGAATCTTACTGAGACTATTTTCGACTGTAAATTAACTTCATTCTCATATAAGAGGTGAAAATACCCTGTCTGTTCTCAAATTTTCACTTGAGATATAAGTTTACTCAAAAACTGGATTTGGTGTTACTTTTGTATAAATTTGGTTGTCCCAGGCAATAGGGCTATCAATTTCTACAGCCCAACAGTTTTCATCATGTTCAAACTAGTTATGGTATCAAAGATGCATTAAATAAAGACTTCTAATTATAAAAATAAATCAATATAAGCGATTCATTGTAATTTAGGTACGTACAGGATTTTGATATATAATATATATTTTTAACTATTTAAGATAGCAAATGGTTTTCTACACATTTTTCTATATAAAACCGCCAATCCGAAATTAGTTTCCGACGGTGCACACTAGCACCACTTTTGACTAGACTATTACTGGCCTCACAACTCCTTCGTGTGGCAATATTGTAAACGAAGTAAACCGATAGCAGGAAATGTACCTACTTAAGTTTAAGCATTGACTTACATAAAGGGTTAACACATTCACATCTGGAGTGTACTCAAAGTCTGATATTTAAGTGGATTTGTTTTATAACAAAGCAATATTTTGAGAAACATTATATTGAAAGTTATTGTAGCTGTTGTGTTAAACGCTCCATATTGGAGAATATTTGTTAAACCACTCATGATCAGGAACAATATGGTTTGAATTGAATATTTCTCAAAATAGTGCATCCTTATCAAACTATTCCAGTGTGTGTCAGTCCATGTGTATGCTCCAGATGTGAATAGGTTAAACTTGCCATAATAAACCAACACGGCTAGCAGAGCAAACAATTGATTTTGATAATTCCATGAAAAAATTCAAGAAACATTCGCGAAGCATGACTAAATGAGTGTATTAGATGTTTCACATACATATTGTATTTAGAAAACGCGCAAACCCCATTTATTGATACGACCTATTGGCTTAACTACGGGTCTTTATCATTTCTACAATGCCTGATATGGTGGTGTCACCTGGTGGCAATATCAAAACTGCTAGTCGCAAAGCGTGCTTCAAAATTTGGGCATCCCCGTTCCATCCATATACCCTTTGCTCGAACGTACCGAGGGTTGGGCGAACGTAGCCTTTACAAATACATGTAGGTATACGTAATTGAAGTAGCCCGTTGTGCTTCAGTTAGCCTAGCCACTAGCTAGGCATTACTGTGTTTCTTATTTACACATAAGTATGCCTGCACCTATACTACATAAGGGCTTGTGGTGAACTGTTGGCCATTTTGTTCACACAAATACCTCGCGAAGGGGTTGTATTGCTGACAATAACTACCTTATTTCCAACGATCACCCTCGCATACCACAAGGGGTAGAAAACGCAGGGTGAAGGAATGTGGACGCACTACCAGGAAGGGGGTTCTATTTTTGATTCATTAAAAAGTGTTGTAAACCACTCAGAATGTGTTCTCTTCCTCCAGCCTCCCGCTTAAGGAGAGGAGGAACGTTCATCAATGACCAAGGGCAGGACACCGCGAGGCGTCACCCGAGATCCGCTTCGCGCTCAGAAGAGAACACTGTATCTCCTCCTCGTGGTTTACGGTCCAGAATCAGTTTTACCTGAGGTCCTGGCGATACATACTATAGAAATGATCCCTAAAAGTATGATCTTAGTTATTCAATGGTCCATGTATGGTTATATACCACGTCGTTCATCCAAGTGTATGCCTTTTGGTCAGCTCGTACCATCAACAAAAATGTTTTATTTGCATGTACAATACTCACAACTCTGTTCTGGATTATCTATCATAATAAAAGTATAAAATTTGTATTTATGAAATATTTCATTTCTCTGAAAATAATTATGAACTGTCTTAGAATATCTTTGAATACACTCTAGGGATGGACGTCACTGCGACCCAGTTTTGATCACAGCTATTTCTGATCGTTATGGTCATTTGATACTCTACACCAGTGACACCTATTGAGCACTAAACAAAATGAGATAATTGATTACAATTTTTCCTAACATCACTGAAAATTTTGAAAAGAAATTGTTGCAAAAGCAGATTTGTATTAATATCCGTAGATACACTGAATGTTTTGGCTATAGTGATTATCAGCAGAAAAAATGTCAACATGACAGAACAGTAATTCAAGTAGTGTCAGTATCTCTGAAGAGATACATTTAGCAAAGAAAGAATCTATTTTGGAGAATGAGATGTTTGTGGTATACATTGTATTATTTTTTCAAAAATCTGTGAAATTAAACTAAGATGATGACCCCATGAATTAAAGTTATTTTGAGGATCGCTGTGCTATGTTCTTTACTCATGCAAAAATACAGGGATATTAAACTGAGATTTCTAAAAGTGACGTAAAACCCTAAAACATTATAAAGAACACATTAGCAATGTTTATTACATGAATCTTAGTAAAAAGTACGTGAAATGACATTTTGCCTTTCGGATTAAGATCTAAACGAAGGTGAATTTGCTTAAAATGATTCTCATGAATCTTACTGAGACTATTTTCGACTGTAAATTAACTTCATTCTCATATAAGAGGTGAAAATACCCTGTCTGTTCTCAAATTTTCACTTGAGATATAAGTTTACTCAAAAACTGGATTTGGTGTTACTTTTGTATAAATTTGGTTGTCCCAGGCAATAGGGCTATCAATTTCTACAGCCCAACAGTTTTCATCATGTTCAAACTAGTTATGGTATCAAAGATGCATTAAATAAAGACTTCTAATTATAAAAATAAATCAATATAAGCGATTCATTGTAATTTAGGTACGTACAGGATTTTGATATATAATATATATTTTTAACTATTTAAGATAGCAAATGGTTTTCTACACATTTTTCTATATAAAACCGCCAATCCGAAATTAGTTTCCGACGGTGCACACTAGCACCACTTTTGACTAGACTATTACTGGCCTCACAACTCCTTCGTGTGGCAATATTGTAAACGAAGTAAACCGATAGCAGGAAATGTACCTACTTAAGTTTAAGCATTGACTTACATAAAGGGTTAACACATTCACATCTGGAGTGTACTCAAAGTCTGATATTTAAGTGGATTTGTTTTATAACAAAGTAATATTTTGAGAAACATTATATTGAAAGTTATTGTAGCTGTTGTGTTAAACGCTCCATATTGGAGAATATTTGTTAAACCACTCATGATCAGGAACAATATGGTTTGAATTGAATATTTCTCAAAATAGTGCATCCTTATCAAACTATTCCAGTGTGTGTCAGTCCATGTGTATGCTCCAGATGTGAATAGGTTAAACTTGCCATAATAAACCAACACGGCTAGCAGAGCAAACAATTGATTTTGATAATTCCATGAAAAAATTCAAGAAACATTCGCGAAGCATGACTAAATGAGTGTATTAGATGTTTCACATACATATTGTATTTAGAAAACGCGCAAACCCCATTTATTGATACGACCTATTGGCTTATCTACGGGTCTTTATCATTTCTACAATGCCTGATATGGTGGTGTCACCTGGTGGCAATATCAAAACTGCTAGTCGCAAAGCGTGCTTCAAAATTTGGGCATCCCCGTTCCATCCATATACCCTTTGCTCGAACGTACCGAGGGTTGGGCGAACGTAGCCTTTACAAATACATGTAGGTATACGTAATAGAAGTAGCCCGTTGTGCTTCAGTTAGCCTAGCCACTAGCTAGGCATTACTGTGTTTCTTATTTACACATAAGTATGCCTGCACCTATACTACATAAGGGCTTGTGGTGAACTGTTGGCCATTTTGTTCACACAAATACCTCGCGAAGGGGTTGTATTGCTGACAATAACTACCTTATTTCCAACGATCACCCTCGCATACCACAAGGGGTAGAAAACGCAGGGTGAAGGAATATGGACACACTACCAGGAAGGGGGTTCTATTTTTGATTCATTAAAAAGTGTTGTAAACCACTCAGAATGTGTTCTCTTCCTCCAGCCTCCCGCTTAAGGAGAGGAGGAACGTTCATCAATGACCAAGGGCAGGAGACCGCGAGGCGTCACCCGAGATCCGCTTCGCGCTCAGAAGAGAACACTGTATCTCCTCCTCGTGGTTTACGGTCCAGAATCAGTTTTACCTGAGGTCTTGGCGATACATACTATAGAAATGATCCCTAAAAGTATGATCTTAGTTATTCAATGGTCCATGTATGGTTATATACCACGTCGTTCATCCAAGTGTATGCCTTTTGGTCAGCTCGTACCATCAACAAAAATGTTTTATTTGCATGTACAATACTCACAACTCTGTTCTGGATTATCTATCATAATAAAAGTATAAAATTTGTATTTATGAAATATTTCATTTCTCTGAAAATAATTATGAACTGTCTTAGAATATCTTTGAATACACTCTAGGGATGGACGTCACTGCGACCCAGTTTTGATCACAGCTATTTCTGATCGTTATGGTCATTTGATACTCTACACCAGTGACACCTATTGAGCACTAAACAAAATGAGATAATTGATTACAATTTTTCCTAACATCACTGAAAATTTTGAAAAGAAATTGTTGCAAAAGCAGATTTGTATTAATATCCGTAGATACACTGAATGTTTTGGCTATAGTGATTATCAGCAGAAAAAATGTCAACATGACAGAACAGTAATTCAAGTAGTGTCAGTATCTCTGAAGAGATACATTTAGCAAAGAAAGAATCTATTTTGGAGAATGAGATGTTTGTGGTATACATTGTATTATTTTTTCAAAAATCTGTGAAATTAAACTAAGATGATGACCCCATGAATTAAAGTTATTTTGAGGATCGCTGTGCTATGTTCTTTACTCATGCAAAAATACAGGGATATTAAACTGAGATTTCTAAAAGTGACGTAAAACCCTAAAACATTATAAAGAACACATTAGCAATGTTTATTACATGAATCTTAGTAAAAAGTACGTGAAATGACATTTTGCCTTTCGGATTAAGATCTAAACGAAGGTGAATTTGCTTAAAATGATTCTCATGAATCTTACTGAGACTATTTTCGACTGTAAATTAACTTCATTCTCATATAAGAGGTGAAAATACCCTGTCTGTTCTCAAATTTTCACTTGAGATATAAGTTTACTCAAAAACTGGATTTGGTGTTACTTTTGTATAAATTTGGTTGTCCCAGGCAATAGGGCTATCAATTTCTACAGCCCAACAGTTTTCATCATGTTCAAACTAGTTATGGTATCAAAGATGCATTAAATAAAGACTTCTAATTATAAAAATAAATCAATATAAGCGATTCATTGTAATTTAGGTACGTACAGGATTTTGATATATAATATATATTTTTAACTATTTAAGATAGCAAATGGTTTTCTACACATTTTTCTATATAAAACCGCCAATCCGAAATTAGTTTCCGACGGTGCACACTAGCACCACTTTTGACTAGACTATTACTGGCCTCACAACTCCTTCGTGTGGCAATATTGTAAACGAAGTAAACCGATAGCAGGAAATGTACCTACTTAAGTTTAAGCATTGACTTACATAAAGGGTTAACACATTCACATCTGGAGTGTACTCAAAGTCTGATATTTAAGTGGATTTGTTTTATAACAAAGTAATATTTTGAGAAACATTATATTGAAAGTTATTGTAGCTGTTGTGTTAAACGCTCCATATTGGAGAATATTTGTTAAACATACCACTCATGATCAGGAACAACATATTTGAGTTGAATATTTCTCAAAATAGTGCATCCTTATCAAAATATTCCATTGTGTGTTAGTCCATGTGTATGCTCTAGATGGGAATAGGTTAAACTTGCCATAATAAACCAACACGGCTAGCAGAGCAAACAATTGATTTTGATAATTCCATGAAAAAATTCAAGAAACATTCGCGAAGCATGACTAAATAAGTGTATTAGATGTTTCACATACATATTGTATTTAGAAAACGCGCAAACCCCATTTATTGATACGACCTATTGGCTTATCTACGGGTCTTTATCATTTCTACAATGCCTGATATGGTGGTGTCACCTGGTGGCAATATCAAAACTGCTAGTCGCAAAGCGTGCTTCAAAATTTGGTCATCCCCGTTCGATCCATATACCCTTTGCTCGAACGTACCGAGGGTTGGGCGAACGTAGCCTTTACAAATAGGTATACGTAATAGAAGTAGCCCGTTGTACTTGAGTTAGCCTAGCCACTAGCTAGGCATTACTGTGTTTCTTATTTACACATAAGTATGCCTGCACCTATACTACATAAGGGCTTGTGGTGAACTGTTGGCCATTTTGTTCACACAAATACCTCGCGAAGGGGTTGTATTGCTGACAATAACTACCTTATTTCCAACGATCACCCTCGCATACCACAAGGGGTAGAAAACGCAGGGTGAAGGAATGTGGACGCACTACCAGGAAGGGGGTTCTATTTTTGATTCATTAAAAAGTGTTGTAAACCACTCAGAATGTGTTCTCTTCCTCCAGCCTCCCGCTTAAGGAGAGGAGGAACGTTCATCAATGACCAAGGGCAGGACACCGCGAGGCGTCACCCGAGATCCGCTTCGCGCTCAGAAGAGAACACTGTATCTCCTCCTCGTGGTTTACGGTCCAGAATCAGTTTTACCTGAGGTCCTGGCGATACATACTATAGAAATGATCCCTAAAAGTATGATCTTAGTTATTCAATGGTCCATGTATGGTTATATACCACGTCGTTCATCCAAGTGTATGCCTTTTGGTCAGCTCGTACCATCAACAAAAATGTTTTATTTGCATGTACAATACTCACAACTCTGTTCTGGATTATCTATCATAATAAAAGTATAAAATTTGTATTTATGAAATATTTCATTTCTCTGAAAATAATTATGAACTGTCTTAGAATATCTTTGAATACACTCTAGGGATGGACGTCACTGCGACCCAGTTTTGATCACAGCTATTTCTGATCGTTATGGTCATTTGATACTCTACACCAGTGACACCTATTGAGCACTAAACAAAATGAGATAATTGATTACAATTTTTCCTAACATCACTGAAAATTTTGAAAAGAAATTGTTGCAAAAGCAGATTTGTATTAATATCCGTAGATACACTGAATGTTTTGGCTATAGTGATTATCAGCAGAAAAAATGTCAACATGACAGAACAGTAATTCAAGTAGTGTCAGTATCTCTGAAGAGATACATTTAGCAAAGAAAGAATCTATTTTGGAGAATGAGATGTTTGTGGTATACATTGTATTATTTTTTCAAAAATCTGTGAAATTAAACTAAGATGATGACCCCATGAATTAAAGTTATTTTGAGGATCGCTGTGCTATGTTCTTTACTCATGCAAAAATACAGGGATATTAAACTGAGATTTCTAAAAGTGACGTAAAACCCTAAAACATTATAAAGAACACATTAGCAATGTTTATTACATGAATCTTAGTAAAAAGTACGTGAAATGACATTTTGCCTTTCGGATTAAGATCTAAACGAAGGTGAATTTGCTTAAAATGATTCTCATGAATCTTACTGAGACTATTTTCGACTGTAAATTAACTTCATTCTCATATAAGAGGTGAAAATACCCTGTCTGTTCTCAAATTTTCACTTGAGATATAAGTTTACTCAAAAACTGGATTTGGTGTTACTTTTGTATAAATTTGGTTGTCCCAGGCAATAGGGCTATCAATTTCTACAGCCCAACAGTTTTCATCATGTTCAAACTAGTTATGGTATCAAAGATGCATTAAATAAAGACTTCTAATTATAAAAATAAATCAATATAAGCGATTCATTGTAATTTAGGTACGTACAGGATTTTGATATATAATATATATTTTTAACTATTTAAGATAGCAAATGGTTTTCTACACATTTTTCTATATAAAACCGCCAATCCGAAATTAGTTTCCGACGGTGCACACTAGCACCACTTTTGACTAGACTATTACTGGCCTCACAACTCCTTCGTGTGGCAATATTGTAAACGAAGTAAACCGATAGCAGGAAATGTACCTACTTAAGTTTAAGCATTGACTTACATAAAGGGTTAACACATTCACATCTGGAGTGTACTCAAAGTCTGATATTTAAGTGGATTTGTTTTATAACAAAGTAATATTTTGAGAAACATTATATTGAAAGTTATTGTAGCTGTTGTGTTAAACGCTCCATATTGGAGAATATTTGTTAAACCACTCATGATCAGGAACAATATGGTTTGAATTGAATATTTCTCAAAATAGTGCATCCTTATCAAACTATTCCAGTGTGTGTCAGTCCATGTGTATGCTCCAGATGTGAATAGGTTAAACTTGCCATAATAAACCAACACGGCTAGCAGAGCAAACAATTGATTTTGATAATTCCATGAAAAAATTCAAGAAACATTCGCGAAGCATGACTAAATGAGTGTATTAGATGTTTCACATACATATTGTATTTAGAAAACGCGCAAACCCCATTTATTGATACGACCTATTGGCTTATCTACGGGTCTTTATCATTTCTACAATGCCTGATATGGTGGTGTCACCTGGTGGCAATATCAAAACTGCTAGTCGCAAAGCGTGCTTCAAAATTTGGGCATCCCCGTTCGATCCATATACCCTTTGCTCGAACGTACCGAGGGTTGGGCGAACGTAGCCTTTACAAATAGGTATACGTAATAGAAGTAGCCCGTTGTACTTGAGTTAGCCTAGCCACTAGCTAGGCATTACTGTGTTTCTTATTTACACATAAGTATGCCTGCACCTATACTACATAAGGGCTTGTGGTGAACTGTTGGCCATTTTGTTCACACAAATACCTCGCGAAGGGGTTGTATTGCTGACAATAACTACCTTATTTCCAACGATCACCCTCGCATACCACAAGGGGTAGAAAACGCAGGGTGAAGGAATGTGGACGCACTACCAGGAAGGGGGTTCTATTTTTGATTCATTAAAAAGTGTTGTAAACCACTCAGAATGTGTTCTCTTCCTCCAGCCTCCCGCTTAAGGAGAGGAGGAACGTTCATCAATGACCAAGGGCAGGACACCGCGAGGCGTCACCCGAGATCCGCTTCGCGCTCAGAAGAGAACACTGTATCTCCTCCTCGTGGTTTACGGTCCAGAATCAGTTTTACCTGAGGTCCTGGCGATACATACTATAGAAATGATCCCTAAAAGTATGATCTTAGTTATTCAATGGTCCATGTATTGTTATATACCACGTCGTTCATCCAAGTGTATGCCTTTTGGTCAGCTCGTACCATCAACAAAAATGTTTTATTTGCATGTACAATACTCACAACTCTGTTCTGGATTATCTATCATAATAAAAGTATAAAATTTGTATTTATGAAATATTTCATTTCTCTGAAAATAATTATGAACTGTCTTAGAATATCTTTGAATACACTCTAGGGATGGACGTCACTGCGACCCAGTTTTGATCACAGCTATTTCTGATCGTTATGGTCATTTGATACTCTACACCAGTGACACCTATTGAGCACTAAACAAAATGAGATAATTGATTACAATTTTTCCTAACATCACTGAAAATTTTGAAAAGAAATTGTTGCAAAAGCAGATTTGTATTAATATCCGTAGATACACTGAATGTTTTGGCTATAGTGATTATCAGCAGAAAAAATGTCAACATGACAGAACAGTAATTCAAGTAGTGTCAGTATCTCTGAAGAGATACATTTAGCAAAGAAAGAATCTATTTTGGAGAATGAGATGTTTGTGGTATACATTGTATTATTTTTTCAAAAATCTGTGAAATTAAACTAAGATGATGACCCCATGAATTAAAGTTATTTTGAGGATCGCTGTGCTATGTTCTTTACTCATGCAAAAATACAGGGATATTAAACTGAGATTTCTAAAAGTGACGTAAAACCCTAAAACATTATAAAGAACACATTAGCAATGTTTATTACATGAATCTTAGTAAAAAGTACGTGAAATGACATTTTGCCTTTCGGATTAAGATCTAAACGAAGGTGAATTTGCTTAAAATGATTCTCATGAATCTTACTGAGACTATTTTCGACTGTAAATTAACTTCATTCTCATATAAGAGGTGAAAATACCCTGTCTGTTCTCAAATTTTCACTTGAGATATAAGTTTACTCAAAAACTGGATTTGGTGTTACTTTTGTATAAATTTGGTTGTCCCAGGCAATAGGGCTATCAATTTCTACAGCCCAACAGTTTTCATCATGTTCAAACTAGTTATGGTATCAAAGATGCATTAAATAAAGACTTCTAATTATAAAAATAAATCAATATAAGCGATTCATTGTAATTTAGGTACGTACAGGATTTTGATATATAATATATATTTTTAACTATTTAAGATAGCAAATGGTTTTCTACACATTTTTCTATATAAAACCGCCAATCCGAAATTAGTTTCCGACGGTGCACACTAGCACCACTTTTGACTAGACTATTACTGGCCTCACAACTCCTTCGTGTGGCAATATTGTAAACGAAGTAAACCGATAGCAGGAAATGTACCTACTTAAGTTTAAGCATTGACTTACATAAAGGGTTAACACATTCACATCTGGAGTGTACTCAAAGTCTGATATTTAAGTGGATTTGTTTTATAACAAAGCAATATTTTGAGAAACATTATATTGAAAGTTATTGTAGCTGTTGTGTTAAACGCTCCATATTGGAGAATATTTGTTAAACCACTCATGATCAGGAACAATATGGTTTGAATTGAATATTTCTCAAAATAGTGCATCCTTATCAAACTATTCCAGTGTGTGTCAGTCCATGTGTATGCTCCAGATGTGAATAGGTTAAACTTGCCATAATAAACCAACACGGCTAGCAGAGCAAACAATTGATTTTGATAATTCCATGAAAAAATTCAAGAAACATTCGCGAAGCATGACTAAATGAGTGTATTAGATGTTTCACATACATATTGTATTTAGAAAACGCGCAAACCCCATTTATTGATACGACCTATTGGCTTAACTACGGGTCTTTATCATTTCTACAATGCCTGATATGGTGGTGTCACCTGGTGGCAATATCAAAACTGCTAGTCGCAAAGCGTGCTTCAAAATTTGGGCATCCCCGTTCCATCCATATACCCTTTGCTCGAACGTACCGAGGGTTGGGCGAACGTAGCCTTTACAAATAGGTATACGTAATAGAAGTAGCCCGTTGTACTTGAGTTAGCCTAGCCACTAGCTAGGCATTACTGTGTTTCTTATTTACACATAAGTATGCCTGCACCTATACTACATAAGGGCTTGTGGTGAACTGTTGGCCATTTTGTTCACACAAATACCTCGCGAAGGGGTTGTATTGCTGACAATAACTACCTTATTTCCAACGATCACCCTCGCATACCACAAGGGGTAGAAAACGCAGGGTGAAGGAATGTGGACGCACTACCAGGAAGGGGGTTCTATTTTTGATTCATTAAAAAGTGTTGTAAACCACTCAGAATGTGTTCTCTTCCTCCAGCCTCCCGCTTAAGTAGAGGAGGAACGTTCATCAATGACCAAGGGCAGGACACCGCGAGGCGTCACCCGAGATCCGCTTCGCGCTCAGAAGAAAACACTGTATCTCCTCCTCGTGGTTTACGGTCCAGAATCAGTTTTACCTGAGGTCCTGGCGATACATACTATAGAAATGATCCCTAAAAGTATGATCTTAGTTATTCAATGGTCCATGTATGGTTATATACCACGTCGTTCATCCAAGTGTATGCCTTTTGGTCAGCTCGTACCATCAACAAAAATGTTTTATTTGCATGTACAATACTCACAACTCTGTTCTGGATTATCTATCATAATAAAAGTATAAAATTTGTATTTATGAAATATTTCATTTCTCTGAAAATAATTATGAACTGTCTTAGAATATCTTTGAATACACTCTAGGGATGGACGTCACTGCGACCCAGTTTTGATCACAGCTATTTCTGATCGTTATGGTCATTTGATACTCTACACCAGTGACACCTATTGAGCACTAAACAAAATGAGATAATTGATTACAATTTTTCCTAACATCACTGAAAATTTTGAAAAGAAATTGTTGCAAAAGCAGATTTGTATTAATATCCGTAGATACACTGAATGTTTTGGCTATAGTGATTATCAGCAGAAAAAATGTCAACATGACAGAACAGTAATTCAAGTAGTGTCAGTATCTCTGAAGAGATACATTTAGCAAAGAAAGAATCTATTTTGGAGAATGAGATGTTTGTGGTATACATTGTATTATTTTTTCAAAAATCTGTGAAATTAAACTAAGATGATGACCCCATGAATTAAAGTTATTTTGAGGATCGCTGTGCTATGTTCTTTACTCATGCAAAAATACAGGGATATTAAACTGAGATTTCTAAAAGTGACGTAAAACCCTAAAACATTATAAAGAACACATTAGCAATGTTTATTACATGAATCTTAGTAAAAAGTACGTGAAATGACATTTTGCCTTTCGGATTAAGATCTAAACGAAGGTGAATTTGCTTAAAATGATTCTCATGAATCTTACTGAGACTATTTTCGACTGTAAATTAACTTCATTCTCATATAAGAGGTGAAAATACCCTGTCTGTTCTCAAATTTTCACTTGAGATATAAGTTTACTCAAAAACTGGATTTGGTGTTACTTTTGTATAAATTTGGTTGTCCCAGGCAATAGGGCTATCAATTTCTACAGCCCAACAGTTTTCATCATGTTCAAACTAGTTATGGTATCAAAGATGCATTAAATAAAGACTTCTAATTACAAAAATAAATCAATATAAGCGATTCATTGTAATTTAGGTACGTACAGGATTTTGATATATAATATATATTTTTAACTATTTAAGATAGCAAATGGTTTTCTACACATTTTTCTATATAAAACCGCCAATCCGAAATTAGTTTCCGACGGTGCACACTAGCACCACTTTTGACTAGACTATTACTGGCCTCACAACTCCTTCGTGTGGCAATATTGTAAACGAAGTAAACCGATAGCAGGAAATGTACCTACTTAAGTTTAAGCATTGACTTACATAAAGGGTTAACACATTCACATCTGGAGTGTACTCAAAGTCTGATATTTAAGTGGATTTGTTTTATAACAAAGCAATATTTTGAGAAACATTATATTGAAAGTTATTGTAGCTGTTGTGTTAAACGCTCCATATTGGAGAATATTTGTTAAACCACTCATGATCAGGAACAATATGGTTTGAATTGAATATTTCTCAAAATAGTGCATCCTTATCAAACTATTCCAGTGTGTGTCAGTCCATGTGTATGCTCCAGATGGGAATAGGTTAAACTTGCCATAATAAACCAACACGGCTAGCAGAGCAAACAATTGATTTTGATAATTCCATGAAAAAATTCAAGAAACATTCGCGAAGCATGACTAAATGAGTGTATTAGATGTTTCACATACATATTGTATTTAGAAAACGCGCAAACCCCATTTATTGATACGACCTATTGGCTTAACTACGGGTCTTTATCATTTCTACAATGCCTGATATGGTGGTGTCACCTGGTGGCAATATCAAAACTGCTAGTCGCAAAGCGTGCTTCAAAATTTGGGCATCCCCGTTCCATCCATATACCCTTTGCTCGAACGTACCGAGGGTTGGGCGAACGTAGCCTTTACAAATAGGTATACGTAATAGAAGTAGCCCGTTGTACTTGAGTTAGCCTAGCCACTAGCTAGGCATTACTGTGTTTCTTATTTACACATAAGTATGCCTGCACCTATACTACATAAGGGCTTGTGGTGAACTGTTGGCCATTTTATTCACACAAATACCTCGCGAAGGGGTTGTATTGCTGACAATAACTACCTTATTTCCAACGATCACCCTCGCATACCACAAGGGGTAGAAAACGCAGGGTGAAGGAATATGGACACACTACCAGGAAGGGGGTTCTATTTTTGATTCATTAAAAAGTGTTGTAAACCACTCAGAATGTGTTCTCTTCCTCCAGCCTCCCGCTTAAGGAGAGGAGGAACGTTCATCAATGACCAAGGGCAGGACACCGCGAGGCGTCACCCGAGATCCGCTTCGCGCTCAGAAGAAAACACTGTATCTCCTCCTCGTGGTTTACGGTCCAGAATCAGTTTTACCTGAGGTCCTGGCGATACATACTATAGAAATGATCCCTAAAAGTATGATCTTAGTTATTCAATGGTCCATGTATGGTTATATACCACGTCGTTCATCCAAGTGTATGCCTTTTGGTCAGCTCGTACCATCAACAAAAATGTTTTATTTGCATGTACAATACTCACAACTCTGTTCTGGATTATCTATCATAATAAAAGTATAAAATTTGTATTTATGAAATATTTCATTTCTCTGAAAATAATTATGAACTGTCTTAGAATATCTTTGAATACACTCTAGGGATGGACGTCACTGCGACCCAGTTTTGATCACAGCTATTTCTGATCGTTATGGTCATTTGATACTCTACACCAGTGACACCTATTGAGCACTAAACAAAATGAGATAATTGATTACAATTTTTCCTAACATCACTGAAAATTTTGAAAAGAAATTGTTGCAAAAGCAGATTTGTATTAATATCCGTAGATACACTGAATGTTTTGGCTATAGTGATTATCAGCAGAAAAAATGTCAACATGACAGAACAGTAATTCAAGTAGTGTCAGTATCTCTGAAGAGATACATTTAGCAAAGAAAGAATCTATTTTGGAGAATGAGATGTTTGTGGTATACATTGTATTATTTTTTCAAAAATCTGTGAAATTAAACTAAGATGATGACCCCATGAATTAAAGTTATTTTGAGGATCGCTGTGCTATGTTCTTTACTCATGCAAAAATACAGGGATATTAAACTGAGATTTCTAAAAGTGACGTAAAACCCTAAAACATTATAAAGAACACATTAGCAATGTTTATTACATGAATCTTAGTAAAAAGTACGTGAAATGACATTTTGCCTTTCGGATTAAGATCTAAACGAAGGTGAATTTGCTTAAAATGATTCTCATGAATCTTACTGAGACTATTTTCGACTGTAAATTAACTTCATTCTCATATAAGAGGTGAAAATACCCTGTCTGTTCTCAAATTTTCACTTGAGATATAAGTTTACTCAAAAACTGGATTTGGTGTTACTTTTGTATAAATTTGGTTGTCCCAGGCAATAGGGCTATCAATTTCTACAGCCCAACAGTTTTCATCATGTTCAAACTAGTTATGGTATCAAAGATGCATTAAATAAAGACTTCTAATTATAAAAATAAATCAATATAAGCGATTCATTGTAATTTAGGTACGTACAGGATTTTGATATATAATATATATTTTTAACTATTTAAGATAGCAAATGGTTTTCTACACATTTTTCTATATAAAACCGCCAATCCGAAATTAGTTTCCGACGGTGCACACTAGCACCACTTTTGACTAGACTATTACTGGCCTCACAACTCCTTCGTGTGGCAATATTGTAAACGAAGTAAACCGATAGCAGGAAATGTACCTACTTAAGTTTAAGCATTGACTTACATAAAGGGTTAACACATTCACATCTGGAGTGTACTCAAAGTCTGATATTTAAGTGGATTTGTTTTATAACAAAGTAATATTTTGAGAAACATTATATTGAAAGTTATTGTAGCTGTTGTGTTAAACGCTCCATATTGGAGAATATTTGTTAAACATACCACTCATGATCAGGAACAACAGGTTTGAGTTGAATATTTCTCAAAATAGTGCATCCTTATCAAAATATTCCATTGTGTGTCAGTCCATGTGTATGCTCTAGATGGGAATAGGTTAAACTTGCCATAATAAACCAACACGGCTAGCAGAGCAAACAATTGATTTTGATAATTCCATGAAAAAATTCAAGAAACATTCGCGAAGCATGACTAAATGAGTGTATTAGATGTTTCACATACATATTGTATTTAGAAAACGCGCAAACCCCATTTATTGATACGACCTATTGGCTTATCTACGGGTCTTTATCATTTCTACAATGCCTGATATGGTGGTGTCACCTGGTGGCAATATCAAAACTGCTAGTCGCAAAGCGTGCTTCAAAATTTGGGCATCCCCGTTCCATCCATATACCCTTTGCTCGAACGTACCGAGGGTTGGGCGAACGTAGCCTTTACAAATAGGTATACGTAATAGAAGTAGCCCGTTGTACTTGAGTTAGCCTAGCCACTAGCTAGGCATTACTGTGTTTCTTATTTACACATAAGTATGCCTGCACCTATACTACATAAGGGCTTGTGGTGAACTGTTGGCCATTTTGTTCACACAAATACCTCGCGAAGGGGTTGTATTGCTGACAATAACTACCTTATTTCCAACGATCACCCTCGCATACCACAAGGGTAGAGAACGCAGGGTGAAGGAATATGGACACACTACCAGGAAGGGGGTTCTATTTTTGATTCATTAAAAAGTGTTGTAAACCACTCAGAATGTGTTCTCTTCCTCCAGCCTCCCGCTTAAGGAGAGGAGGAACGTTCATCAATGACCAAGGGCAGGACACCGCGAGGCGTCACCCGAGATCCGCTTCGCGCTCAGAAGAGAACACTGTATCTCCTCCTCGTGGTTTACGGTCCAGAATCAGTTTTACCTGAGGTCCTGGCGATACATACTATAGAAATGATCCCTAAAAGTATGATCTTAGTTATTCAATGGTCCATGTATGGCTATATACCACGTCGTTCATCCAAGTGTATGCCTTTTGGTCAGCTCGTACCATCAACAAAAATGTTTTATTTGCATGTACAATACTCACAACTCTGTTCTGGATTATCTATCATATTAAAAGTATAAAATCTGTATTTATGAAATATTTCATTTTTCCGAAAATAATTATGAACTGTCTTAGAATATCTTTGAATACACTCTAGGGATGGACGTCACTGCGACCCAGTTTTGATCACAGCTATTTCTGATCTTTATGGTCACTTGATACTCTACACCAGTGACACCTATTGAGCATTAAACAAAATGAGATAATTGATTACAATTTTTCCTAACACCACTGCCAATTTTGAAAAGAAATTGTTGCAAAAGCAGATTTGTATTAATATCCTTAGAGATACACTGAATGTTTTGGCTATAGTGATTATCAGCAGAAAAAATGTCAACATGACAGAACAGTATTTCAAGTAGTGTCAGTATATCTGAAGGGATACATTTAGCAAAGAAAGAATCTATTTTGGAGAACCAACTACCCCAGAAGCTACAACAATAGAGCTTCATTTCAAGAATGAGATGTTTGTGGTATACATTGTATTATTTTTTCAAAAATCTGTGAAATTAAACTAAGATGATGACCCTATGAATTAAAGTTATTTTGAAGATCACTGTGCTATATGTTCTTTACTCATGCAAAAACACAGGCAAATTAAACTGAGATTTCCAAAAGTGACGTAAAACCCTAAAATATTATAAAGAACACATTAGCAATGTTTATTACATGAATCTTAGTAAAAAGTACGTGAAATGACATTTTGCCTTTTGGAGTAAGATCTAAACGAAGGTGAATTTGCTTAAAATGATTCTCATGAATCTTACTGAGACTATTTTCGACTGTAAAATAACTTCATTCTCATATAAGAGGTGAAAATACCCTGTCTGTTCTCAGATTTTCACTTGAGATATAAGTTTACTCAAAAACTGGATTTGGTGTAACTTTTGTATAAATTTGGTTGTCCCAGGCAATATGGCTATCAATTTCTACAGCCCAACAGAAAGACTTCTAATTATAAAAATAAATCAATATAAGCGATTCATTGTAATTTAGGTACATAAAAGATTTTGATATATAATATATATTTTTTAACTCTTTAAGATAGCAAATGGTTTTCTACACATTTGTCTATATAAAACCGCCGATCCGCAATTAGTTTCCGACGGTGCACACTAGCACCACTTTTGACTGGACTATTACTGGCCTCACAACTCCTTCGTGTGGCAATATTGTAAACGAAGTAAACCGATAGGAGGAAATGTACCTACTTAAGTTTAAGCATTGACTTACACATAAAGGCTTAACACATTCACATCTGGAGTGTACTCAAAGTCTGATATTTAAGTGGATTTGTTTTATAACAAAGCAATATTTTGAGAAACATTATATTGAAAGTTATTGTAGCTGTTGTGTTAAACGCTCCATATTGGAGAATATTTGTTAAACATACCACTCATGATCAGGAACAACAGGTTTGAGTTGAATATTTCTCAAAATAGTGCATCCTTATCAAAATATTCCATTGTGTGTCAGTCCATGTGTATGCTCTAGATGGGAATAGGTTAAACTTGCCATAATAAACCAACGCGGCTAGCAGAGCAAACAATTGATTTTGATAATTCCATGAAAAAATTCAAGAAACATTCGCGAAGCATGACTAAATGAGTGTATTAGATGTTTCACATACATATTGTATTTAGAAAACGCGCAAACCCCATTTATTGATACGACCTATTGGCTTATCTACGGGTCTTTATCATTTCTACAATGCCTGATATGGTGGTGTCACCTGGTGGCAATATCAAAACTGCTAGTCGCAAAGCGTGCTTCAAAATTTGGGCATCCCCGTTCCATCCATATACCCTTTGCTCGAACGTACCGAGGGTTGGGCGAACGTAGCCTTTACAAATACATGTAGGTATACGTAATAGAAGTAGCCCGTTGTGCTTCAGTTAGCCTAGCCACTAGCTAGGCATTACTGTGTTTCTTATTTACACATAAGTATGCCTGCACCTATACTACATAAGGGCTTGTGGTGAACTGTTGGCCATTTTGTTCACACAAATACCTCGCGAAGGGGTTGTATTGCTGACAATAACTACCTTATTTCCAACGATCACCCTCGCATACCACAAGGGGTAGAAAACGCAGGGTGAAGGAATGTGGACGCACTACCAGGAAGGGGGTTCTATTTTTGATTCATTAAAAAGTGTTGTAAACCACTCAGAATGTGTTCTCTTCCTCCAGCCTCCCGCTTAAGGAGAGGAGGAACGTTCATCAATGACCAAGGGCAGGACACCGCGAGGCGTCACCCGAGATCCGCTTCGCGCTCAGAAGAGAACACTGTATCTCCTCCTCGTGGTTTACGGTCCAGAATCAGTTTTACCTGAGGTCCTGGCGATACATACTATAGAAATGATCCCTAAAAGTATGATCTTAGTTATTCAATGGTCCATGTATGGTTATATACCACGTCGTTCATCCAAGTGTATGCCTTTTGGTCAGCTCGTACCATCAACAAAAATGTTTTATTTGCATGTACAATACTCACAACTCTGTTCTGGATTATCTATCATAATAAAAGTATAAAATTTGTATTTATGAAATATTTCATTTCTCTGAAAATAATTATGAACTGTCTTAGAATATCTTTGAATACACTCTAGGGATGGACGTCACTGCGACCCAGTTTTGATCACAGCTATTTCTGATCGTTATGGTCATTTGATACTCTACACCAGTGACACCTATTGAGCACTAAACAAAATGAGATAATTGATTACAATTTTTCCTAACATCACTGAAAATTTTGAAAAGAAATTGTTGCAAAAGCAGATTTGTATTAATATCCGTAGATACACTGAATGTTTTGGCTATAGTGATTATCAGCAGAAAAAATGTCAACATGACAGAACAGTAATTCAAGTAGTGTCAGTATCTCTGAAGAGATACATTTAGCAAAGAAAGAATCTATTTTGGAGAATGAGATGTTTGTGGTATACATTGTATTATTTTTTCAAAAATCTGTGAAATTAAACTAAGATGATGACCCCATGAATTAAAGTTATTTTGAGGATCGCTGTGCTATGTTCTTTACTCATGCAAAAATACAGGGATATTAAACTGAGATTTCTAAAAGTGACGTAAAACCCTAAAACATTATAAAGAACACATTAGCAATGTTTATTACATGAATCTTAGTAAAAAGTACGTGAAATGACATTTTGCCTTTCGGATTAAGATCTAAACGAAGGTGAATTTGCTTAAAATGATTCTCATGAATCTTACTGAGACTATTTTCGACTGTAAATTAACTTCATTCTCATATAAGAGGTGAAAATACCCTGTCTGTTCTCAAATTTTCACTTGAGATATAAGTTTACTCAAAAACTGGATTTGGTGTTACTTTTGTATAAATTTGGTTGTCCCAGGCAATAGGGCTATCAATTTCTACAGCCCAACAGTTTTCATCATGTTCAAACTAGTTATGGTATCAAAGATGCATTAAATAAAGACTTCTAATTATAAAAATAAATCAATATAAGCGATTCATTGTAATTTAGGTACGTACAGGATTTTGATATATAATATATATTTTTAACTATTTAAGATAGCAAATGGTTTTCTACACATTTTTCTATATAAAACCGCCAATCCGAAATCAGTTTCCGACGGTGCACACTAGCACCACTTTTGACTAGACTACCGGTATTACTGGCCTCACAACTCCTTCGTGTGGCAATATTGTAAACGAAGTAAACCGATAGCAGGAAATGTACCTACTTAAGTTTAAGCATTGACTTACATAAAGGGTTAACACATTCACATCTGGAGTGTACTCAAAGTCTGATATTTAAGTGGATTTGTTTTATAACAAAGCAATATTTTGAGAAACATTATATTGAAAGTTATTGTAGCTGTTGTGTTAAACGCTCCATATTGGAGAATATTTGTTAAACCACTCATGATCAGGAACAATATGGTTTGAATTGAATATTTCTCAAAATAGTGCATCCTTATCAAACTATTCCAGTGTGTGTCAGTCCATGTGTATGCTCCAGATGTGAATAGGTTAAACTTGCCATAATAAACCAACACGGCTAGCAGAGCAAACAATTGATTTTGATAATTCCATGAAAAAATTCAAGAAACATTCGCGAAGCATGACTAAATGAGTGTATTAGATGTTTCACATACATATTGTATTTAGAAAACGCGCAAACCCCATTTATTGATACGACCTATTGGCTTATCTACGGGTCTTTATCATTTCTACAATGCCTGATATGGTGGTGTCACCTGGTGGCAATATCAAAACTGCTAGTCGCAAAGCGTGCTTCAAAATTTGGGCATCCCCGTTCCATCCATATACCCTTTGCTCGAACGTACCGAGGGTTGGGCGAACGTAGCCTTTACAAATAGGTATACGTAATAGAAGTAGCCCGTTGTACTTGAGTTAGCCTAGCCACTAGCTAGGCATTACTGTGTTTCTTATTTACACATAAGTATGCCTGCACCTATACTACATAAGGGCTTGTGGTGAACTGTTGGCCATTTTGTTCACACAAATACCTCGCGAAGGGGTTGTATTGCTGACAATAACTACCTTATTTCCAACGATCACCCTCGCATACCACAAGGGGTAGAAAACGCAGGGTGAAGGAATGTGGACGCACTACCAGGAAGGGGGTTCTATTTTTGATTCATTAAAAAGTGTTGTAAACCACTCAGAATGTGTTCTCTTCCTCCAGCCTCCCGCTTAAGGAGAGGAGGAACGTTCATCAATGACCAAGGGCAGGACACCGCGAGGCGTCACCCGAGATCCGCTTCGCGCTCAGAAGAGAACACTGTATCTCCTCCTCGTGGTTTACGGTCCAGAATCAGTTTTACCTGAGGTCCTGGCGATACATACTATAGAAATGATCCCTAAAAGTATGATCTTAGTTATTCAATGGTCCATGTATGATTTTATACCACGTCGTTCATCCAAGTGTATGCCTTTTGGTCAGCTCGTACCATTAAAGAAAACGTTTTATTTGTCTAAATCATACGTCTATCTCCATTATGGATAAATCATTACAATAGAAATATAAAATATGTGTTTATCAAATATCTCATTTATCTCATCTGTTCCTAATTAGCCCTAAAATGTCTTTGAATGATAGACGCAACAGCTTCCCAGTTTAAATTTCACATGAGAGTGCTAAATACATCCGGTGGTTTGCTACGCCATCTATTAACAAAATCTGAAATTATTATTTGTTCACTTGCCTCTGCCATTTGCCTTATAGCCAAGATTAGGCTATGTTCATAAATTGGTCCTGATTTATGAGTCTATAGATTCGATCATAACAGAGTTCTGAGTTGGTGGTCCTTAAGTTGTTCTTAGGTGTGATCAATAATTTGTTGTGAAATGGTATAATTATGGGTTGAGTTCGAGGTATTTTATTAGATTTCAGTTCAGTGTTGCGATTATCACACAGCTTAAAGGAGCAATATTCATGCGGTCCTCAAGTCCTCAAGTGGTCCTCGGACGTCATCATAAAGTGGTTTTCAGGTGTGATCATGATGTGGCTTTTAGGCGTGATTATAAAGTGGTCCCCAGGAGTGATCATAAAGAAGTCCCCAGGTGTGATCATAAAGTGGTCCCCAGGTGTGATCATAAAGTAGCTTATATGCGTGATCATAAAGAGGTCCCCAGGTGTGATCATAAAGTGGTCCCCAGGTGTGATCATGAAGTGGCTTTTAGGCGTGATCATAAAGTGGCTTATAGGCGTGATCATAAAGTGGTCCCCAGGTGTGATCATAAAGTGGTTTATAGGCGTGATCATAAAGTGGTCCCCAGGTGTGATCATAAAGTAGCACATAGGTGTGAACATAAAGTGGTCCCCAGGTGTGATCATAAAGTAGCTTATAGGCGTGATCATAAAGAGGTCCCCACGTGTGATCATAAAGTGGTCCCCAGGCGTGATCATAAAGTGGTCCCCAGGTGTGATCATGAAGTACCTTATATGCGTGATCATAAGGAGGTCCCCAGGTGTGATCATAAAGTGGCTTATAGGTGTGATCATAAAGAGGTCCCCAGGTGTGATCATAATGTAGCTTATAGGCGTGATCATAAAGTGGTCCCCAGGTGTGATCATCAAGTGGCTTATAGGTGTGATCATAAGGAGGTCCTCAGGTGTGATCATCATGGAACATAGCCAGAAACTCCTCTGTCGTACAGCATATGGCCCAGAGAACCAAAACATGTAGCTAGATCCGCAGGCAGTCATTTATATCTTTTCTGTTTTCAAGGTTTTCTCTTTCAGGCACCTATGGTCAAGATGGCCAGAGTAGACAAATTAGTTTACATTTACACTACCTGGTGAATGTATTACTACGTATGATAATGGCAGAAACCATTAGAAATAGGAGGGTCGTGATGTGCATCTGTCTACGAATTCTGTCTACACCTCGCTGGTTGGTCATCTCAGAATCGAAGGGAAAGTTGACTATTTAGGGAATAGGAGCGTAGTATAACCACATGGCTCTGATTTAGATTAACCCAGATGTCAATTATTTCATCATTGTGTTATCTGGTTTTAGCACTCCACATCTAACCTCTAAAACGCATTAAACTTAAAGATTGCCAAGGTATTCTTGAATACTTACCATGGCTTAAATTTTGGGTTCAATACATGTATGGCTAGGTCATGGATAAATACTTTCTCTAAGTGTAGAATCCTAAGTAACAAATGTGATTAGCAGATAAGTCCTCCCACTGCGTGTAAAATTGGTGTCGAAGGGAAGCGACAGTCTTAACACAAAACTCCTTTAATTATTGTTCTGAATTGAAACAACCGTTACTACGTACTTATTGAGAAAAAATGAATCACTTAAAATGTAATATTGTTTTAGATACCAATGGTTTATTTATGAAAATAAACAAATAATTGGTTGTCCATTATCGACAGAAAAAGGTATAGAATATTAATCTAAAATCGAAAGCAAACAGGCCATCGTTCCTGATGTAATGTCCCGTGTTGTTTGGGAAAATTCTTCAGCTTGATCCCGCATGACCAATCGAAAAATATAAGGCCTACGTCTTTAGACAATGTCCTGCTTGTAGTGAAAATGAACGTGAACAAATGTATTTCCTCTTTTCTGATTTTGTAATATGTTTGGTTCCTACTCCATTCACGTTGAGGTGACTGACAAAAAACCTGCTAAGAAAAACCTTCTAAGGCTACTTCTTTTTTGACCCGGACTGGTCCACCCATGAGGCATGTTTTGACAATATTTCAAGGTTTCCAATAACTAACCTTTAAAACGCATTAAACTTAAAGATTGTCAAGGTATTCCCTGTTGGCTTACCATGTTGGTATCCAAGTTGGCCAACATCATCGGCGTTTATCAACATTGGCCATGCATCATTAGAACGAAAGACAGCTACACGAGCAACCCTGGTGATACACTTCTTAATGATGCACCAGCCTGCATAATTGAGCGTACAACCTTTGAACCAATTAAAGGCCACAGATTCCGAACCACTACTTAAACCGCTAAAATACCAAGGACTCAGAAATAGTAGCACATCGCAACCCTAAATGATAGCACCACTTTAAGACAGGAAATCAGAACTACTTGAGGTAATTCGGCATAAGGACCACTGATAGCTCAGAAGACAGAGTCACTTACGTACTCAAAATCTGGGAGCCCTATGCAAAGCATTTTACACTTCTTTCGTATCTAAGTTGATAGGTTTACCAATTCAAAAATGAGTCTACCCTGATTTAGTTCCAGTCTTGGCCACCATGTGGCCACATTGTGATCTTGCTTCGGCATTCGTAAGCGGGACCTATTTACTAATACCATTATTGGTACGAAGTGTTTTTTGGAGCCAGATGGCCACATAGGTGAAATGTGATGCGGGGCTTTTTCGCGAGTAATTTTGTTAAGGGCTATTCATAGGTAGGCGTTTAACTTTCCTTTAAATAGCCACACCCCACGCCAGGCATGTTGTTTGATTGCATTCGTATCTAACTTGAAAAGTATACCACCACAAAACAAGGTTTTCCCTGGTTTAGTTCTACACTTGATCACCAGACGGCCACAGGGAACATCCACATATTACCAATGTATGTGTGCCCACTATTGGCACATGGCGCCATCTATGGTCAGCCGAATAAACTAAGACCTGGCAATTAGGTTAAGATAGAGACTAACATAGAGTAAAACATGAACATACCACAGACTAGGGTGTTGCTCTATCTTACTAGACGTTCTCTGGTTTGATGTACAAGCAGATCCATCTGTTCGATGGTGCAGGTGTGAACGAAAAAAAAACCCGTAGTTTTTCTGGAAAACGACAGAAAAGAAAACAAAATCCTGTTTTTTTCCAGCAAAACAGCGGGATTTTTTTCTGCCGTTCACAACTGCACCATCGTACATATGGGCAGACGAGTTTCTCTTCGTTTCGTTCATGTTCTAAATAAATTAGGTTAGCGGCACGCGAAGTCGGCGGAGGCAATTAGTAATTTCTTTCCGGAATCTTGTCATCTTTGATTTAATTTCTTGTTAATATTAATGCATTAATGAACACGGTGCGTAGAACCACAGCGGAATGTCAAACGACCATCTGAATTTTTAATCATCGCTGCAAAGTTAATGTTCAGAAACCACTTGGTAGAAGCGTTATTGGATGTAGGGGGTTTCCTCGGAACGCTTCTCGCCTGTATCTGGTATTATGGGGCCAATAACGAACTCAGTATCTGTACGTGCACTCCTGGGGATGTTCAACTTCTGCGGGTAAGATAAGGCATTGAATACAAAGCGGAGGGGAACACTAGCTAGACCCATAAACAGGAGGACTGCTGCATTATGAATAAAGCATAGTATACTTAAGAACAGGATAGGAAAGTACTATGCTTTCTACGGATACTTTGCGTGGAGGATGTACATGTACCACAGCGAACAGACCAGAGGCAGATGATTGTATTATTGTTTTGAATCATTTTGCTTTTTGTTTACACAGTTTCTGTGTTCATCACGCACACACTTGATGCGATGACGACACAAACTCGACAGACGAAGCTGGTTGTAGTAGACTTCTAATATTATCTCGAGGAAACTCGACACTGTTGCTAAATATATATTCCCGAGTGCCAAGGATAGATGGAGGGGAGAGAAAGAGTGGAGGAAGCTGTACGCTAGAGGTCGTGTTTATCTACTTTGGAGTAGTTCGACTCGAACAAACAATATTGTCTCCAAAACAGACGACGTCTGTTGACTTCGTCCATTTGGGAGTCACTTGCAGACCCGTCAGTGATGCTGGGGGTACGTATACGTCCTCTGGTCAGTGCTCGGTGATTGTGTCGGATTGGACAGACCCTAGGCCTACTACAACGCAACAGTGGAGTTGCTACCAAGGATAACTGGCAAAAGGCCATACACCTACCCTGGATTTGCAGAGCTACGGAAAGTTATTCTGAGGTGACGCTATTGTTTCTGGCAAGAGGATTAAAAGCTAAAGCTTTAAGGAATAAAGCTTGCTTGTTAGGAGCAGAGTGTAAGATTTCTTAATGAGCTTTCTACTTGTGGATTTTAATCTCCCCGAACTCAGACGCGGCAATTCTCTGGAAGAAGTACATGTAGATACAGTCGAGAGAGGCGGTTGTGTGTAGTTGTGCGAGAGTTGCAGTTTCCAAGGACGTCGGTTGGGTTTGTTTTTGGTGTGTGTCACGTACGAAGGAAGACTGGGGGATTTTGCCTTGCCCGCTGTGCAGCCTTGCGGCTCTCCTAGCGGCCAACCCCCTACACTACCCGGACCCTTCACAGGACGCATCTCACCCGGCGGCTCCTCGACCACTACGATGTCCCACCATTCCCCCTTCGTGATAACCCCTTCGGAGGCCTCCGCGCTCGTCAAGAGCTACCGGAACAGGCAAGAAGACAAGCGGAAATGCTACCTTCTACAGGTCAGCTTCCAGACAGTCTATGGGGGTGGGGATATCCCCCAGTCGTGCTACAAAAAACTACCCCGCCTCATCAACGGAATACCCCTAGGGGCGGGCGTGCTCACCAAGAGCCAAGCGGAGAACATTTTCTGGAGGTACGTGGAGGGCTCGCGGAGTTGCGGACTTTTGCAGTTCCTTTCGAGCCCCGTGTCCTTGGACGAGGCCGAGGAAACTCGGAGGTCGCTCCGGGACAGACTCGTGAAGCAGGCCAAAGCCGTATTCGGCGATCTCACTGTTAAGGCCACCATCCTACTATCCCAGTGCGTCCACTTCGACAGTGATCTCTTTATCAATGACATTGCAGAAGTCACCGACGAAGGACTGCATTTTTGTGATTAGATAATGCCCTTCGACTCTGAGTCTGAGTGGTACAAATGTATGTTATTCAAAACAGTCATTACGACTTCCTGATCAAAACACTGGTTCGTGACGTCACCAGCTGGGATACAGGATACACTATGAGAGCGGTGAAAATGAAACGAAGCTGGAATCACACCCGAACTAGTTGAGGCCAACTCAGTCACAGAAACTACAGAAATACTGAAGAATCGACAAGATCCATTTAAAACCTCTTATTACTAGAAGTAGATCCAAAACAAGCTGTAATGATGTGTTTCTCAGGGTTTTATGCATCTGTGGTACTTGATTAACCCATCCATTGCCACAGTTCCCATTATAAACATGTAGATACTAGATATTCATCTGAATTCATGATACTTTTGAGGATAACGGAAGAAGTAAGCAGAATATGCGCACTATTTGCAGGAGAGTTCGCTGTTATGTTGCTATCTGAGACCAGAGTATCTATGGTAGTCTCAGGTGGTTGCATTTCTTTTTGAAATATTTTCAAAAACATCATTTTATTCGAAAGGTATGCCTATACTAGTCTGGTCTTTGAAAATAAGAATCATTTAGCCAGTCAACATAATTGAAGTATCGAACTTTTTCCAAACTCTTCTATTATAGTAGACACTGCGGGATGATATTTATTGCAGGGCAGAAAATATGGATGGCAAGTCTAGTTCGACATCTCCAAGGTTTTCTCTAATCAGGTACCAAGTGGTCAAGGTGTTCAGATGGTCAGGTTAGTTAGCATTGGTCTCACCAGATATCTAGGTTGTCATATGCATTTTTCTGCCTTCAAGTAGTGTCACCAGGCACAAAGTGGTCGGATTAGTTTACATTTATGTCACCAGGCACAAAATGGTCATATTTGTTTACATTTATGTCACCAGGTGAATAGAGGACTCAGTTCGAGTATGATACCACACGAGATAAGAGGACCATATGATGCCATCTATCTGCCATGGCTAGTACTACACCGCACTAGTTGTTCAACTTAGATGGGAATATTTGCTTTACATGAACTAGGAATTTAGTCTAAGTAAAGGTAGGAAGGCCATATGGCGCCCTCTATAGGTGACTAGCAGTATTACATTTTAATTAGCCTACTCAGGCTGATAGGTACATCAGTTTTTATGTCTCTGACTCAGGGGAAGGGAACATTTTCAGGGATTATCATACTTAGTGCATGTTCTGACCTCCCTAAGGCCATACGCCCCTATCCGGTCAGTATTACCACCAGCTATGTTTTACGACCCTCCCCCTCCCCCCCCCCCCCCCCGTTCCCCATAAGCCACCCAAGCCAGCAGTTCCCACTCACGAAGCGTACGCATCGACTCATCAGGCTTGTTCTAAATTAAGCGGGAACTATTTTGGTTGTACAGGGCCATCTTTGTTAGTAAATATACCCATAAACCCGACTTAACCCGCATCGCTACTATTCTGGGCTCGAAGGGCTCGAAATAGTGAATTCCTGCACCAAGTCAAGGTCTTCCAGCTCTCTGACCAAGTTAAACATGACTTTCTGAAGACGATGCTGGAATTTGACTTGCTACCAGACTAAGTTTTGAACGTCTTTCTCAATTGTCTATTCTGCACATTAATGATTAACCCTGAGCTGACTTCAGCCCAGATTTAGTTCTGTTTCAACCCCTACAGGGGATGCACTAGAGATGCAGTGCATTAACTGAAACCCAAGGTGACTGTGCCGCCATCTATAGTTTTGTAGCTGCACTATACCTATGTGCTAGTTAAGTAGTGGGATTTCATGCCTAGCTCAGGCTGAGAGCCAGGCTAAGAGCACAGGGCTCGAACTGATCAGTAAACCCCGCATCAATCCAAAAACTACTGTGTGGTGTATGCCTTCTCACGCATTAAACCGTTTTAGTATATTTTATTCATAGGGGCCGGTTGATGCAACACTAAATGCTACCACACATCTGGGTAATCGTGCCAGTAAATTCACCCATGCTTACTCAGGGTTGTACAGAGGAGTCTGATGAACAGTGCATCCGTGAACATCAAATGATTCCCTTGAAAATAAACTTGATTGGTACAGAAAGGTAGCATTTCCAGTGAATGAGACATATTCATAATCATCATCCTTATTTAACCTGTTCAACGTGGCAGCGGCTTAGATGTCTAGTTTGCTGAGGTCTCTCTTCAAAAATCCTTAATACTTTAATAAGATTATATAGAAATACAGTGGAACCGGATAATCGAGTGTACCTCTATTTGTGCCTGCGCAGTCCAAAACGACCATGCTCGTCGTTTAACCTTTCTCAGAAAAGAATGTATTGGAAAAATGAAGGAACATTGTTTATCAAGACTAAAGAAAAGCTCTCCTCCATATGTTTTTTTTAAAATATAATTTCTTACCGAGTCATGTTCAAAAGTATCTAAGAAACGGAAGAGACTTTCTAGGGAACTCGAGCCATGGAGGAAAAATGGTATTAGGTCCTGCTTGGAGCTCAAAAGTAGTCCAGAGTACACTTATCGTTTAGTGGTTGTCATGAAGGACGCACTTTCCCGTATTTCCCATATTGCATTCTTTCACAATCAAAATAATACATGCCGAAAATCCTGTTTTTGGCGGATCAAACAGTCAAAATCCTATCTAAAACTATTATTCATACCAGGTGCCGTGCCAGTG
>OZ012685.1:20706599-20826599 GCA_963942565.1 Maea johnstoni
AAATCCTAGACATGAGTAATCTTTGTGGCTCTGGAAGAGCTTTGCAAAGTCAAATACATTTATATATCTTTCCAATCTCTTAAAGGGAAAGCATTCTTGAGCAATATCAAACAGCACTGAAAGATAAACAGAACGACTTCTGGAAAAATGGTTGATAATATGTGTGATTGTATTGCTAAACTTTTACTTTTTATCAACTCAGCAATGTCTCGGTAAATATGAAATGAACTTGTCTGATTTGTTTCACACCCCATAGCAAAATGTAATGCAGGGTAAATCAGTTAATAGGATGCACTACGAATGAGTGATAGCACCAGTGCCTATTATGAATATACACAAGTACCGCAGAATTAAAATCTACAAAAACTGCTTGCTAATACTAAATACGCATTCCAGGTGGTGTGAAAAAATCACCATTTCATAGATGAATTCTCTTTGAGAATCTCTGGTACTTTTGCAAAATGGTCTAGAAACTCAAAACAACATGAGATAACGTATCTTTCTCATAGCTAAACGTATGAAATATTTTTTAAAAAGAATCCTGATCGACAGTACTCCTTAAATGAGTCCTTCAAATATTTTACGGTTACAAGTACTCAGGTCAAAAGATAGCGCTATATAAAGTAGTTAATCCTTTTGCGGAAATACAGGCATACGTTGGTATAAGTTGTACTATTTATATTTCCACTTAGCTTTAGGGTATGCACTGGGCTCTGGCCAAGTGATTAGAATTATGGATGAACACTGCGTGTGGGTGCGATAACAGCCAACAGGGTTATGTATGAACCCTACATGCGTCTGAAGCACCAGCGGGGTATAAGTGGGAGCATCTGGTTGGGGACAGCGCCATCTATGGGCATGTCCGGGTAGCTCACTCGCAAGTGTCCAGTTTCAAATTGCGATAGTACAGATTCCTAATCCTAGAATGATATAGACTTGCTACAAGTCTGTGATATCTGGCTCTTTCACTGGTCTGACCTGAGTTGATTTCACTCCAGGTTTAGTTCTGAATAAATCCTCAACATACCCGTCAAGTCTCCTGTTTTTAACAGGAGTCTTCTGTTTTTTGGACTTCATTTTACCTGCCTCCTGTTTTTCTCCTGTTTTTTTTATTGTCTCCTGTTTTTCTCCTGTTTTTCTAGAAAACCAGTCTAAAACGACTATAATCTCCTGTTTTTCCTCAAGTTCAGCCCAGATCTACTTAAACTCCTACGGCTTAGCATGTAAACTCAGCTCTTCTAGCCTGCCTAAACAATACTCAGTTGACCTAATTGAACCCAGCTTGCCCAAAAGTTGCAATTAGCCTAGATAACCATTCCTATTTTTAGCAGTAGATATGTTTTAATTGATATTAAGCTGAATTTTAAGAGGTAGAAAGAGGTGCATGCTGGTCTAGCATCATAACATTAAGAAAAAAAATCCAGGTAATGTAACCTGTTTAAAGTGAAAAAAGGAATAGGTTTCATGAAATTCATGGACTGACAGGAATAATAAATATGGTCATGTTAAAATTGATTTGTTGTTATTATGTCCATCTGTTTACTGCGGAGAGTTGAGAGTATTGGCACTACATTAGGTAGGAGCCTCCCAGGGGAGCCACCTTGTGGGACGTTAGTAAATTATATATACAGGTGCGGCACCTGGTGGGAAGTTGGTAAACTAACATATATGGTAGCGGCACTGCCGCGTGAGAAAATCTCCTGTTTTTTTTTGGTCTGGGGTTGACAGGTATGCCTCAAGGGGGACACACAAGCGCCAGTCTGTATTTCCAACTGACCTCCTAGTATACCGCAGTGCCATCTATCCACAAGGGAGGACATTTAAATATGGCCTGGGAGGCAGGCTAAGAATGATATTAAGAGACAAGAAATGCCTGTCGGAAGCGTCAGCCCAAATGCTTCAGTTTTGCAGGGTGGTGAAAAGAGTTGGTACTGCTAACTAGTGAGTAATCTACACTTTCAGCCCCTTAACCAGAGACATAACAATAAATCTATTTGCCTTAACAGGATAGTAGAAAAGGTAAAAATGCTGGGCAGAAAAAAAATAATTCAAAAACTTTTTCTATTAAAAAAGGGAGGGGTAGTTATGGAGGTGGGGCTACATTATACAGGAGGCCATGAAGTCTTTGATTATTGTAATATACTCATTATCTTGGATGAAGAAAAGAATGGATATGTAGTGAGAGACCGATTACTATTTGCGCTCTAGTAAAGAGCTGGACTCATGCCAGGAGTCACAGATCTGGCATCAGCCAAGGTCACGTGGGAACAAGGACCAATCAGGGCTCTCGTATTGATTACATTACAGAGAAACCTGATCTCCACCATCAGCTGGGCATGCGCAGAGCATCAATTTTGGGCTATTAGTTGACACTGGTTGAGGCTAGGTTGATCAGGTTGACCGACTGGTCTCGAATCCACTTGTGTTTGGTCATCTAAGATTATTATAGATGAGTGTAATTCATGTTTTTGGAATACTAGTATTTGCCATTTACCAAGTATAAGGAAAGGATTCTATCACTACTGCCTGTAACTCAGTGTGGTAGGGGGGGGGGGGGGGGGGGGGTATTTCTTTCATGTATATAGAGTTCCCTTTAAAAGGTATCACTCGTGTCTAGGATACATTTGCAAATTATTTGGAAATAAAGCACAAGTCACAAAATATTTAAAAATATTTGTTGTTGCATGGCTTATGACTATGTATTCCCATATAAGTGCTTTCATAAAGATGCTTTTGTTAGAAAGATAACCTAAACGTCGGACCTTTTTAATACGCTTTAGACATGAAAAGATTAACAGGTATCATGAGCAAATGGCAAGTCAACCCTTATGCTGATGGTGGCTTATTTGGTCAAAACAAAATAATGTGAAAAAAAGCTGAAAATTCCAAAACCCTGGCTAACTGGTACTCATCTGATAGTTCTGATGAAAGAGTTTTCCAATAAATACCAACATGGCATGGTTTGGATGGCTTTCAAACATTTTAGTGTTCTTATGTGTTGTATAAAAGTAGCTGCAGCATTGAAAGGGTTAAAAAAAACACTGAGATGTATGGTTAGGATTTTTTATTTTACAAAATAAACCTGTATAGTATAAGATACCCCTAGATGGAGACAATGCATTACCAAACATATACATTTCAGAAATGCAACAAAACTTCATCACCATAAAAGCAAAACATAGGTACTTATAAATGTAAAAATGACCAGCATTATCATCATTTGAAGTTACCTAAAAGGGAATTTTGAGATATCATATTATCAATAGTAGCAAAAATATCTTCCTCTCAATCATGGGCATCTTCTTATGCTATTAGCATAGATATGGTCTACACAAATAAAAACATGGATATAAAATTACAAAACACTTTGAATAAAGAGGGTTCATGATTTGAATGAGTAATTTATTAAGGGTTACTATTAGCTGCACATGTATTACATAGATGGAAACGTTATTAACAGTATAAAACATTATTTACAGTATAGTTGACCTATGTAAGTGTGTATAAAATTTTGGCAAATATGAAATGTTAGCACAGCTTTTCCTTTATTAGTAATACTAACACGTCAAGCACCCTTTGAAAACATTGGTTTGTGTTTGTCTAAGATTTTTTTGGTTTCTAACAGCTTATGTCATAATTTGACATGGAAGAAACCAGAAACAGGAAGAGATTCCATTTTCATTGGAATAATTAGCATATAAACATTGACCACTCTAAAATACTGCAATGCTGTCTATCTATTAACGATGTCCTTTCTGAGTCTGTCCTAAAAATGCAGGTTATGCTCATTATCCTGTTATTAGTATGTTTAATACCTGATCTAGGAGTTGCAGGGTTGAGGTGTGAATCCACTGATGTTTGTAAACGAAACCAATAAACTTACAAGATTGATTATAAAAAAGTATCCCTTTTCTTATTACCTCCCACATTAAAAATAAAACAAACAAACAAACAAACGTAAAGAAACATCTTTGCTATCGCCATTTTGGCAGAGTTCAATTTTACCCTATGAAGTGAGCACAGTTGTACATTACATTCAGTGCCTGCATACATGGAACATGTTTTCATTCCGCAGTAACCACCCCAATTTAGAGATGCATAACTATCACAATCTGGAGAACCTCTGCACATTAAATTTAACACCTGCATTCATCTGTTCAATCCTCTTCAGTGCTCAATGTATGCAGTATATCAATGTATAGTATTTTCAACGAATTATGAAATTGCAAAACATTTCATTTATGGTATATTGGGAGGGAAAAGGCATATGACACATCCATCAATAGCCAATATATATCATGTAATATACCTTCCATCTAAAATGGAAAGGGGATAAACTGAATAAAACTTACAAGTGCTTATAACTTACCCAATATTTGTATCATCATAAACCTATATTTCATCAATACTAACTCAAATTACTTAATACTGGTATCATCTTGAACCTAATTTCCATCAGCGATGATTAAATAATAGCTACATCATAAACCTGATTTTCATCACCCTCATTCATTGATGCATTACAATTATTTATTTTTGCTCTGTTTTTTTACGCTTTGCCTTGTAGGTGGTATAACCGAGGACAAACTAGCAAGACTTTTCTTTGCCTCCCTGGAAATAAAAGAAAATAGGTGTGTCATAAATGGTGTACCACAATCAATTCATTCATATGCACAATCTACGATTACATTCATAATCTGAGTTTACCTAGATGTGTATAAACCTCATAATATGCTACTCATAAAAAATAGGATTGAAGCAGGATTTTTTTACAATAAGAAATACTGCTTACCTCTTATAACAAATATTGAAATTGTAATAATGCTCTCATCCCTATTTGGACATATCATGTAAAAACTATAATAGTACCAAAAGTTAATATATTTATGAATAGATGATACACCATGATAGCTTACTAGATTTAATAACAAGTCCGGTATTCAGTCAGCATATACCTATATAAAATGTACTTAATAAGCTCAAAATAACATCATATAGATTATAGAGACACTAGAGTAAATGCCTTACCTTCCTATTATGCCGTCTAGTTTCTCTCTCTCCCTGAGAGCGCGGACCACACGCTTGTCATACACACTCATGTTACCCAGGCTACGGATAGTCTACAAGGAATGATAACAGCTCACTTAGAATTCAGATTTTGGAATTTCGATTTTTCGTTACTTTTTCCTCCATACTGCAGCTAAGTTGTGCCTAGCCAGTTGTAAGTGGTGAAGGAAATGGGAGTACCCTGCGAAAAACCAAAGCCTAACCCCAAGTCACTGGTAACGTTGCCACATGCCCTGGCAGGGATTCCACCCCAGGGAGCGTTATTAAGAATAGCTCAGTTAGAATAAAGATAATGATGACTAGGGTGAATATATGTATCATTATATGTATCAGCAAAATTAATTTAAATCAAAAATTGTTTAGATTTTATCAATGTAAATCATACACCACAGACATCAAGATGTTTGGTAAAGGAGCCCATATAGCAGGGCTTCAGTTTCCCAGTGTGTCCATGTCAATGACGCATAATTCAGTATGGAAATGCATTAACCAGGCTTCCAGTGCTGAGGCTACCTTTGTGCTAAGCACAGGGACGCAAGGATTTTTGAAAACCATCTAAACCCTGTCATGTAGGTATTCATTGGATAGCTCCCATTGAATACTCTCAGATGAGTACACATGTGCCAGGGTTTCAGTAATTTTCAGGCTTTTTGCATCATTTTGTATTGGCCAAATAAGCCACCTGCGGCAAAAGGGTTAGGATAACTGATAATGGGCTGAATGACACTAAGAGACTGAGACAACACAAAGCATAAGAGATAAGAGATCTCAAGTCAGATAAAGTGTGGATTTTGTAAAAGCAATCTTAATCAATTTAGTTATTCCTCTTGAGTCTGGTACAAAGATCCATACCATTCTCTATCAGAAATATATTAAGTGGATCCTCTAATGTAAAAAAAGAAATGACTATACACAAAGCAGTTTAGCCAGTTAATGACAATACGGTAGAGACATCTAATTCCTGTACCAGTTGACCGGACGCTTCCAAGTGCCTGGTTGTACAAACACCCTTGGATAACATGTCAAAAAAATAAGCCAAGCATATCAACAACCCGCATAGCTGGCTACGTTCAGTTGTGAGGTCATCCATGCCCAGGAAACTGGGTGGCAATTGGGAGTATCGAGTATCTTGACCGGGCTGCCCACACATTTAGTGCAGGAATTAACTGTTGGCACTGTATATGTGTAATAGAATTGCTTACCATCAGCCGCACATATTCACTTGAGTCCAACTCTAACATTTCCAGCAACGTTCTGATGACCTTTTCACTAGCAAAGCCAAGTGTTCCCTGAAAAAGGCAGGTTCAAATGAAGTTCGATACGACGCAAGGATGATGAAAAAAATCTACATGTATTATCTATATATTTTTACCAAGTTTTTGGGACCTTTGGACACAGATGCCAGAACTCCTGGCACCAGTCATGTTCTACTGCCACCCCGAGTTGCTCCACTGTGGTCTACATAGTCTTAGCCAGCAAGTGTCTGTCTGGGTGTCATTTGTGTTACAATGAATCTCTTACTTATAATATTTGATCGTCCATGCCAATAGTGCTGCAACCCACAAAGAGACCAAACCATTTTGGTGGTATCCTTTTGATCTAAGTATTTTTGGAAAATATATTTGAGGCCCAAAGTATCTTTAAGGTCCATAACATATCATTTATTTATTTGCAGCCCTGTTATTTTACCCCTTTACAGTTCTTAGGCTGCATATTGAACTTGCAAAACTTACCAGAGAAATGACTGCCTGAGCTCTGATATCTTCACTACTGTCTTCCAATCTCCTAGAGTAATGTAAAAAACAATGATGAGGAAATATCATACCTTAAGTATCTTAACCCTTCCAATGCTGAGGCTACTTTCGTCCTAAGCACAGGTTGCAAAGATTTTTGAAAAACATCTGAACTCTATCATGTTGGTATTCATCAGAAAGCTCTTGCTCAGCACTCTCTAATGTGCCAGGGTATCAGGTATTTTTCATTTTTTTGCATCAATTTGTATTTGTCCAATTAGCCACCACTAGCATAAGGGTTAAGTAAAAAATCAGCAAGATATTCAATCTATAATCCAATAACTTAAACCCATCCATGCCTAAGCCTTCCTCTTCTTGTCACCTGAACGATGCAGTATACTTTTTTAATAGATGGAAATATAACATACAGTTGGATATATATTTCAAGGAGACTTGTTTATCTGATTATAAGTAAAATTTTCATTTTCATTTTTTTTCCAAAAGAATCTTTGACTTACAAACGGTGACTCATACTTTGAACTGGGTTTAATTCTAATTTCTCTACTTTCTCCCACTTTTGGAACAGCTGTGTGATATATGCTTTAAGCAGTTGCCTTCAGAACATCAAGGAAACAGGTAAACATTGATGGTTACCATAAGATATTGGAACAATTAAAATGAGTCGGAATTAAGCTAAATCTAATCATCTTTTATACAAATATTTCATGAAATCAAATATTTCATAAAATGTAACACATTAACAGGTCTTGTCGACTTGTTGTAGACCATACATGTTCTCAGAATGAATGTTTTATAAGAAAGAGGCAACTTGTACAGGCTGATGTCATACTACATAAAACCTATTGCTTACTTTTGTGCCTTTTCGCAAGCTCTCTGGTACATATCTAGTGCTGCAACTGCTTTTGCTACTTCTTGGCGAACCATCTGAAAAAAATGTGACCATAATTAGCAATTGGAAATTATGGAATTATATTCAGTGAAAAATTTGGTGAAATCTTGTTACCACTGCAAAAAAGTTCATACTAGGTGATAGAATATCTATTTCCATAGAATATTACCAGAAAATAGAATAAGCATAATGTGTTCATAGTAGGAGGTTTTCGCATCACAAAGTTTTCCCAAATAGTACACAAAAATAGAATCAGCTGAATGTGTTTTTCCATAAGGAGGTATTCTCATGATCGAAGATGTTCATTTTTGTTTACATTACTGTACTTTTTTACATATAGTTTAATAGAGTTTTAACTCTTTATAGATGAAGAATCACACTTTTGATATATCATCATTAAAATCAGGCTGTGGTGCAAAAAATCTAATTTCAATAAGCACAATGAAAAATAGAAATTAGGGTGCATATTTATCAATATTATATATAATGATCTGTGGAAATCTAAATATATCTATGTGCAATAATATAAATGGATTGTGGGATATGTCCAAAATTAATGTTAACTCATGACTAGGGATTGGCAACTTTAAAATCTTCACAATACCATAAATAGATATTTCCTTTACGATACAATAACTAAATGATACTATTAACGCTACTGCCAACCTTTCAGGAAACAAATTTAGTTAAATTTAGCACAGTCAGCTTCGAAAACTTCATTAATAAATAGGGAACTGCCTTCATGCAGAGACATCCAGATAGTAATTAAGTCAAATTTTATAGACATTTCTAAATCTTAAATGATACTATACTATACTATACTTTTTCGATACAATACTTTTTTCATTCAATTTCTGTATTTTGTATTGTTGTATTGAATTCCGTTACCCTATCCCTACTCATGACCAATAAATAAAATACAACTTCAATAGTATATGGATGATTTACTTACAGGGTTAGGATCATCCCACAATCTCCTCTCCAGCAAACCAAATACTTTCTCCACTTCAGACTCCAGACACACATGTTTTGGGCCTGAAATGGTAGAAAAAAAGTGAAAGAGAATCAAGGTACAAGGTACTTACTCAGTACTCTGCATGTATGTGAAAATTTGGAAATAATGTCCCACTAGTTCACAGTAGGATTACGAGTAATGAAGCACAATCTTTACAAGGGAGCATGGATTATATATCATGGATGTACATTCATGTATTTAAAGCCAGCAGATCTTGCGTAAGACCCTCCATGCAGCTTCTAGCAGGCAGTCTTATGATATGCTTGATCGCAGCCTAGGTGCCCTGGTCGCAATCTGGATGCTGCCTCGCTTCATGCAAAGGGCAGAAGAGAACCACTATCAAGTGGTGCGTACTGCATCCTCTTGTATACATATATAGCTCTCGCGTTCCTCACTATCACTTTAACTTCAGCGCCTAGGGATGTCACATGCTGAAAAGGCTTGACTGCAGGGCATATGGTTAATTGGCCTGTGGCCACCAATCAATGTGATGTTCGTCTAAGGTTATGTGTGAATCCTGTGATTTATAACTCAAGTAAACTAAATAGAATCACTGTGGTGTATCAAAAGGGCATTATAGTACTTTAAAAATGCTCTATGGTTATTTAAATTCATTCAACTAGTATATCAAATACCAATATTCCCAAAATAAAGAAAGATGCACATAACACAATTATCTCATATGTAAGATAAAATTACCCAGGAGAGCCAATAGTTTTGCAGCGTCCGCCCTGTATTTCCACACTGGAGATCTCTGGAGCTGATCCAATATGGCTGCCACCAGGTCCCAGTCCTTCTGGTTGAACTGGCGCACCAGGGTACTCAATGCCTGCGATGAAAGAAATAACGTAACATTGAAAATGATTGCCATTACAACCCCTTCCTTTATCCACTGGTATACAACATTTGCATTACTAGACATGTGCCTGAAAGATGTTCATGAAAGTTCAAAAAAATATATGGTAGGTTGGGTTGGTACAGGTACGGTAGGTATATAGGTACGCCGGTAGGCAGTTATTTTTTGTTTGGATTATTCATTTTTCATGGCAGCTGTGGTTGTAATGCAGTGTTCTAATCCGGTATTTATGTTGATTGGGATTTGAAGGTGTTGGATTAATACAAAAAACATTTTTTTTAGGCCTTAGATTTAAACACCCCTGAATTGTGACCTCCAGCTTAGATACTAACCCGCGACGTTAAATGAGTATCTTTTGTCTCTACAACAGCTTTTCTGAGTCTCCATACAGGACTGTCATCAAACACGCAAAGTTTTCCCAAGCACACAGCAGCGTCAAACGATATGGTGTCTGTGGGGTCGGGATTCTTACACAGGTAGGTCAGGACCTTCACCAGCTCGGAAAACACATCCGTTTTCTGAAAAGAAAAAAAGACATTTCATCACTATTACATTCATGCCTAAAACTCTTCTCTAAAAGTGCAAAAGCATATTTTTTCTATGGAAAGATCATAGGAGTAATGTTAAGCCAAGCTCAAACAAAAACTCTTCAGTGTCTTTATTGTCAAAAGTCCTATTAAAGGAGAAATGTTTATCTTACCTCAGCTAGTTTACACTTTCTTTCATGATTTCTAAGTTTATACTTCACTACAAAATTAATTTCAAAAGTATCACAGATAACATTTTTCATGGAGAACCTTAAGCATGAAAGAATGAACATACCCTACCAATGTAACAAATTATTGGTCTCCTCCTCCTCGTACTATGAAAATACATGCACTAGCTGGCCCGAAACCCTTATGCTGCTGGTGGCGAACTTGGCCAATATAAAATGATGCAAAAAATCCTGAAAAATGACTGAAACCCAGGCAAAGGGGTACTCATATGAGAGTAATCAGCGAGAACTTTCTAATGAATACCAACATGAGTGGGTTTAGATGGTTTTCAAAAATATTTGCGTCCTTGTGCTTTAGACAAAAGTAGCCTCAGCATTGGAAGGATTAACCTACCTTATCAATGTAGTGTATGTTTTTGCTGCTGCACAGTGTGTTGAGAGTGTCAGTCTGGACCTCCTGGTTCCCTATCACAAGATAGGAGACCAGCATATCCAGGATCTCCTCCTCCAGGCAACCTAGTCAAGAAATAGGAAAACATGTGATCATGGGAATTATAGGTATGTTAAATGTCAGCATACCTGTCAACTCTCCTGATTTCAGACCCCAGATTGGCTGTCCCCTGATAGATCACCTGATTTTAAGAAATCCTCTAATTAGCTACTGATTTGCTGACTTGGAAAAAATCCTTATTAACATTTTTGTATAGTTATTAATTTGCCCACTCTTGTGAAATATAATGACCCACTCCTAAGCTAAAATACTAACCTATACCCTGGTGGCCAGGATGGGAACTAAATAAAATGAAACAAAAGAGCAAAACTGGTTGAAATCTCCTGATTTTGGACAGTTGCATGTTGACAGGTATGAGTGTGTTATTCTCTACATCTATTGTAATACATTCAACTTTTGTCAATAGTGACACATTCAATTTTTGTCAATAGTGACATATTAAATTTCTGTCAATAGTGACGCAGGTCCTTTTTATTTAAACTGTTTTCTCTCTCTCAATCTTTTGCGTATGTGAAATGAGATGAGACATTGTCTGATTTGAGATATGCAATAAATTTTTCAAATCGAAAAAAATATATATATTGTCCATAAATATTTGGCATACATGTACATGTACTCTTTTCTCTGCACAGCTCTAATACACATCTTCTTTTTCTTTTTTTACATTTGTACTTCTACCTTGTTTCTATCTTTTGAACTTTCATCTGGGGAAGGCTATTCATATCTACTATGGTTAAAGAAGAAAATGAAGAAAAACAATTCTATAAAATATGCATATGAAAACTCTTTGGCTTGTCACTAAGACACTGCTAATTAGTATTTTTACACTGAGAGGTGGAATTTAAGGATTGTGTCGATATCATACTTACCTAGAAGAACGAGGGATTTTGCAGATTCATATTTGACTCTTTCATCGGTGTCTTCCTTCAGTCTCTCCTTGAGGGCAAAGGTCACAAACGTGTCGCAACATCTCATCTGGCCAAGATGCTGAAAATATCATCATCAGAACCATCAGCTTGTCCCCCTGGTCATATCTAGATGTCATCCCATTTGGATAGATGGCACTGTGGTATGCTAGGAGGGTTATGGGAAATATGTTACTGCCAGTACAACCCCCTTGTGTGGCATTTGTATGAACTAAATGGCCAAATCATGAATTGGATTCCCTCTTGAGAAATGAGAGAAAGTTCAAAATAACTTTGGGAAAGTGAGTGGTATTCCTTGGTTACTCAAGGTTCCTTCTGGCCTATCCTAAATGTGGGAAAAAGTGATTCAAACATTCCATCATGTTCTACCGGGAATGTCGATCACCGGGTACACAACCAGCAGATCTCGCTCAACAGCCTCGGCACAACTCCTAGCCCAGGTGTTGACGCGAACTACTCAAGAGGTGCGTTCAGCAATCTCCTCTCTAATATCAACAAATACAAGAGCCCTTATTCGTCTGACTCCTAGTGACATCACACTGAGGCAAAATTAGGGCTTTACAATGGGCCTTATGGTATTTGTTCTGTGGCAACCAATCCATGTTTCTCTTCATCTAAGGCTGTACCTACCTGGGCGGCCTCCCTTCTCTCCTGGACATTTCTGGACACCAGATTAGTGTGGACAAGTCCCTGCAAAAATAATGGTTGCCAAATATATGAATCAATACACACTAATATGAACACCATATTATGAGCTGCCTATTTATTGTTTTTTCATGCAACATACTTAGTAAGCACATATCAATAGTATTTATATTAATTACATATTACATTATCATTACTTCATATTAATGGTACCTCATGACTCATGTTACTAAATACGAAACCCTTTATGTGTGCAGTGTAATGGGTGCAGTCAGATTGAGTAATTTTGTAAAAACCTTTTTCTCTCTGTCTATATTAGGTTATCCATTTTGTGGGGTGCACAGTGCACTGGCATGAAATCTAGGTAGGCTGGGTGAGTTGGGATTTCATTTATTCCTTCAGAGTGGGAGCTATCTGGGCATTGATGGCTTACCCATTCATACCTATAGTGAGCAAAACAGGTTTGATGATTTGGAAAATATTCACACCAAAACAGTTGATCAGAATACAATGAACAACTCTCCCTGTATACTATTAAAAGGTTTGTGCATTAATGCTTAATCCCTTAATTATTTTCAAAAGCATTATTGACCCAGATGACAATATCAAGAAGAATTCTAAAACATGGATGAGTTAAGCAGTATTCACATTGGTGAAAGGAGATCCCATACTTATTAAAAACATGACGATAGGCTATACTCATCAATATGCCCTTGTTACAACTAATACCACTTGTGAAAATGGGGTGCCAAACACAAGATGGGGGATTGAAATATTGGAATGCCATCAGGGCTATCACTGTTTATCACTTACCCTTAGAGATTGGCATTTAAAAATTTTCCCAAGATGATACGATAATGATATTTCCTTAATGATTCTTTATCCTAACAATTTTCAATGATACTCGCTGCCTTAAAGGAACCTGATTTTGTTAAATCAAGCACTGTCAGCATCGTACATTTCATTAATAAAGTGCTAACTGCCTTGGTGCGGACACGTCTAGTAAACAATTAAGTCAATTTTACATACATTTTTAATCTCAAGCGATACAATACGATACTCAACATTTTTTGAAAAGGTACTTTTTTCCATTCCATATCGGTATTTGGTATCTTATTGATTACTTATCCCTACTTACCCTGACTCTCTCCCATTTGAGACCTGAATGTGACAATGCGCCAGAGTGAGGCTTCATGCTCTGCCACCTATTGGCCAATCCTACAAAATAACAGCAACCATACATAGCTAAACAGAGGGAATTGATGAATTGCTAGTCTCACGAGAAAAAAAATTCTGCTTGGGTAATTGCAGCCTGCCGGGTGGTCCTGATAAAACTCAACTTAAAATATAGGAAAATCAAGAATATTAAATGTAGAGCTATAGTTAAATTAATGGTGCGTGATATCAAAAAAGATAACTAAAACAACTAAAAGAGAAACGAAGTATCACACAGTGAGAAGAAAATTGACAACTGGAGTATATATAAAAGTATGAAGAGTTATGTAAATAAATAAAATCACTAAAAGGTTTTTTAATGAAATGCTAAAATAGGATGCAAAATAAAAAGGGTAAGTGGTTAGAGAATTCTGAGCGTTTAATTAATAGAAAATAAACTGATATGAAGGTAAATGGCAAATTTAGGGTACTTGATATTAAAATCTTAATAGGGTATTCCAATGGTAGGTAAGGGTAATTCAAGGACGAAAAGAAAATGTAATATAAGGGTTTTCTGAGGGTATTTCCTGGGTGTAACCATGGATTTCGAGTGTTCTAGGGGTAGGAATAAATATTTTCAGTGTGAAATAATGGGGAATAATTGGATTCTCCATAGGAATGAGGATGCTTTAAGGGTGAAAACCATGCTATATAAGGATGTTCTAGGGATAGGTAATATATTTATCTTAGTGCCGTAGCCATGCAGTTTGAGTGTATTCTAGGGTAAATATTTTCTGAGTGAAAACGATTCAGTATGAGGATGTTCATTGGTATTTTCAAAGTAAAGATCCATGCAATTTAAGAGTTATCCTTAGGAAAGGTAAGAGTATACATTCATGGTGAATACAATAAAATATGGATTCCTCAAAGGGTAATTAGGGGTATTTTAAGGGTCCATGGTGTTTTTGATAAGGAGACAGTGTGCTTTAACATACCTTCTCCACTGTAGGTAGAGCTACCATCAACTACAGTGCTGCCATCTAGAGAAACACACACAAGTTATACATCAACAAAATATGAAAATGGGTAAGATCACACAAAACAGAAAATTACTTGAAAATACAACATACATATATCTAGTTTCAAATATTCTTCTATAGAATTCAAAATCACAATAATAAAGCGAAAATATGATCTCTAGTTATGAAAAATGATTTCCAGTACTGAATGAAAAGCTTGACCAAAAATAATCCGAAATCTATCATATTGATATTCAAATAGCTTGTAAATGTTAACTGTAATTGATTGATATTTTTCTTTGCATTTAAATGAATTAAAGAAATTAAATTATTATGGTCATGATCAATTGAAAAGGAGTTCAATTTGTAGAATACCTCTGCTACACACTTAAGGAATGAATGGATTAAAGCATATCCTTCAATAAATTAAAAACACAATTATTCATTTTCAAAACAGTACAACCAATATTTGTTTAGAACATCACCAATATTATGAATATAAATTGCACATTATTAATTATGAAGTCTCATAAGAATCTTAGTACTAGTAAATGGTGAACATTCTTCAAGTGGAATCTTTGCAGCAAAATTCACATATAGCAATATCATTGAAAGGTAAACAATGATTTCAACCCAACTGTCAAATTCTTCTCTATAACAATTTATTTCTGTGATTTTGTGGTGCAAAGCTATTTGCCAGATTTCGCTGAAAAATGTTTCCCATCAAAATAAAAAATGTTAAACTTTGTTAAAGTTATTCCTACATGTTAATGAAGTCCTGGAAAGGCAGAGGGTGTGAGTGGACCCCAAGGTCAAAGGTCAAGGTCACTGCCGGTAGGCGACAGAGCAATAGAGGAGCAGCGAGGGAAGGCAAGAACGGGATCTGCAGGAGGAGGGGTCTGTAGCTGGAATCTGCAAGGTGACAATCGGGAGAATGTGTGAGAAGTCAACACCGGAGTGACACCTGGTGAGAGGAATAACAACTATTCTGTTGGAAAAGTTAAATGCGAACAAGAGAAAAAAAGACTTCTTAAGTTTCTTAATTGAATTGTTGAAGCCCATACAATTACAAAAAAATTTGTAACAGAGACATGTTTAAAATTATTCATTTGTAGATAATTTATCTGCAAAAAGTTATATATTTCTTTAAAAAGAGAATATTCAATCATCTTTCATGTAAAATCATAACTAACAATTAAACAACACAACATTGTTCCACAAAAGGGGAATTTACAATAAAAGCATGTATATATATATATATATATATATATATATATATATATATATATATATATATATATATATATATATATATATTATATATTTATATATATATATATATATATATATATATATATATATATATATATATATATATATATATATATATATATATATATACTTATATATATACTCTACCTACTAATGACATATTTTACTGATGTTATATTTCTTATATTAATGGATGTGCTTTAGTTTCTCCTTTAAGGCATCTACGCTATGAAATCACAATTATCTTTGAATACCTGCTATAACAAATAGAAATGCAATAAAAGTCAGTATCTTTAAACATTTAGCGTAGTTCAAAATAATTGACAGGGCAATTTTGCACAAGCGTGTAGGGTTGCAGCCAAAATCTGATGAAGGTGAATGATGTTACTTATGAATTTCAAAATTTTGTAGAAAACAGCAAGATATTAAGTAAATAATGCAAATTAAGAAAAAAGTAAAATAATAAGAAAATTGATAAACAATTAAATAATGATCAAATTAAATAAAGAATGATAAGGAAATTTATTTATGAAATGAAATAGCACTCACTTTAAAGAAAACTTTGCAATTAATCTAGAAATTCTCACCCAAAGATTTGGTTGACCAGAGATCCATTTTTCAATGATTTTGGTGTCCATATGATACCCTGTCTATCTGCCATTGTCCTATGTTTTCAGGGTTTTGTTTCGGTGGTCAATTTAAACCCTAACACTGTGTGGGCTAAGGTCTTGTTACCAAACCACCACCAAGACTAATTCTTAACCCATCCACAACCCATGAGTAGTTTCACAAAGCAGCCCAAGGATATGCCTCAAGTTATAGAGTTGTTGTAGCTGTTGTTGTTGTTGCTGTTGTTGTTGTTGTTATTGTTATTATTGGTGTTGTTTATAATTCTGAATAGGATATCTTCATAACTTTTTAATTCTTTTCAATTCTATGAAATCAGACCACATTATTATAAATGATTGGCATTAATGTTAACTTCTAAAATATATGTAAAGGTTCATGGACATTTCTTTCGCATGAATTTATTTGTGATGTATGTTTGCACCCAGATAGGCTAAGGCCAAACCAATTTCATTTATTGTATAGCATATTTTGTTTGCTTTCTGGTAAGAAGTCCATCTCAAGAACTGAAAATAAAATTGGGTTCACTCAAAATCAGGAAAATTAATCAAATTCAATTATGGATTCATGGTGTGAAAGACTAAGTGACTACAGCCCCTAAAAATTTGTCCAATAATATTTGTCCCTGAAATAAAAATTGTAAGTAAAATCTACAAGCTGGTAATATTTTTTCAATTTTCCAAAAACTTGTCACCAGAATTTATACAACAACACATAAAAATGGTTTGGCCTAACCATACTGATACACTAACCCATTCTTAAAGACCCTCATCCATGCCTTTAACTCACCTTGCATGGTTACCACGGCTCTCGCTGCATTCAACCCAGAAACCATCTGCATCCTCAGCTGCCTGAAAATAGCCAGGTGATGCTCCGATTAAGTATGTAAGATAAGATAGCTCCAAAACAGTCAGGATACCATTGAGCATTTACAGTATAATGGGTTAAAGCAAATCTGGGTTCAAATGAGTAACTCAACAAAAGTAAGCTATTCAGATAACAATCACAAACATGCATAAGAGAAGAGTAGAGTATTACTAAAGATTTGAATATATGAAACTTGACAACACTTGATATTGGCATATTCAGAAATCATTGACAAAAAGAAAACAATTAATTTACTATGCTGCTGTATGCGTTTTAACCAATTCTGTATTGACACGGGTTCTTGATAACATAGCATTATTTTGAGAGGCATCAGACTGAAAGATGTCATATTTTGGATTAACACTTCCATTTCAATATTTTACATATGTCACTCTATATGGTGATTTATGCATGCAACTATAGATGGATACCTCTAAGAACAAAAAAGTACAGTCTCGGTGCCAATGAAATGGTACAGTATTTTAATAGCTCTGTTAATGGTACTTTTTATATTTATATGGGATTATCACCATATAAATTTTGCTGTGAAGTCATGTTTAGGATCCTGCACATTTCCTTAAAAATGATAACTTAACAGTGTGTAGTATAGTTAGGAGTACCTTTTAAGGAATGAAATGATATAATGGTACTTTTTGAAACGATACCGCTACCAGTACCAGTATCAGTACGGTATCCAACGTTACATGCAACTTACTCTTGACTCCCCATGCTGTCGAGGTTCTGCTCCGACCTTAGCATCTCCCGCAGTCTCTGCTCCGCCTCGTGCTCCGAGAGGAGGCCCCTCTGCCTCCGCTTGGGCTTCCCCTGGTACAGGCTCGACGTGAACTTGGTCTCCTTGTAGAGTTTACGCTGGTTACAGATCCTCTCTGCGGGGAATCTCGGCCTCGTTGGAGGCTTCGGTCCCAAGTCGATCTGCTTTTTCTCTTCCTCCCTTGCAAAACACTCCGGCATCCGTGGGAAGGACTGTGATTTATTCTGAAACACATACATACCAGTCATATTAACCCATTAATGCTTAAGAGTTCCTTGATAAATTAATTGTTGTCTGGATCTAAAATACTTTTGACAATAACTTTAGAATTAAGAGTTATTTTACAAAACATTTGAAGGAGAGTCATTGGTTATGTTCTAATAATCATTTCTCAATTAAATATTTTTCTAACTATGCTTTAACCTGCAACATTTTATCAAAATTGTCTGGCTGCTTTGGCCGCTGTGAGCATGAATGGGTTAACCCATTAATGTCAGTACCAGTGGATTGGGAAATGGAAAAGAGAAATTGCAAACACTAGATTAGCAAAATATCATTCAACCCATTAAAGTACCCTTATTCGGCTGGTTGCTAATTTGGTCAAAACAAAAAAAATGTGAAAAAATCTGAAATATGGCTGAAACCCTGGCTAACTGGTACTCAGGGCTCAACAAATAGCATAGTCCCATCTCCCGGGAGACCTGAATTCCCAAAACAGCCCTGTCGGGCTACCTAAAGTTGGATTCAGGTAGTCCCGCTGGACTACCTGAATCCTGGGGAAGTTCCCCACTAAAATGGTAGCGAAAAGAAGAAAAATATATAGTATCCCTTAAGCATGCAACCTACAAAATAGAAGAAAGAAGCATAACTATCATTACTAACATGAAAAGGGGGAAAAATAACCTTTTTGCCTTTTTGGAATGTATGGCGGGGCTACCTGAAATGCTGGCTGGACTACCTGATTTTGGGTTCAGGTAGCCCCGCCAGCCTACCTGGTCCCCCTGGGGACCGTCGAGCCCTGGGTACTCATCTGATAGTTCTGAGGAAGAGTTTTCCAATGAATCTTAACATGGCAGGGTATGGATGGCTTTCAAACACTTTAGTGGTCTTATGTCTAATGTATAAAAGTAGCTGCAGAATTGAAAGGATTCAAAAGAGTTCCTCTAGAAATTGTCTAGATCTATGATACATATGATAATAACTTCAGAAATAAGGATTTAAAAAAAAATTTGAAGGAGAGTTGTTGCTAATATTCTGAACTAGATTTGCCTGCAAGATATTGTCAGTCTGTTTTTGGCTGTTATGAACATTAACAGGGTAAAATCATATATTCTTGGATATGAAATGATGGTGTCTAAATCATATGAGTCAAGGATTACAGGCATTGGGAAAATGGAAAAAATATTTCAATATTCTTTTTGCAAATACTAAATTATCAAAATATCATTTACCTCAAAAATGCTCTACAGAAAAATAGAGAGAGAGAGAGAGAGAGAGAGAGAGAGAGAGAGAGAGAGAGAGAGAGAGAGAGAGAGAACCAACATTTCTCTAGGTTTGCCTTTAACAGAGTACCTACAATTCTGTGGTCAGAGCTATAGACATTATCCAAAGTAGGACTATAGAGGAGTTGACCCTCTAAAACAAAGTACTCACAATTCTATACGTTTGCCTCCTATGTAACAGAGTACTTACAGCTCTGGTCAGTGGTAGAGGTGTTATCCGGGGAATGGCCAGAGAGAAATTGACCTTCCGGCCGGCAGAGGAACGGGTGACATACGTGCTGAGTGAGTCATTGGTCAGTGATGAGTGCTGGTCAATGTGAGATATACAACAATAGCAACAATAACAGAAACAACAGGTGAGTTAGTGACACACAACTGGATACTGTAGAATAGGAATTTAATCTGAGTGGTTTATTCTGTCTAACTTTTCCAAGAGGGATCCGTTTGGTATAATGAAAGTCGGAAATATTGTACCATACATTTTCAGTATTATTTCTGTCATCAATATATCAACCTTCAATATTGGCATTTAAGAATAAAAAATCACGGAAAAATCCAAAATCACAAAATCGGTTAATTTGCACCTCGGATTAATTTCCTTTTCTACAGTATACCATGCATTTATTATATAATATCACTCTTTTATATGAGTTTGTTATATAAAAATTCTCATTTTGTGAACATGTTAAGTTCAGGTTATACAATATCACTCCTCTATATATATTAGCTTCTTATACACCAATTTTCATTTTGTGAACAGATTAAGTTCAGGTTATATAATATCACTCTTTTATATGAGTTTGTAATATAACAATTTTCATTTTGTGATCATGTTAAGTTCAGGTTATACAATATCACTCTTCTATATATATTAGCTTCTTATACACCAATTTTCTTTTCAAAACTTTGGTCCACCATAGTCATTTTGACAAATCAAAATGAAGCTTGAATCAAACACACCATTCTGCCAGTCAATTGCCTGATTTTCTAGCTACATAGAGGGTCTTGTAGATTGGTGTACCAGGCTCTTTCTAAAAATGAATTTGATTGTCTCACTAGCATATATGCATGCATAGTTCTCTGGGTTACGTTATGTTACCACAAATGTATATATGCATGTATGGCATTTAAAGGGTTAAATGTAAATGTCATTTGAATGTTAAAGTGCTAGGGAAAAAAATAGAATGATTTTTCACTTACAGTTTTTGTGAGAGGTACATAATCAGGGAGAGGAATGGGTTTCGAGTAGAAGCGCCCCGGACCGTTCAGTGACCCCCGGCTGTCCTTAACCAGCGGGGGAAGGTTATACGATCCAGCATTGTCCGCACCCTCAAGGTCATTTTGTAATACTGCTGGCTAGAAGTAGAGAAAATCAAATACATACACTGTTCTCAGACATCCCCCTCAAATTACAAGGCTGGTTGGACCAAGCACTAGCTGTGGTATTTGTTTTTCATTATTACCTTTATCTAAATTGGCAGAAATCGGTTCCCAAAATAGTGCAGTATAGAGACAATATTTTTGACGTTCTTCGTTCTATAATCTTTGGTTCTGGGAAGGAGCTGAGTCAAGGCTCATTCCAAAGGCCAGAGATAATACGCCTGACGTCAAAAATGTTGTCTCTTTACACACATCGTAAAACCTCTACTTCACACCTGGACCTTACACATGTTCTTACATGTGTCAAAATATCTCGATCCCAAAGGAATATTGTGAGAAGTTTTTGACTGAAAATCATTGTTCCGGATGGGTGAACCAATCCTTCTTCAAACATTTTAAATTATATGTATAGACTATGTTAGCACTCAAAATGCAAGAGAGAAAAAATGACCAGATAATTTTTTAATATATATGATGAGACTAGTCAGATTGCATTGGATTGTGACTTACCAAAGACCTAGTGGTTAGAGGTCTGGAAGAGTTCTGCCCTAGAAATTAAAAAATGAAAAAAATCTTTAAGGCATATAATATAGCACAATGTATCTTACTAAAAAGAGAAGTGATATTTATGCTTTCAAAAATCATCCTATCAGTGGCTATGATTTTGATGATTGTGACTTAATTATAGGACCACCCTTTGCAGAGTTCATATATGATATGTACACAACCATTTCTGTTGGCACTTGTGATAATATCCCTAGACTAAACACATAAGACAACACATGTTTATAATGCACCACTCCCATGTTATTTCATTGGATTGAACCTTCATACAGAAATAGCTATTCTAAATGAAAATATGAGTGGTAAATTTGCTTTAGTTTAAGCATTAGTTCAGGCATTTGAAATTAAACTCTCTAAAAAGGAAAGGAAACTCTAAATGGAAAATGAAGTTTTATTCAATCAATACATGTTATTATCTTGTTATACCTTCAGCACTCCGTTGCCTTAGTGTAGGCCCCTGTTCCTTGACATCATGTATGTGTGGATTAACAGACAGCATTGCCGCATTATGAACTTGGTCATACATCTGATGGACTGTGCTGGACAGTTTATCTAATGCCTGCCTCTAAATACAATAGCAATACAATATAATAACAATAGAACAATACAATAGCAATATAATAACAATATAATAACAATACAATATCTTTAATGGCATTCTTAACAATACTTCCTGCCTCTCAGCGACTTGATTTTATGAGATCTTGCACATATTTTGCTAATAGATAGCAAACTGCCTTCATGTGGATCGAGATGTCCTGGTAGCTGTTAAACAATACAGTATTTTTTCCTATTCAATATTGATATTTGGTATCGTTTTAAGTACTGGTACCAGTGCTTATGTGCAGTACAGCCACAAAGGCATCAACCAGACTTACATGGATGTCGATCATATCAGATCCCTTCAACTTTCTCCAGGGAAGACTTGATGCTACATCCTTCACTGGAAACAAAAGGAAGGGGGAAAAGCATTAATGCATATATCAGTATCACCATAAGAAGTTTGGAAAAAACTACCAAACATGAATACAGCATGCCTTTGTCAGGAAAAAAATAAAAATCAACAGTTTACTTGCCACCTATATTTATTGGTAAAAAAGTTATTTTGGGTTAGTAAAGGCTGCCACTGTAACAAAGTGTTCTAGGGCATGGTATACCTATATTAGGGATACATGGGAAAGCAAAAACTAGGCTCGACATCAAGGCTTGATTGTCCAAGACGCATATGCTATTCATTCTCTTGCATCGATGATGATCAAGGCTTATTCATCACTCGAGAGAGTTAGAACTTAGATATACTCATGACACAGCTCAAAGGTAGCAACTTCTAACTTAAAAGCATAAGAAAATGTGCCTTTCTTATAACTGAGCTCACCTTCATCGACGAATGTTCCAGGAACAGCTAACCCAACCTGATGATAAGAAAGAGGATTATGCTGACATATGTAGTTAGACGACTTCCCATACTCAAGACGATGGTGTTCTGACGTCCAGTATTCTGAACTGACATCTTGTTGTGTGGCTGTTGTTTCTTTCTCTTGGACGACTAGATCCCTTCCATCTTCATCTGTAAAATATAAAATTGACAAGCTGTCACATAGCAAATTAAAAATCATCCCTTACAATCGAAATCTCTAGCACATATCTATGAAATTTTAATTAACTACTTGTCACATACTTCATCACTAAATAAGCCCATATCAAATTAAGAAACCTACCTTACAACCCAAATCTCTAGCACATATCTATGAACTTTTAATTTAGCTACTTGTCACATACAACATCACTAAATAACCCATAAACAATTTTTGTGTGGCTACTATTTCTTTCTCTCGTTTTTTTAGATTCATCTCGCTTTTATCTGGAAAATATAATATCAACATCCTGTACATATAACATTAAAAGCATCAAAATCTCTCTAACCTTACTCTAGAAAATTCATAATCAATTGCCTGTTACATGTGTCAAAATGATTTTTGAAAGATTACTTATATTTCAACTGTATACCTAATTTGTTCCAAAGAAAATAGTGTAAGATTAATCTTAATCAAATTTCCAAGTAAAAGGATTCTACTAAACGCTGGGATATTCTTGGATCATTACCTGGCATTTCTGCAATTGATTTCTTTGGATTTCTACAATATCTAGATTTTGTTGAATACTGAGCTTCTAAAAATTCAGGAAAAATTTCTAGCCTGCCCACAACTTCATGAGTACTTTTGATATCAATATTTCGTTTCTATAGGATAAATTGGTACCTGGGGTTAAGAAAGATACTCGACTCTTCTGCCGATGTTCGGGTCGAACCATCATATTCTCGAGTTCATCATCCTCCTCATGTGATACCCGGGTATAGCTGCTTCTGCTGCTGGGACTATACCTGCCATGGTCAGGCTGAGAACCAGTCCTATTGTTTGTTGCTCGCAATTCTATGCCCCCTTTCTATTAAAGAGAAAATAAGATTTCATAGAAATTTACTCAGGATGAGGCTCATGATTTAACAACCTCACCCCAGTAAAGGGAAAATAATGTTTTTTTAAATTCTTTTGAATTCATTACCCTTTAAATCTAGTAGATATACAACTCACATCCTTATAATATATATATTCAAAATCTGTTTTTTTTTTCATTTTAACCGTTCTTCCATTTGTAATACAACCATTTGCTTTTATTACCAAAATTATATGAAATGTTTTAACAAAAATACATTAAAAGATTTGAAAATAGTAATACAACACATACATCATGAGCCATGTCATTATAATCTGAAGGAATTATTTTCTTTCTTTCTGTTCATTTCATTTCAACACTAGCACTTACCAACCCCTCCCTCTGGGTTTCCTGATCTGCATAAGATTGTGGGTTGTTGTGAATGTTTCCTAGTACGTTCCTTTCGTAATCCCCTAGACTCACACTTAGCCTATCACTATGGTGATCACTCGCAATGTCATGTTCATCGAAATCGGTGTAACCATATTTGGAGGTGTGCTTAATTATGCCTCCTATAGAAGATTGGTCATGCTTGCTTCTGACAGGTTCTGGACTGTCTAGACCACTGCCATCAGATTCCTCAATATCCACTCTACTTTGACGCTGGAAATGCTTATGTTTCGATGCTGATTTCTCTCGGTTTGGGGATGCGTATCTATCTGATTGGTGGATTCGAAGAATGTCTGCAGCCTCGTCGATTTCACTCATGGTTCCCTGTGACCTTAAGTCATGAACAAAATCTCCATCCGTTGTCCTGGTTTCTGAATATCCCTCCGAAATTCTAGAGGGCGCCCCAGTCCCCACGACACTCTCCTGAACAGGAGGTGAAAAAGGGAAGGGTGAAGATTCCGTAGCGCCGTATGACTGACCTGGGGATACGTTGGTCAGGCCCGTAGATCTCATCTGATCTCTTTCACTCTAAAATGAAAACATCAGTATTATATTCATTTGATCTCTTTCACTCTAAAATGAAAACATCAGTATTATATTAATTTGATCTCTTTCACTCTAAAATGAAAACATCAGTATTATATTCATTTGATCTCTTTCACTCTAAAATGAAAACATCAGTATTATATTCATTTGATCTCTTTCACTCTAAAATGAAAACATCAGTATTATATTCTTTTGATCTCTTTCACTCTAAAATGAAAACATCAGTATTATATTCATTTGATCTCTTTCACTCTAAAATGAAAACATCAGTATTATATTCATTTGATCTCTTTCACTCTAAAATGAAAACATCAGTATTATATTCATTTGATCTCTTTCACTCTAAAATGAAAACATCAGTATTATATTCATTTGATCTCTTTCACTCTAAAATGAAAACATCAAAATATTTTCAGATTGATTCACACAATCGTACATGGAAATAATATGCACCCAATCCAAACATTTTTTTATAGTAAAAGTTGGTCATGAAATTTATAACATACATGAAATGTACACAGGCATGCATGTTCTGTGTATGGAATTATTGACCAGGAGAAAGCACCTAGTGGTGAAAGTGAGAACTATAACAGGTATGTGTATCTGCCATTGCTCAGTCCATTCATATATACCTAGAGCTTGCCCCTAAAAGACCTGGTTCCTGGGACAATATCCATCCTATAAAAGTATCAGCAGGAAAAGTTCTAAACAGAATTAAATATAACTTTCTATCAAAACCATTTCAAATTATTGCAATAAACATACTTTTCTTAGAGTAAGTCTGACCACGATTACCATAAATTCTCACTAATTTGGGACACTTTTAATCAATGACAATTTTCATGGGTTGAGGGTGTTTTCTGAGAATACAGACAAAGCAGAGTAATACTTGCACAGATTTCCTTTAATGACGATGAGCGATGGATCAAGGGTGACCCAGATTTTCCTTAAATTATTTTGCAAAATATTTATAGTGGCCCAAATTCGTAGGGTGGTCTAATTTTTCGAAAATTTGCGGTAGTTTGTAACCTTCCTCCAAACTTACCCTCAATTTTCTAAAGGGTGGCCCAGATTTTCCTTAAATCATTTTATAAAATATTCATAGTGGCCCAAATTTGTTGGGTGGTCCAAATTTCTGAGAATTTATGGTAGTTGAAACCTTCATCCAAACTTACCCTCAACTTTCTCTTGCCAAGAATTCCTTCCATCCTATCCTCCAGGTAGGAGACTCTTTTCCTGGCAGCAGCCACATCCCCTCCATGCTTCAAACATTTCTCCATCTCAAACCTCGCAAACGTCAGCTCAGTATGGACTTTATTCACAATCTGAAATAGATCAATCATGTATGGTGGAAAAATTGAGCGTACGAAGGAATTCGGAATTTGGAATTTCAATTTTTCATCACTTTTTCTGCCATATTATGGCTAAGCCATGACTAGCCAGTTGTATATGGTGGAGGAAACCGGAGGACCTTGTGAAAAACACCGACTAACCCCAAGCCCTGGCAACTTTGTCACATGCCCCGGGTGGGATTGGAACCCAGGCAGTGGTGATAGACAGCTAGCAGTCAGTGGCAATGCCTTAGACCACACAGCTATCAGGGCAGGCCTGCAGACACAGGGAATGAAAAAGGGCTCAAAGTCTGCTAGTTAATCATAGGTAAAGATCTGTATTTTAGCAGATCCACTCATGGTCTTAGCCAGCACAGCGTCTAGGTGTCTTTTTGGACACCCAAACACCCAAAAAAGTGCCCCTCAGGACAGCCAAAATCTTATGTGAAGAATTTCTTAAAATGTCAATCTCAAGCATGTAATTGAATTCTTTCATCTCCATATAATTCCCTTGACATTGTATAAGGATATCATGCCTTATTTTGATAAATTCATACATATTTTTGGTTGAACTCTGAGTATATTGTGGTCCCCTTAAAAATTTGGACGCCCAAAGATTTTACAATTGCCAATTTTAGGCACCCAGTTTCCAAATCCTGGCTAAGACCCTGGGTCCACTGGTCATATTTTCTTGGACAAAAAATCCAACGGACTGGTAGCCAGCAGATCTCTAGTCCTAATCCAAACATAAAACATTTTTAGGGAGAGAAAATGAGAACCTCATATAGTGAACACTTGTGTACAAGTAGGTAAGAGTCAACAACTGTCTACATTGTGCGTGAATGTTTTTCTTGACTAGAATAATTCTCTGAGACTGACCTGTAGCATAACGACCATCTCCTCACACTTGAGCTTGAGTTCCTCTGCCCGCTGCTTGAGGACGTCAATCTCCTCGTGGGACTCCGACCGCTCCAGCTCCACCAGCGTCTTGTGGAGAGCATCCTGGGTATCTCTAATAGCCAGGATCTGTGATGGAAAAAGATGGCAGGGGTCAAAATAAACAGTTATGGGTGGGAAACAAGGAATGAGGGTTATGATGCGAAGCAATTTTTACCATCGGTTAATCGAAAGAATTTTTGCATAATTAATCGATTCCGGTCAATTTTTTCGGCCATGTTGACATGATTTTTAAGGCGAACGATTTTAAACGACATTACGCCTCGGCATGCGCCAGCACATGCCAGGCTCACATGGGTTGTACAAAGGCAATTGAGAATTGGTGCACCAAAACATTGCCTGCTGCAAAGTGCTGTGACTGACATGGAACAAACAGAAAATGTTCATGTTTTTCTCTCGGTTCACGGCTGGGAACAAGGCAAACAATGAAAGTTGTCTTAAAGTTTTTGTTCTTGTTTTACATATTCGGCAAAATACAGACATTTGAGCATAATAGATTTCGTCTAATGTCTGTCAGATGAGTCAAGTTGGATTTTTGTTTTGCACCCAAAATGATGGTTTATGAAGCAAGGATTAATTGTGCTCCATTTTTTATCATTTCAATAAAAGGACAAAATTTTGACCCTGCAACATAATGGTGCTATAACATAAGATTCCTTTTAGAGAGTAGCTGCATGGTTCTTTAATGGAATCTTAATGATATCAAAGCCATAATAGAACTGCACCTAATTGTACTGTAACGGTGATGGTATCCAGCAGAGACTCAGGCAGGATTAAAAATGAATGTTCAAACCATACATACACAAAGAAGCAGAGATTTGAATATAATCATTGAATTATCGAATTACAGTCAAATCTACCGAGAAAGACCATTGAAGGGATATCCTAAGATGAATGATCTTTACTTTCTTGTGATTCTATATTGTATTTTCATGAGAGGAGATTTTGAAAAACTTGAGCCTTTATAGACCATGTAGTATTCAAAGTGTTAAAGAGCTTGCACAAAAAATGTCAGCTAGTGTTTGTTAATTCTTTGACATCTGGCCTTTGTAGGGTAGGTGAAATTCTTAGTTGATTGTTGAACCTGTCTTGGTGTACAATTTGTACATACTATATAGAAAGGAGCAGTACCTATTGAAGCAACAATAATAAATGCATGCTAATAATGTACAGTATAAACACCTTAATTAATGTAAGACTATAGAGATGAGTACCTGTTCCTCGATGAGCTGGTCGCTGCGACGCTGTATGATATGGGCTGTGGGCAGGGATGCCCCACTGCGGATGGACTGCGGTCTGTCTGTGATCCCCTTTATTCCAGGCATACTGTTAACTTTGGATACCTTTCACACTGATAACCCAAGCTGACACAAAAAATATGAAATAATTAAGGATGGATATTGACAGTGCGAAACCTGCTGAGTGCTGACCTTAAGTGGGATAGGTCACCATATTGGTGTGTCATTCAACTGTGATCTCTATTGTTAGGCCTAATAAAAAAATTAATTGTTGAAATCCTGTAACGGTCAGAAAACAAATAGGGTAGGTAGGAAGGTTAAACATTTCTTTACAAATTATTCTTTTTCTCAAAAAAAATGTGTTGTTTTGTTAATTGGGGGTTTGAAGGGCAGAAAAAACTTAAGAGTAGGGATTTTTTGAATAAAAATATATGTTAGCCTAGGGTACTTATGGTAGGGATACAGGAAAAAAAAAACTTTTTTCAGGCCTATGCAGTAAAGAACTTCCCAAGTAACTTGTCAGTTAAGCATAAAAAACTTTCATGCATTTAATCGCTTTAAAAAAACATTGCTTAAAAATTTGCTTCTCGCAAAACTGTGATTTCCATAAATGACATAGTCGTAAAATGAAGCTATAACTAATTAACTATATACTTGTGAACATAGAGGAACTCTATTTTGTATCTTCAAGGTCAAGGATCAACAACACAGCTTGTTCGAGCAACTCTAACGTTGGTACAGCCATGTTTTCTATATATTGCTATCTCTGTTGGCCTCCACCACCGTTAGAGATCGAAGCATTTAAAAAATGTAACTTGCACCAAGAAATCTGGGCGCTCATATTTATAGCTGCCAAAACCAGTCACACTCGAATCCTACCTTCTTTAATAGTCTATGTCTGTCTTTATTTCAATAAAATCTGTTGTCTGGTGCATGTTTGGCACACCTTTAAAGTTGAAGCGAGCAAATATCGCCAGAATTATGGCGAAAGTTTATATAGTGGGGCCGAAGTGCGCATGTGCACATCAGTGGATTCCGCATACTATCATAAATTTCTGTATCTGTATCTGTATCTTTATAGCTGTAAAGACTCCTTAAGGAGCACTGGCTTAGCTTGTGCGCTGCCCTCTTAGTAGTGGTATGAACTACCGTTGAGGGTTAAGTCTATGGTGTTAAGAGACTTCCTGAAGGTTTTTGTTTCGTGGAGCTGCACAATGTCCGGGGGTAGATTGTTCCACTGTACTATTGTCCTTGGTATGAATGAGTATTTATAACAGTCTTTCTTACACTGAATTCTATTGAGTCTTTGGGTGTGGCCTCTTGTGGAGGTGGATCTGGCTACTAGGTCATCACATGCAATATCCACTGCTTCATTTATGATTCTGTGGAGCATCACTAGTCTGGATTCTGCTCTTCGTTGTTCCAGTAGGGGCCATTCGAGTTTGTTGATCATGGCCGTGACACTTGATTCCCTGCTGTAGGCTTTCTCTTTGATCGTGGATGGGCAGTGCTTTAGGTTGCGTCTGACAACTCCAAGGGTCTGGTTCGCTTTCCTAGCCGTAATACCTACATGGCAATTCCACTTCAGATCGTCTGCTATTTCCACTCCTAGATAGCCATGGGACGGAAGCGGTTTCAGTACCGATTCTCCAAGTTTGTAGTCGTGGAAGATTTTTCTTGCTCTAGCATGGGTGACCCGCAGAACGTGACATTTTTTTGCGTTGAAGCTCATTAGCCACGTTTTTTCCCAGTCATGTAGAGAGTTCAGGTCATCCTGGAGAGCATTGCAATCAGCTGAGTTGTTGATACGGCGGTACATCACACAGTCGTCCGCGAATAGCCTCACAGAGCTAGTTGATTCCGCCATGATTCTGGCTATTTTTGCTCGCTTCAACTTTAAAAGTGTGCCAAACAGGCACCAGACAACAGATTTTATTGAAATAAAGACAAAAATAGACTAATATGAGACTATGAACTTAAATAACCCTCCAAAAGAGAAAGGAAAAGAAAAGAAATTAGGAGGAAGAAAAGAAGAAACACACTACTGTGAAAAGTAAAAGTGAGGCGTAATCGATGGGCGTAATCGCCTGACACCGAGAGAATTAAGGGTACCCCGCTGATGCATGAGCGATAGGGCGTCGCAACCCTACCCAGGGTAGCCGTGGCTTTGGCCTTTTATTTAATGCAGTTTTAACCGTGCGGTGCGCTAGCGAAATCCCCTTGACAGAGCCTTCAATTTGATGAAGTTGTCAAGTCACACGGAAGAAGAAGAAGAAGGAGTTATATTTCAGGATATTTGACTTAGCCGATGTTCACTTCCCTTGAGTTCATGTAATGATGTATCTATGTCTCTTCTATACATATAAAAAAAGTTTGAACTGAATTTGAAGTCATTTTGAAGAACAACTGCAATGTTTATTACCTCTTTTAAACCAGCCTCGAATGCTTTACATTTGTTTTCACTTTTTTACATTTTCAATCACAGTATCACTACACATATCTCCCCATTTTCATCAGAAATACTTGACATCAACACAACAGAACAAGTTTATCTCAAGTGTTTCAGTTTCAGCAAGCACTACCCAGAGAGCATTTGTTTTATTTAACCGGTTACAAATTATAGGAAACGTTCTCCTCAAAAGTGTATGCACTATCATGACCCGATGACCGCTTCGTACTATCGGGTGATAATTCACCGGTTCATGAATTGAACTCGCTAAAATGGCGATGTAAATAACAGTTGCTAGGGCCTTAGATTAGTGGTTTACTGAGACATCTAATCATCTTGATAGAATGAAAATGTAATTTAAGTGTGTATTCGAAATTTGTATTATTTTCGTGAAATGGCATTGTGTAGATCACAGCGAAATAGTTGTTTAATTTGGATATCAAGCTCTTCGAAGTGCCTTTCCCACAATGCATTTCAACATCCGGTCTTTTTCTCCGCCATCTTTGAGGTAAATGGAAGGCCGAATTTCTTCGAAAATATATCCTCGATCATCTATGAACCCATGGGACTGTCGCTAATTTTATTCTCTAAGTTTGTTGCAACACTTACGAGTCTACCATTTTTGTATGTTTTAGTACGGATCCTCTAGCTGTTTGTGTGAAATTACGCCAATCAAAATACTAAGTCCGGGCATGATAGTCCCATGCAAACCCATTTCTAGGCCACCTTCTTGTTCATATTTATACTATTGAAGTAGTCAACTCTTTGCTAATCTTTGGTTGTCTATCTTTCAGGAGCCGCCAAAATGGTGCGCATGAACGTGTTAGCTGATGCTCTGAGGTCAATCTGCAATGCAGAGAAGCGCAAGAAGCGCCAGGTTCTCATCAGACCTTGCTCTAAAGTTATCGTCAAGTTCCTGACTGTGATGATGAAGCATGGTAAGTACACTGATAGAATATCATAACCCGGTCAAAATAAAATAGCTACGTACTTAGAAATCAAGAGCTACAAATCAAGAATTCAAATTGGAATGATTACAAGGTTATTACCAGTACTAATGCATCATTTCAACCTCACTAATTTATCAGTTCCACAATATCTAAATGGGTGATTCTGACAGCTCCTTCAAGTAGCAAGAATAATTCTGACATGATGGAAATGACACCCTAAATCCATATTATAGTCCATAATGGAATAGTTGATTCAATGGTTTACATTACCTTGCACCAGATAGAAAACCAATTCCATAACCAGTGTTCCTCACAATTTATATATACAATACAAGATAGACATGATACCCAGATATGTGTAATACTTAATAATGTACAACCCCTATATCATATGTGAATAATGTGTTATCATGTATATCAGGGATGTCCAAATTTTAGTCCTGGAGCACAGACAATTGACCATATAGCACATCAATTTTTGGTGGACACTGTGAGACTATCAGTTTGAATATTGTCGCCAGGTGCCAAAACCATATCAGACCTCTTAGCAATAATAAACACCTAAAGAAATCAATAGGTAGTATCAATAAATGGAATTTATAGTTTTCTTATACATTCTGTATTCAAAAATGCAAGTGAGACATCGAGTAGAATCAGGGTCTTGGCCATGATTTCAAAAATACCTGTCCAAAACAGCAATTTCAAAATTTCTGCCCGTCCAGATTTCGCTACTTATCTACTTCATATTCTTATACCAGCTACAATTAAAAGCTTAAGTGTGTCATAAAGGGAAATCTACACTTCAGCTATGTCATAGAAGATAGTTTGTTGGGAACATATTTATTTATTACACCTCAGAAGTCAAAATTGAAAAATCTTCATATACATTTTTGCCTGTCCAAATAGAGGGTTTTTAGGAAACTACCTGTCCAAAAGACAGACTGGACGAGTCCTGGCTGGGTCACTGAGTAGAATCATCTGATCGTTATTTGACATTTCCAGGGCTCCAGTCTACTAGACACCTCACACCAGTATCTTAGCCAGGATTTTGAAACTGGGTGCCTAAATTTGGCAGTTGTGAAAATTTTGGGCGTCCAAAATTTTAAGGGGGTTCACAATATACTCAGATTTCAACCATAAACATGTATGAATAGATCAAAATAAGGCATGATATCCGCTTACAATGTCATAGGAATAGTATGGAGATGAAAAAATTTGATTATATGCTTGAGATTGACATTTAAAGAAATTCCTCACCAAAGATTTTGGGTGTCCTGAGGGATGCTTTTTATTAAAGGGTTAGGGTGTCCAAAAAGACACCCAGACGCCCTGCTGGCTAAGACCATGCCTCACACTCATTTCCCTTATCATCAGTCACTGTGCAAGGAAAACAAACTGGTTCTGATAATACTTACAATATGTACAATATATATAACACATGTGTTGATCTCTTTCAGGTTACATTGGAGAGTTCGAGATTATTGATGATCACAGAGCTGGCAAGATCGTTGTCAACCTTATTGGAAGACTCAACAAGGTATGATTAAGATTCTTTTCATTAATAAGGGTTATTTAATAATGTTTGATCATTAAAGCTACATTTTTGGTAGGTTAATCGCAAAATTTGAAATATTTACAAAAAAGATGACACTATTCATGTAAGGCCTGAAAAAGTAGTTTCCTGTAACCCTACTCCCCCTCAACCTATGTTTTTTCAGCCTATCAAAATCCCAATCTGTATAAAACATGCATGCATCACACATCTGAACTGAAAAATTATCCAGAACATTTTTTTCATCAACCTCCCTACCATATTTTCTTTCAGACTTACAGGACAAACACATTTTTCCAGGCCTTATGAAAAGAAAGCTTGATTATGAGCTTATATACACCCCTTGGTTCATTGTGAAAAGGATAAACTTATATAATAATCTGATAGATATATTTACACCAGGGTTTGCAACTTTAATCCTCAAAACTTCTAGTATGAAAGTGTTGATTTCTATTCATCTATTGTCTTGAACATTTATAAAATCTCAGAATCCACCACCACTTGCTCTTGCAAGTCTGCAAATGTGTTCTCCAAGCAGTTATCATTCACAAAGCTACAGGCATTGTCTAAGCCAGCAGGGCGTCTGGGTGCCTTTTTGGACACCCAAACCCTTAAAAAGAACCCCTCAGGACACCCACATTTTTTTGTGTGGAATTTCTAAAAATCTCAATCTCAAGCTTATTATTGAATTTTTTCATCTCCTTATGATTCACATGCCATTGTGTAATGATATCATGCATTATTTTGATGAATTTATACATGTTTATGGTTGTAATATGAGTATACTCAGTTTATTCCCCTTAAAAATTTGGACACCCAAAAATTTTACAACTGCCAATTTTAGGCACCCAGTTTCTAAATCCTGGCTAAGACACTGGCTACAGGTGTCTGCTTCATATGAATGTTGTCAGAAAATCCTCAGAGCTAGTTGGGTGAGATGTAACCTTGAGGAATTTTTATCATAGGGAATGGACTCAAAACTACGTTAATTCAATCATCATGGAAGAAATATTTCTTTAGGAAAAAACCCAACCCTTTTATGCAGCTAATTTTCTGCTATTCATTTGAATGAAAGCGAGTAAGTCAAATGATATTATGCATTCTTTTATCAAATTACATGAACGTTTGCGGTAGTTATCTGACTAAAATTGTTGTCATCCTTCAAATAAAGGTCCTAAAAATGCAATTGTCCATTTTTCCTTTAACAAAATCTTGGAAATCCAACCACATCCTCAGGATAAAGAATGGACATTTGGTGTCTTGGATAGAAAATATTAAGCAATATAAGACAGCATAACAGTCATCTATACATGACCTTAACTATCTAGAACATTTTCATACCACATCAAAAATGTTCTTGTCCATATTTTAGAATTTTTCAACATTATACAAATATGCCATGCCAGTGGGGGTAACATTATACAAATATGACATCCCTGCGGGGTTGCTAACATGGTTGTCTACCCCGAGTGAGCATTGTCACCCGAGGGCGTAGCCCGAGGGTGACAATGCTCACGAGGGGTAGACTACCATGTTAGCAACCCCACAGGGATGTCACATTTGTTTTATTATACCGAACAACACCCCAACCTCACCCCTGGGCACCCAAAATCCATGACAAACTAACAATAATCAGATTTTCAAAAGTAAACATTTAATCTCTTTCAAACATCTACAGAAAAATAGAAAGTTCCTCAGTTTCTAGTTCAGACCCTCCTTGGGCAGGTTGTCAAAAGCAGGAGCCATTCCATTCTGGCATAAATAATCATGGAATAGGTATGTACCCCTCACTGGAGAATCATTTAGATCAAAGTAGAAGTGTTTCTATGGGATATATTCCACCATCTGTAATTACTTATAATAATTAAAGTTCATTGTCACGTTACAGTTACTGATATTTGGTGTGAACATCATATGTCTCTGGCTAGAATTCACATTTAGATCAAAGGTAGAAGTGTTTGTAGAACACTCTGCCAGAGCTGTACGACTTGTGTCCCTCGGTGGTGATTCCTTCACGCACGGTGAGTAGTGACCTACTTTCCCCGCTCGCTCACTTCCACATGTGGGGATCTTGAAAGTATGACGTCACAGTATGGGGTATCTTGAAACAGTAGGTTGCTATTTCACAGCTACTTGATGGCGGGCGCTAATCCTTGAGTAGCGCCCGCTGTCACTGAACCTACAGACACACAGGTTGCTAGCAGTCTTGACACATGGCTCTCATCCAATGGGATGAGAGTATTTTCACGTGAGGTATAATAAGATGGAATGTTTCCCCGAGGGAGGATGGTTTTCCCAAGGGCGGAGCCCGAGTGAAAACCATCCTCCCGAGGGGAAACATTCCATCATGTTACCCCCACTGGCATGGCATATTTGTTTTATTATACCGAACAAACCCCATTTGTAATCTAAACAAAGCAAGGTCACAGATGACTGGTGATTCACACATTCCCCGCTAGGTGTCGCTAGTGGCAACGGGCAACATGAAGCCCTCACTGATGGCATCAGGCAACATGATGATTGTTCACTGTTAAGTCAGCCAATCACAGCTTACGATCTTCAAGTGAGGTATAATAAAAACAACTGGCACATGAAAAATGCATTTATGACATTCTAAAATTCAAGGCATATAATATTAGGACTCATAAGTCCATAATTGCCAGCCTCAACAAGGACTATTGCTAAAGAACACTGGTAACTGATGATTTTGTCAATTTTCCCCCATACAGTGGATCGTAAAACTAAATCAGACTGAAAACCGGACCAAGGTCCAAGATGATGTTCAACCGTACACCAAAATTTAGTGTTGTGTGTGCATATGGATAACCTAAGTTTTACCTAACCTTTCTTTCTTTCTGGTTTGTAGTGTGGTGTCATCAGCCCCAGGTTCGATGTAGCTAAGGGTGCCATTGAAAGCTGGACTACCAGACTTCTTCCATCTCGTCAATTTGGGTAAGTTCTACATAGAATACACAGCATGAGCTAAATACTGTAGAATAGGAAATTAATCGAGTGGTTTATTCTGCTAACAATTTCTGAGTGGGGTACGGGTCTGTTCGGTTTTATGAAAGTCGGATGTATTATTCCTGTCATAAGAATATTAACCTTCAATATTGGCTTCTGGGAATGAAATCACCAATTCAGTTAATTTGCACCTCAGATTAATTTCCTATTCTACAGTACATAAAAAAGAGTACATAACTTGTCTCTGATAAATGGCCACTCTGTGTGAGCTTCTGGCTTATAGATACATAGCCTTAATGCTGCAATTTGTATGTTCCTGTCTAGACCCATAACATTTATTCTTCATCTCCCATGCTTCTGTAGCAGCAATTGTTCTAGATGTTAGTCTTTCAAAAAAGTCTCGCAGTCTAATGTGTCATCTATCTCTGCTGACACATTATGTACATGGAAAATCACTGTTTAGACTATATAAGTAGAAATTTGGAATAACAATGGTCATTGCATTATTCAGGGTAGATTATGACTAGACAGTTGTTAGTGATGAAAGAAAACTGGCAGGCTCTGGCACAAGCACTGCCATGCCTTAACTCACACTGACAAATTTCTCATAAGTACAAAGTTATATTCAAGTTTGAATTAAGCACATGCAACTGAAATGATCGACTTAGAACTAGTGGTTGACCGATACGCTCAGCTAATTGACCATTAAATATATTGTGGCATATTCAGAATGAGGTACAATGAGAATCCTATATATTGACGAAATGCAAGGAATTCAGCCAAGAATTGAAACATTTCTCATTTGCTCTTGCTATAGATGTAAATGGTGCATAGATATCAGAGAGCAGTCATACTCAGGAGTCACGTGACTAGACTTGAATACAGGATCCACAATGTTCATTTACATTTGTTTAAATTCATTTATCACCATCCTTTGTATCCAGATATATTGTTATTTTCTGTCCCTGTATTCAATTTTCCCCTACTTATATCATAAGGCATAATGAAAGGCAAGGTCTTAGCCAGCAGGGCATATGGGTGTCTTTTTGGACACCCAAACGCTTAAAATGCACCCCTCAGGACACCCATATCTTTTTGTGAGGAATTTCTTAAAATGTTTATCTCAAGCATATAATTGAATTATATCATCTCCATATAATTCCTATGACATTGTATAAGAATATGTTGCCATATTTTGGTAAATTTATAAATATTTATGTTTGAAATCAAAGTAAATTGTGGTCCACCATTCCCGGTTTAAAATTTGAATGCCTAAAAAGTAGGGCTGTGCTCATCAGCCATTTTTTTGCGATCCGATTAATTGCCTAATTTTTCTCGATGTCGATTTTCTCGATTCGATTCTGTCGCGCGAGGTAGTGCTTGGAAAAGTGTGGTGGGGGCCGGACCAGCACCATGTAAAATTCATTGCGTGGCCCTCTCCACACTTGTCCAAGTACTACCGCGCGTGATAGTATCTATCGTAGTGCCTTTTCAATGGCGGCTGGCTATCGCCGCTATCGCCGGCCTCAGCACCGCTGTCATTTTAAAGAATAGGGTAGGTTCTTTTGTGTTTTGGGGGTAGGGAAAACAATGGAGGTAGGGGGGGCCGTATCGAGTTCGGCAATCGATGTCCTCTCATGGTGAACATCGATTGTACGACTTTGCCGATCCATCGATGCCGCGCTTATCGAGCCCAGCCCTACTAAAAAGTTTACAATTGCCAATTTTAGGGACCCAGTTTCTACATCCTGGCTAAGACCCTGGTGAAAGGTCAAGCACAGCAGGTCTCCTCTTAAATACTAGTCCCGGGTTACTAACCCTGTGCCTCTCTGATAGAGTTGGTGTGTAAGACTGCCCAGTTAATCACTAGATCCCTTCCTTTAGAATTGGGGGTTCAGACTTCAAGGAGGAATAAGTACCATATTGTGAGATTTTAAACTATGGAATCCTATTCAAAAGACTTAGCATGGCTAGAAGGTGATTATCCTTGAGATAAGCTCAAGGGATATTTCATGATATCTCAACTGCTGAATGTTATCCTCCCTCTAGGAATACAGCACATTTTTGAACCACATAATCCTAACGTCTTTGTTTTCTATTTTCAGATTTGTAGTACTGACCACATCTGGAGGTATCATGGACCATGAAGAAGCTAGAAGAAAACATCTTGGCGGCAAAATATTGGGATTCTTCTTTTGAGGAATGTAGAGACGTAAAATAAAAAAAAAATGTATAGAACTGCCTCTTGTGTCTTTTATTGCATCTGTAGTGTTAAGGTACTCTCCTGAAGGTATAAACTTTGACAAGTTTTCTTTTTGGAGGGTAATTTCGAAGCAGAATAACTTAATTATATAACACGGACAAGCTGGTGATATATTTGTACAATGCCTTTGATCTTCTGGGTGTTGCATTCCGCGTGAAACTGATTTATACACCTAGAGTAGAACTTGTCAGCAGAATCTGTCTTCAGTGCTCAAAAATGTCCAACTATTCTAGTGCCATTTTCATATATACACAAGTTTAGAGAAATAAAAGTATTTTAGTCTGAAATAATAATCCCAATACATTTTGGTGTATTGTCAATTCCATGAATTATCCTGCGTCATATTATAAATGTAGCTTTGGGCAAAGCTGGTTGTGGAGAGCTTGTCCGTAGTGCCCAGAACTGCCTGTCTATTTTGGTCTTTTTCCTCTAAGAACAGCAAATCTCCACTCACACACATACATAAATATATATTTATTTATGCAGAGGAATGTTGACTAGAAACCAGCATATAATTCCTCTTTAGATAATTGTCGTTTAATGTTCAAGTTAATTTCAAAAATATATATGGAATTTAAGACCATCTATATTTATCCCCGGGGTTCAACACAACAAGTTAAAGGTACTTTTGTTGCTAAAAATATAGTATTCTTCTCACAAGTGCAAATTTAAACCTCCAGCCTAACCTTGCTTCTTGTGTGTGCTTGAGCGGCAGAGTGGTCTTAAATCTTAGCTACTGAGTTCAAGCAGTCTCTTGCCACAGCTTGGAGCTTGAAAGGACCGATAGGAATTTCGGTACTGATAGATTTTCCCAGTTATCACCATTTACTTCATAAAGCTGTTTAAATATAAGTGATGGAACGACTATTTGGAAACCCAACTGCTCCACCGTGGGGAAAAACCTTTTGATCAAGCATAGAAAGCACGCCCACTAATTCCCCCCCCCCCCCCCCCCCCAAAAAAAAATGTGAAGTAAAGGAAGTGTGTATACATAAAAGCTATTATATTGATTGTGATTAGTAAGCAAGTAATAGTTTTCAACCAAAATTTTAAGGGAGACTGACTAAACAAAATAGTATCCGAACATATGTTGTGATGACACGGCTAACCAAGCAATCTTACTGTGACTTAATTCATTCTTTAACCAACAAAACATGCAGGAACTGCCTGTAGGCAAGTTCCTAAATGCCTCTGATCCTGCATTATCAAAACAAATGGTTAGACATACAAAGTCCAACTCAACTCATAACAGTCTATGAAAAACCTTTCAAGATACTGACGGTAAGTGTTTTGACATCCCTGTTTACAAGATTTTGTCCAGCAAAAAAGAATAAAGAATACTTAAAATACTCACTGTACCTCTAATATGTACTCGAAGGCATGCATTGAACTAAAACAAATGATATTTTGTATGCCTTATTTCAGAATGAAACTGGGGACTGATATGGAAAGGTTGGTTTCCAGAGATCATGGTTGTACAGTTTCTCTTATACAATTAATTTCTGCGCTTCAATCTGCCCTTGATACCTATTCAAATAAATCTGTAATGAATATATCCTACCAGCCTTTATTATGTATCTGATTGGTGCTACTGCCCGTACCCTTCGTTTGATGATTCTGAAGCAGCTAATATCATTTTCACGTGCACATACGCAGAGTGAACGGGGTAACTTAACGGCATAGTCGGGTATTCTACAAGCTGACAGTGGCATCTAAAACAAAATTATATAAATTCGTTTAAAATATACCTCGCAATAAGAATTCCATGAAATTTTGCATAAGCTATCCTTGCACGATTCCTTTTGGAAATCCAAAATAGAAAAGGGGGGTCACCAGTCATCCCGTCCATATAGGCGGTGCCAAAGTGGCACTAAATTTGCAATTTGTCTCAACTCTCAACCATCAGTCGCTTGGGTCTTTGATTTTCTATGTATACTAAGTGGTACATAGTGAGTGGTGTTAGTTTTTAGCCAAACATTATTTTATAGACGCTTGTTGTATGTAAGGTAACATAAAACAAATTGTCTTACCATTTGGCCCTGTAAAGGTAGGGTCCCCAGCAGCACAGATGAGGTGTCAAGACCACGGACCTGAAACGTGAGGCTGTTGCAGGCTTCTATTTTAGTATCTCAATCGCATTATAGATGGCGCTCCTGTCACTGATTGCATTCACACAATATCATTATCAGGGTATCAATATCATCCGATAACGTTCTCGTACTATATCCGAATATAGGTGGTAGATTGACTTAAACATCAACTTACATATTAGTACATCTATGTCTGTTCTACATGTATATCTGTTTACATATCCTGGTGTGAAAGGCAGGTGGAAGCATCCTTTTGGGTTAGTTCAGACATAAACCCTACCTATTTTCCCGTTTCTGTTTTCACCCTACTGACTTACATGTGCAACACAGAACATCCACAATAAGATATCGTTGCATATATAGTAAGGTTCAATATTGTTGAACTACCTTTTGGGTATCCTTTTTAGGAAGAAGATAGATCTGACCATGCCAACCAAAACAAATATTTACTGACCCTGAAAGTGAACTTTTTTACTGGCCCTTCAAATTTCCGACTTTTCCAGAAGAGAAAAAAAATCTGGTACTGTTGAAGAATAATTTAAATCGTGGCTCTGCCAAAACTGAATTTTTTCCTGGCCAGGCCAAAAAGGATATCTCCAGGATATCAAATGGTCCGCCCCTCCCCAACCCTTAGTTCACTTTCGCAATAAAAAAAGACTTCAAATGACTTTACGGCGACATAAATGGTGGTCACGATGTCTGAGATTACACCTCAAAAATCCCCATCCTTAACAGAATGTCATCTTGAGTTGTCTAGCTTCTAGGGATGGTAATGCATATGATATTATTCTTTTACTAGGCGCGTTCTACTTGCCACTTCAAGCTCGGTTTTACCAGGTCAATGTTCTTTAAGCGTGACCAAAAATAGCAACCCGAAGCGTGTGGTGCGACCTCCACATAACTCGCGGGTGCCATTCAGGTAGGCAAACGCTAAAGGAACGGTACAGAGCATCTCCAATGAGCTTTTTCTTTTCATCATCATCCCCGGTCATCATCATCATCATTAAGCGTATTTCACCTAATCGCATTTGGGACGTATACACGGTCTGACACAAATGGAACATTTTTGATTACAAAGCATTCTTGGGAAGAATTTGTATTTGATAGGCATATCTAGGGTGGTCTAGGTTTGAAAGACATTTTCCAAATAAGCGGCCGTCTGTCGTGCAGGCAAAGCTAGTCAATGACATATCTAGAGTGGAGATACGTCTGGCAACCTTGGCTCTAACTCTATTCTCTCCGTATAAATTACATTTTGAAAAATACTCGAAGAGGTAATGCTTAAACCAACAGGTAAACCAATTTCCATTGAAATGCTTTTTGAAAATCAATATCTTTTTCACATCATTGCTCGACGGGAAAGTGGCCTAAACTAGGTATTTGGCATTTTGAATAGGCTTTTTGAATTCGTTAATGAAAATGCTAAAAGCTTATTCATTAATCGAAACCTGAAAATCGGCTATCGCAATGAATGTCACATTTTATAATTTATTGCGGGTATGTGTTTTTATTCAACATGAATTCATTCCGTTATGTATGTTGATAATTTCTAATGAAGTGTAATTTCTTATTTACCACAATTGTGAAAAAAGACGGTTTCTATACAAATGCACTATCAGCACCATATACTATAATCACACCAATAAGGGATTCGGAATTGGCAATGGTATTCTATAAATTAATGAATACTAGTATTTATAACTGATTACGACTGATACATCTCTTGGAATAATCGACCCTCTAACGTCTGCACGTAATGTACATGTATATTATCAAATAAACTACAACCCCTAAAGAAGTTTTTGGGTCGAAAGAGTGATACATTTAAATCCAATTTATATGTGATTTTCAGTATGTCCATAAAATGTGCATCTCCATACATCAATGGATACGTACTTCGTGATAAGTTGTCTCTCAGAAGAAAATTTGATAGATTGGTCGAAAGACAAGTTGCAGGTTCACACTTATTGAAGAAAGTGAATATTGTGCATCCTCCCAATGTAAACACACGTGAGATGTAAACACCTAGCATGAACCTAATTCCTTTCTTCATTCCTTCTCTGCATTATGCAGCACCACTAAGATGTAAACCCCTCATATTCTGAATTCAATATCCCACCCACATTTTTTCTTTACATTGTGCAATACCTATGAGGTAAATCTCTCATATTGAGAGCTAAAGGTCCCTTTCCCATCTTACATATACAGTGGAACCCCTCGAAGTGACCACCCCTCTAAATTGACCACCCCTCTAAGTGACCACATTTTGCAAGTTCCAAACTTACTTTTTCCTATCAATTGTTATAGTAAATGGAACCCCCCTAAGCTGACTACCTCTCTAGGCTGACCAGTTTTGGCCGGGTCCACAGGTGGTCACCTCAGGGAGGTTCCTCTGTACATTGCGTAAGACCTTGGTGATGTGAACACCCCCTACTGTTAACTCAAGTCAACATATCCCTTCTTTATTTCTTCATGTTTTGCGAAAAACAACAACTGAGACATGATGTGAACACCTTTTTATGAACAATCCACACAGTCTCATGGTGTCCACTCTCTGCTGTTATGTCCTGTGAGGTACAGCAAGTTCTCTCTCCATCCAAACACACCTATACTAGGGTAAATACAGTGCACTGTGCAAGGGCTATTCTGGTGGGCGAAACCGGTCGGCCATTGTGAGTGCCCGGTCTTTGGGCATTGTGTTTGGTCAGTGGGGCAGCTAGCGGTACGGAAGCCGAGATAGCACGTCATATACTAGGGCAGGGCAGAGCACGTAGGCCACCCCTCTAGGCTCTACAGGTAGCACTGGACGAGGCTGCTACGATCTTCGTAGCTAGCGATCAGGATTTCTGTGATCATACTATAACAACACGAAGTGGTAGCAGGAGCCACTGGTCATCATGGGGACTCTTGGGTTGTACTGTCTGCTGGGAATGATGGCGATGTTGGCAGGAACGGCGCAAGGTGAGTTACACCCCACCACTGGTATCTGATCCGCCGCATTTTCAAGTGTCAACCATTAAACGTTACTCATCTAATGATGAAGGCTGCGAGGAACGTCAGTGTTAAAAATACATTTGGATTGTAAAAATCACACCATTTGACTCGACTGATTTGATCAATTTATCATGAATGTGTTCACATTTTCAATTATTCGAGGGAAAGGCTGCTACTTGAATTAAACATAAAAGGGTAGTGATGGTTGACCAGGGTTGCGCTATTTTGGGAACACTACTCGTGCTCCCATACGTCGCTGGCCTAGTTATTGTAACCCCTTTTAGTAAGGTATGCGTCAACAAAGGTATCCAACCCTACCTGCGCTGTCAGAGACCCGCCCCGGCATACCCCCAACCGTGCCCTAGGGGTATGTAAATGAATGTTTAGAGCCCCTACCGCCTCCACCCACCCTGTCCACATGTCTAATGTATGTATGTATGCGTATTGACTGTATTCGAGTTAAAAATTATACAATAAATACATAAAAAGTACAAAATAAATCAGATAATAAGATAGCACAAAATGTACTCAAGAATCGGAGCAGCTGAGTATTAAAACAATATAATAAATATATGATGTCAAGTAGGATTAAATAAACAGTCAGTGTCTATGCCAGAAGAAAATATTATTAGAAAGGATATATATATATATATATATATATATATATATATATATATATATATATATATATATATATATATATATATATATATATATATATATATATATATATATATATATATATATATATATACATATATATATATATATATATATATATATATATATATATATATATATATATATATATATATATATATATATATATGTATATATATATACATATACATATGCATATACATATACATATATATATATATATATATATATATATATATATATATATATATATATATATATATATATATATATATATATATATATATATATATATATATATATATATACATACTATTATTACTATAATAAGGCTAAGTGGTTGGAGTCGGTTGATATTGATAGGCAATATGAAGTGGACTGTGAAATCACCGATTTACACAAATCGATGCACCAAAGTCACAGGAAGCTTCGTCACCTGCCTCAAGCCGGATTTGCACCATCTGGAAGTCGTAAGAGACATGGAGTGGTGACCACCAAGGAATCAATATTAAAGCTGCAAGATTTCCCAAAGTAAACCCAGCAACGTCATGAGAGCAGCTTTAAGTGGAGTTAAACACACATTGTGACTTGGCTGCTTATATACTTCGGTTGTTAGCCACAGTGCCTTCCATTTAGAACTACAGTGGAAACCCTCGAAGTGACCACCTCTCTAAAGTGACCACATTTGGATCCCCTCTTTTTGCCGGCCCCAAGTTTGTTACTCTTCTCTATTAGTATTATAGTAAAGCGAACCTCTTTCAGCTGTCCACTCCTCCCAGTTGACCAGCTGTGGCTTTTCTCAAAGGTAATCAACTTAGAGGCGTTCCACTAGCTATATTGCTTTATGCAACGTTCATAATTCTTCAAGATTTGACTTTGCAATCCCTCATTACTGGTGTAATATCCATATTGATATTGAACGTACGTCTACCTGATTTCCTGAAAATTCTGAGTTTAGTTAAAAGATAATAGGGACTGCCCCCATGGCCTAGCCGTCTAACATAAATATTGAGCACCGACTAATCGTTGTGTCATTACTGAAAGGTCTGGGGTTCAAGTTGGGGCATGTGAGAAAAATGCAACTTAAGCTTGGGTATGTCTTTTTTTCTCCGGGTTCTACGGTATCCTCCAACAAGTGATAGATAGACCCAAGGAAGCTGTGATGTATGTGTATGTGATATACCCGAGATGTATACGAGGCGGTGCCGAGTAACCCGAGGATGACATACACCACAGCGTCCGAGGGGTCTTATGCAGCATGTTCCACAGTTGACCCACCGATTATAGGCCAAGAAAAGTTTATCTAAGCAATCTTGCACAACATCAATAGGCTTAGGCAGCTATAAGAACAAAAGCTCAAGAAGTTCGCGTTATGTCATAAACCCAACACTTCTCGAGGCCCGTGCTTAGTGGATAGGAGCCAACTGTAGGGCTGATAGCCATAGTCAAAATCAACAACATACCCATATAAATCAGAAAATTTTCCCCGAATGAGTAAGACGGACTAACTGGAAAACAGCACCAACAATTGTCGAGTACTTAGTATATATAGTTGATTAATATTATTCAGTGGAGGCTGGGTATCATCAGGAATATTTTATTTAGGGGGAGGGGGTTCTTAACGTTCTTAATGTTCTTAATTCATTTATATCTGACGTGCAAACGTGGTCTGACAATTTTGACAAATTGAACCCAGTTTGTAGAGGACATACACCAAAATGTACGTCATGTGTATGATTTTACCTTCTTCTAAGGAAACTTTAGAACATTGAATGGCTTCCATCCAAAAAGAATGCTTAGAATTTTCTGTTATCAAGTATGTACTGGGCAGACCATGAGAGCTTGACTGTATTTTTTGGCTAGTGTTTACTTTATCCGTTCATGCCTGACTAGATCTTTGGCTAATTTACAGGGCACGACGTTAACTTTTGCAGCGACTTGCCCAGTAGGGCAAGTGAGATTGAATTTTCACTTGCCCTACTCCAACTTTCACTTGCCCCTAAAAAATTGTGTATAATAATTTTATAATATTTCATTTAAAACCAAGTAGAACATGGTTCTGGCATGTGAAAGCATATTTTCTAGGACAAGCTTGGATGGCAGACCACGAAACTTGCACACATTCTCAAAAGTAAACCTGAAATATACAAAACGTACTTTCCCAGTGGGGCAAGCAAGATGCAGTTTTCACTTGCCCCACAGCTATAATTTACAAATTATACTTGCCCGGGGCAATGGGGCAAGCACCAATGTCGAGCCCTGGCGGCTATTTTACGTGTTCATGCGACACTCACCATCCAGGCCTAAGTGGTTTTATAAGACCAATACTCGATTCATACAGCAATGTCATCCAAATAGTGAATTTGCAAAAACCTTTCAATTATTTCAATATCATAAAAGCATGTGTATGTATGTATGTATATATTTATGTATGTATGTATTGTATGTATGTATGTATGTTACAGTAAAATAATGTGAATAACTGGTATTAATGTGACAAACCAGCTGCAAGAACAAAACGAACAATAAACGAGATATAAACCACCAATACAGTGTATGCATGCATGCATGTATACATGTATGTACCGGTATGTCCATCAGTGTGCGAATAGAGAAATTTATACATCTATGGCTTTTTTTCAGTGAAAACTTTTATTGATTACAAACTGCTGCTATATTTCGCAGCATTCGAAATGCAATGTTCATTTTGATTCCGGAAGGAATTTATAATCTTGAGCCATTGCTTTCGTTTGAAATGGCAGCGGGCATAGGGACGGTGGCCATGGTAGTATGAAATTGAGCCGGCATTCCTAGGATCAATCTATTTGTGCATGTAGCGGCAAAATTCCTTTGTTGTTTTGATCTTATATTTCTTATGAAGGCACCTTTAGGAAATATCTGAATGGGAAACGATTATGAGAATCGATGATTCTCCTTCAGATATATGCCAGGTTTAAATACTAGTATACTGTGTAGAAAGATTCAATAAGACAATTTCAATCGGATCTCTTATCGTAATGCTTAAAGCTACATGCATACTGTTTTCATGCCCTGCTGACCTGGCGACCTACATACACCATTTAAGTATTCACATGCAGGCTATCTGTCAATGGCTATTTTAGTTTAGCCCTTGACCACTCCTATTTGTGAATCAGATAAACAGCTTTCATGGCTCCACAAAATGAAAATATATTTACAAATCCGATCACCTGATGTAACTACTGCATGGTCAGACTAAAATATATGCAACCTAATACACCCAAAGCAGTCTAAACTTTACGCAAATAGGAAACTTACCCATATAATTTCACGTGTTACATGTACATATGTATGCTACTGCGAATTATGATACAATGCATTGGTAACTTGTTCATAAGTTACCAATGTATCATATTATGATAGTTTTGTGAAGATATTGGACGTATTTTTCTTCGTTTCAGCCTCGACCGTCAAGGGGTTAAATTTACCGTCCGACGCGCCATCACCTACAGTGGTGGATAGTGTAACTATGCACCCAATTCATCGCGTGTGATAAGTTCGCGAGTGCGATACTAGTTCGCGTATTCGCGAAATAATCGCACTCACGAACTTTGCCTGTTCTACAGTAGTTAGTTTTACTCCTTTAAATAGGTCTGCATGTTGGTGAATACGAATGGGATTAAAGGGCAAATTGTATTGTAATGCACTTTATTAACCGATCCAAACGGATGCGAAAATTGTGAGAATATATAGACAAAATAAAGATACGAATATTGACAAAAATAATTCGAGAACAAAAGACAAATCATAACAACGAAAACCAAAGCCAATGGAGTTATGTCAACGAATTTTAGGGTTTGTTCTCCTTTTTCCAATTTTAGTATAATATACATAGGTTATCAGCCAAATGGTTTAAGGGAAGGAGTGCTCTGAGTACGAATCGGAGAAGCCCCAGTAAAGTGATATCACGTGTTTAATATAAACTGCTTCATTCCTGCCTCAAATTCAACTTTGCAATATAGAAATGAAGTACAGTGGAACCCTTCCGAACGATCACCTCCCTAAGTTGACCACCCCTCTAAAGTGAAACATCTTGCCAGTCCCAAACTAACTTATTCCTGTTAGCATTTACTTATTCATCCCTCTCAGATGACCAGTTGGGCCTAGTCCCATGGGTGGTCACTTTAGAGGAGTTCCACTGTACGTGGGTGTCTTAGAGCAAACTAAGAGTTTTGCGTAGAAAATAATATTTCTTAACGCGACTGTGGCGAACCCAATGAAAACATTCGCCCGCACTCCTACCTTTCATCCATTGTTTACTTTTTAACAATCAATGTATCTTTTATTTTTCTTCTATCCAGGTATATACTTGCGTTACAATGGCTCCATCAACTTGAACACTACGGAATGGGATCCTGCCATGGTAAACACAAACACAGGCGTGGGCCAGACGCTCAAGACAAGATTTGAGACCAATGTAAGTCCTGAATCTCCTAGTCATGTCGTAGTGTAAGAAAGTTACCAGTGACCTGGCTTTAGGTGGTTGTTTTTCCGTGTAGTTCGTTTTCCTCCGACATAAACAACTACATGTTGACGATTTAGTCTCGATGTTGCAGACGAAAATGACGCATATGCATTGTCCTTATGTTGAAGAAAATTTATAGGAAAGTTAGACTTTAAAAAGTACTTATATTTGGCAATTGTAGTTGTAGTAGAAAGTAAGAATTTGAAGGAAGATGTAGCAATCCATTCAAGCTTACGCATATCAAATAAACAAAAGCATGAACACCGGCTTTGCGTGAAGGTACGAAGGATATAAGCCCGTTTGACCCTTATGCTGGTGGTGGCTAATTTGAACAATACAAAATGATGCAAACAACCTGAAAAATGATTTAACCCTGGCATATGGGTTCGTATCTGAGAGAGGCCAGGGAGAACTTTCCAATGAATATCAACATGGCAGGATTTAGATGTTTTTCAAAAATATTTGCGTCCTTTTGCTTTGGACAAAAGTAGCCTGAGCATTGGAAGGGTTAAGGTCACTAAAATGTCAGTTATCCATAGATGTCACTTCAGACTCTGTTAGTTTGTGTTTTGGGGCAGGGGGATAGGAATCTTGTCAGAACACAAACGGCCTGTGATGACGAGTGGCCTGGAGAGGCTAATATCCCAATCATAATACATTTTGAAAGTTACAATTTGAAAGGCTGGAAGTTTCAACAAGAGCGACACCTTTGGTGTCACATTGATTATAAATTGTGCTTTACAATGTGGCATGTACTTCGAAGTAGGTCAATGAAAGTTAAAAAAAACACATGTAGGTTTAACCGGTATCTGGAGCATACAAATTGTCTGGTACATTGAAATATCGGAGGGAAACGTATTACATTTTTTTTTTAATTTTGACTTTGTTCCAAAGTTATACAATCTAGAAGTAGAAAATACACATTTTCTTGTCATTTTCGACAAAAGTTCCGAAAGAAATGATCGTATCATTTTAACGGAGAAAGAAATTGAAAAACTGATGCTCTTCCCTCTGTATTGATCTTTTTTCTATGTTTATGAAATTTGATGGTCCCCGGTCCATGATTGTGGACAGGAGCTCCGTTTGAAAGCATCTTTTCAGGTTTTTGCACCCCCCCCAAAAAAAAATATATATATATATATATACAACCTGCGGGGTGGGTATATTTGCGATGCTCAATGTGTTCCTCTACAGAATAGCTTTCAGGGAATACATACTTTTTCAAAAGGGTAGTTTGGGTATAAATGGATTACCCTAACTGAACAGGAAGAAATGTTTTGATATGATTACTTTTTTACTGTAGGTTAAAAGGGGTTACATGGATACCCCCCTCCACTACCTTTTCAACAAGGTCTCGCTGACCAGTATCGGTGATGGGCCTTATAACGAGAGTGTCACTGTCACCTTCATGCTCCTGCTCTTCACAAACCCCATGAATCACGTGACTGCAGCTTCCGCCGTGCAGTACTTCAACTGGAACGTGTCGTCAACGAATTCCTACAACATGACCTTCGACTATCCTTCACTAGAAATAAAAGGTAATATTCCCAGCAATTTAAGCTGAAAAGAGAGATATCTAGACTAGGCTCCTAGTCAATAAAAAGTTGACATTCCCTTCTGTGTTGACCAAGCAGTGTGGTGTTGTACCAGCAATGCAAGATAGATGGCACCACCCGGTCATCATATCTCCAGGGTTTTTAGTTTTTTATACTCAAACTGAGTCCTCCATTCACTTGGTAAGATAAATATATACTAATGTGTTTATGCTAGCCACCTCAGGGTAGGAAAAGGAACTCCCTCAATAACCCATTCATGTCTGCAGCCACAAAAATCTCTTGCCTACTTAAGTGATATCCTTTTGTCATTTTTGATATTTTCAGGAAAATGTGTAAATGACGCCTCTCATTTGGAACCTAACCAATCACTTCCCTCGGTTTAATCTGTGAATCTACAGATGTATGGTTGATTTTCAAGTATCATGCATATAGATAGATAGAAAGTTAAAATTCTGGCGTATGTTGGACCAAATCCATACAGTACAATGCAAATGTTATAGTATAACAGTAGGGCTTGTTAGCACAAGCCAGAGTATTGGCAAGCCCCTCTTATCTGACAATATTGAGGAAGTCGGCGGTGGACAGACATGAAAACAAATGTACTGGTCCTGAATGGAGATAGGTAGATTTGTGTCGATGTTTATCAAAAGAGCAAGCGCTGTAAAAGCTAAGACCTCGTCGTGTGATATGAATTTTAACTTCTAAATTTCATTTCAATTGTTAAACGTGCGATTTTCTCTTAGGCAATGATACTTAAGGTAACCTCTGGTCATTGTATAAGGCATTAAACCATAAAGTGAAGTGTGCTTCGTCCTCTGCTTCATCCTTATCACCAACTATCCATTTCCTTTCTGTTCTCGATATGTATACTTGTAACTACAGGGTATCTCTTAGATACGTTGGCATATCCTTGATCATGGGTTGAAATCATTCAAATGGTGTGTGATGGCATTGATACCAGGCTTTCGCACCATTTAGCAAACAAAAGCGATTATGTCAAATGAAGTCGACATACTCCGAGAAGAGGAACCTAAATGTTTTGGCGTTCACTTCCTGCTTGAGACCCGCTTCAGCGCGTTACAAATTTAACCCCAATCCGTTTTGAGATCGGCTAACTGTATTTTATTGTTGAGCTATTATATAGGTTTGTACCGACTACGAAAATATCACAATCAACAAGTGTATTGGCATAAAAAAAAACCTGACCAAAGTACCTTGGTATCATAAGATGTACCTTATAGTTCGACCGATGCATGTGCATCGGTGCAGACTAGACTGTTTTGGATTGGTAAGAATTGTATTTACGTATAGATGGGTGTAAACATTTCGATAGTTATGAAAAAGGTGAGTCTTTCCCCTTCATTGTGCTCCCCTCCTCCACTCTCCCCACCACGTCATATAGGAAAGGGAATACTGACACCACTAAACTCCGAGTATGGACAAAAGACTACAAAGGAAAATATTGAGCCACGAACTAAGGAAATCATGATAACACCAAAATAAATATTTATCCTTGTACAATACTAGATCTAGAATCCTCACAATTTGGACAGGAAAGTGCTGGCCACAAAGTCTGGTACGGAAACATGACGCGAGTGAGAAACAAGAAACTAAACATAGTCCTGATGTGATTCTTTGGATTATGGGCAGTAATGGTAGCTATTCCTTTTGTTTTGTATTTGAATTATTTTGTATTGATCAATAACTTTTCTGCCATTATAGGATATTAGAAATTAGTCTGTGGAGGGTCGGGACACTCGAATCAATCCTTGATGTGGGTGTGCCGTAGAGACATTTAAAACATGTAGCTGATCTACACCAGAAAATGCCAACGTACACGTTTTGAACTTGAAGGCTGACAATTAGACATTGAGCTACCAGAAATACTGACACTGTCTAAATAGTATACCTTAACGTGTATTTTGTCCATCCTTAAATTTCGTTTCCATATACCTAGTAAAGTTGAAAATAAGTCTGTGGCTAAAAGATAACAGTGTATCAGATACTCGGCAGCAATTCCTCTATCTTATTTGATTTCAAGCACTTACCTTATCAATATCAACCCGTTAAAATAGACACTTAACGCTTACCTTTAATTCTTCTTTTGTCTGAAGCCCAAACGTTTGAAGGTATGGTTGATTGGAGTCCCGCTTGATTCCCATACGCAGGTTGGTATGATCGCCTTATAAATGTGCGGCGTTATGGGGGTCTTTCAATGGTCCTTCTACCGAAAGACCCCTTGGAACTATGCGTGAAGAGAGGGAGATTTCTTCTATCACGAATCCAGGTTTCTATCTCGTCGCGATAAGACCTAAGCTGTTGAAAGCGACTTAAATCCCCATTCCCTCCTTCGTGTTGCCTTAGATGAATAAAAAGAATGGATATTATGTAGCGAGAGACCAATTACTACATGCGCTATAGTGAAGGCCTGGCTATGGGCAGGGGTATCGAATCTGGCCTAAGTGTGACGTCACTAGGATACAAAGGCCAATGAGGGCTCGCGTATCGTTTACATTACAGAGACACTTGCGCTCCAACATACGCAGAACGCGACTTTTTGGCTACTCGTCGCAGCCAGCCTGTTCTGGTTGACCAGCTGGTTTCACATCAACTTGTTTTTATTTATCTAAGGTTTTGCAAAATAGTGTCGTGCAGTGTTCTTATCAGTGGTATTTGTGTGTAAGGTGGTGTGTGAAAAGAATCGTATATATAATATGATTTTTCTACTTACAGACATAAACGAGTGTATGTACCCGGACATGAATGACTGTGATAAAAACGCCATGTGTAACAACAACGAAGGCTCCTACAACTGCACCTGCAAACCTAACTACATGCCAGTCTACGTCGACCATCCCGGATACATGTGTGAGAGTAAGTATTATTTATTTACTTAACCCCTACGGTACTAGTGGCTAAATTGTTCAAAATGAGAATGCAAAAAAATAAATTAAATGCTGAAAATGATCGAGACCATGGCATATTGGTTTCTAGTACTCAGCAAGCGCTTTTACATAATTTCAAATGAATCTTAAAACCGTTTTAACGTATTGTGCTTTGGACAAAAGAATCCTTAGCAACGCAAGGGTTAACGGGTTATGGGGGTTGAGGTAGGGTGTTTTTTTGTGTGTGTGTTTTTTTTTGGGGGGGGGGGGGTGGTTGACTTTCATTGTATAGTATATATTGTCTATGTTTCCAGTGACTCAATACTTCACACCAGTTAGCATAAGAAACAGTGGGCTTTTCTGGGGTCCATTAACAGAATGTCATTCCTTTAATTATTAACTTTTCATTATCCCAGTGGGGGAGCCATTTGTATCTGCGAGCAAATATTGAGATTCTAGTTAAATATATGCATTTAGTATAATCTTAGATGAATAAAACAATGAATAGGTAGCAAGAGACTGATTTCCATATGCGCTATAGCGAAGACCTGGCTATACCATTGGTCTCGAATCTCGCCTAACCTCGTCTCAGTGTGACGTCACTAGGAGAGAAAGACCAATGATGGCTCTCGTATCGTTTCCATTACAGAGAGAATTGCACACCGACATGCGTAGAACGCAACTTTTGGGTTATTCGCGTCAACCAGGTTGTTCAGGGTTAAATTATTACCTGTGATTTCCTTTCTTCTTTTAGTGGTGGGAAGTCAGTTCTGGACAAAGCTGAGGCAGAATTCGGCCTTCATGGCAGTTTTCGTGGCGACGATCGGGCTGCTGATCACCGCCATTGTTGTAAGCCTGGTCGTTCTCCTGAAGGAGGTCTTCACGACGCTCCACCGCAACGCGAGGCACCGAGGATTCGAGGACGATATCGATAGCATCACATCCGAGTACGAGCGGCGGCGCGGACCTCGCAGGAAACCGTACGCCCCCTACCGTGTGCCGCCAGTACCATCACGCCCCCTTCCACCCAAGCCACCCGGCAGGTCCCGTTATGTGATGTACTAGGCATAGCGATCTAAATAACTGTGGTATTTGAAGAAAATGTTGGTTTTAGATCAACTTGTCTTTTTCACCTGTAATTAATTTTGAACTATCACATTTTCTTTTGAAAGTTAGTTTATCTTGACAGTTTATTTTGAAAACATAAATGGTACTAACACAATTATTTTTCATTGCTTGTGTTGATATAGTAAAGCCAAGCGTAGTTTGTTTTCTGTATTGAATCTACGCAACATATTTTCTCATCTTAAACAACAATTTTGTTTTTTATCAACTTTAATCGCTTACGGAGTCCTATAAAAGCCAATGGCAAAGGACACCATCCATTTCTCTGGGCCAAGTATTTCAGTTGGAGATCGCCAAGAAATTAATACCGGTAGCCTAAAAAGTGGCGTTACCATATATTTTTATTCTTAATTTTTTTCGTTGACTTTTTAAATTTGTAAAAATATAAATGTAAACTATCATTTAATAATGGTTGCTGACCAGGTTGCTGACTTAGACAAATATCCGCGTGACCTGATATACCCTGCTTCCAGCCAATAGGCATGCACTATTTTCTTCATGTCGGTCTTCGATGACTCAAGTGCAGCACTTATAACAATGCAAGGGCTGAACAATCGCTGTAACCATCACACTGTGCACTGTGATTGTATCGTAATTATTGTAATGATAATAATAAGAAAGGATGCTCATTGGCTACGAGCAGGGTGTATCAGTTGATCCACTGCTGTGACCCGTAAAGTGAGCCATGCAGAAAGATCTGCTGGCCACCAGTCTATCCATTCAATCTTTGTCCAAGACGCTAAACATTGACCATTCAGTGCTGGTGTTCAACAAGGGACCATTTAAAGTGATAAGTATCAAAAGAGGGTAAATCTAGTGCTGTCGACAGAGTAATATGTATGGTATTACACTTGATTTCTGTTGATAATGATGTTATTTCTTTTGGTACAAAATCTTGGTGTTTAAATCAGTTGATGCTATCTTGATTTTCAATTAATAAATTATTCAAAATTAAAATGGATCAAAGCTTCTATTCAATACATTTTTATGTTGTCAACTTTATCTAACCTTACCGCAAGTCTATGTTATCTATTAATTACGCTATATAGTATATCCATGTCCATTGATAAAGGGAGCACTGATAATAGTAAACGTCATCAGAGGGAAACAGCTAAAGGGAGTGGATGTCAGATAATTGTTTGGATCTACCCTTGCCTCTCCCTGCAGGGGCAGTGTACAATAGACACCATCAATTCTAGGAAATTTAGACCATCCTAGGTTTTTGGGCCACTGTAAATATTTCGCAAGATGATAAATGGAAAATATGGGCAACCCTCAATCTATCCCCAGTTGCCATTTCACAAAATGGGGACCTAGCTGTAAATCTTGCTGATACAACATCAAATTATTTTCAGAAAACATTGGCAACCTTGAACCCATAAAAGTCGTTATTATCTAAAAAAGTCCCACAATACTGAGAATTTATGGCAAGTGCTTAGGTCTACTGTTGAATTCTTTGGGACAAGTCCTCTATACTAACAGGAATGTGTACATATATAGGGATTGGAAACTGCCTGTTATGCCCCATGTGTGACGCAGAATATGGCGAGGCTGATTCTGCAATAAAACCTTAGTGATAGACTAATAGTAATAAACTAATAATGACCCATTTTGCAAGTCTAACAAATTCTCGATACTTAACCTAGCAAGTAGAAACTATACTGGACACATTTAGAAAATCTGCGCTTTACTAAGGAAATGTTTTGTGGTCTGAAAGTTTAGTGAATAATTATTCATTAATTTTGAAATGGAGCCTAATATGGTGACAGGCAATCTTTCCAAGACCAGATGTGATTTCTTATTACATAATAATATATGATGAAAATACACCTCAAAAGAAGCCACAATGTGGGCTTCCTAGTGTAGACTTCTTTCTTCAATAAAAAGTCCTAGACCTAGGTCATTGCGTTGAAATAGGTACATGGCCATATCATTGTCCTTATAAACAAACCATTAATTTGAAGTGTTGGCAACTGGAGTTATATACTTTCTATGTAATTGTATCTGAAGATCGTTATTATCTCGGAGTCCAAAATGATATGGATACAGGGTCTTAGTATAGTATAGGATGCAGGTCCTAGTCTTACTTAAAAGCTGTCCACATCTGCAGTGTACACACCGTATGGAAGTATTTTGATAACAATTCAAAACTTACATTTGAATGAAAGTTGTTGTCCCTGTTTTTTGCAATTCTTATTCAAAATCTCTATCAAATGTAGCATCATTTTGAAAGTTGTGTTCCAATTGTCAGACTGCTGAACCACTAGAGATTAGTAAGTTGATGTCTGTCAGGATATATGGAAACTAAGAACTAATCAATGGTTTAAAGTTCTTTTTGTAAGCATTTTTGCAATCAAATCAGGTTTTTGATTGATGAATATATATATTCATGTATATATATATATAGGCATGTAGAAAATCACAATAAATAATAATACTGGTATATTTACTATGATGGTTTCAATGTTTTCTTTTTACTTTTACTATTAACCCTTATGCTGCTGGTGGCTAATTTGGCAAAAACAAAATGATGTAAAAAACCTGAAACTGACTGAAACCCTTGCACATGTGTACTCATCTGACAGTACTCGGCAAGAGCTATCCAATGAATACCAATATGGCAGGGTTAAGGTGATTTTCAAGATTTTTTGCATCTTTGGACAAAAGTAGCCTCAGCATTGGAGGGGTTAAAGTGTCAAGTACACATCCAACACCTCTTGCATTTATTTATACTATACCATGCTTGCTCTAATAGTCATCTTTACTTTTCACCAGAGACAGGTTTATACATCCCTGCTATTCATATTGACTTTTCTATACATCTTTTCCGTTGTTTTCATTTGTATGAGAACACTTCTGGGATAAAGTAAAAAGTCTACAAAAAGAAGATTTTTGGATGCCTGCTTACAAATACCCTGTGCCGTTAACGGTTTCTTAACTTTTACACACTTAGATTTATGACATAATCAATAAAGCGGTTGAATATAAAATTGAAGGATTCAACTTATTTCATATCATAGTATTTTCAATATAAAAGTGAAAAAATGTCAGTGATTTCATTCTCAATGACCGGTTCCTTAAGATGTATGGAATAACTTCTGAAATGCACTTTTCTGTTCCAAGGAATATCTAAATGAAGAAATATAAAACACTCAATCAATAAAGAAGAACGAAAACAAAGAAACAGAAATATATTTGTACAAGATTTAGCAAAATGTTTATTTTCTTTAATATTGGCATTTACAAAAGGACAGCTTTCACAAAGTGCACACCATCAAGTGTTAAGAGTCACTCATGATTTTCACTATTGATTCTCACTACATAAACAGAGGATGACATGAGGGATGTTTTTAAAGTCTGCAGCAAAATAATTCCCAGGAATCCGATTTGCTAAAATACTGAAAATATATTTCACTCAAAAGTGCAATTCTTTTTTGTTTTTTTCTTGTTTAAAGATATTAAGGCACATACATACTGGGGTAGTTACCTCAAAAAGACATATACTTGTAATGAGCCCATAAATGAAATGAATATCACAAGGCACAGGGATACTGGGATGGTTACCTCAAATAGGTATATGGTTGTATGAAATGACCCTATACAAGAAATAAAGACTGGGAGGTACAGGTATACACTGTAAACATGAAAAATTAACATCTTTATAATGGAGTGAAAAACTGATCATTATCAGACTTCTAAAAATAAATAGCATTTCAAAACTTTGATGTTACACCTAACTAACAGCAGAAAATTAACTATATTTTGTCTGAAAATAATGTAATGTAACCGAAAATCATCACACTAAATAGATATTGGCAGCAGGGGTACTTACATAACAAAATAAACTCTAAGTCATAAACAAATCTCCTTCTGACCATATATATATAAATATATATATATATATATATATATATATATATATATATTTATATATATATATATATAATATATATATACATATATATATATATATATATATATATATATATATATATATATATATATATATATATATATATATATATATATATATATATATGTATGTATATATATGTATATATATATATATATATATACATAAATGGATAGGAAAGTTTTGCATAGTTCTAAGCATCATAGTAGGAGGGATCTGAAACAAGCGCACCCTTATTCCACTAATAACAGGTATCAGCCATGTACCTAGCAAGGGCCTATAAACCCCGGGTTCAAACAATTAGCCAAAGAACTCACCATGACTAGTGCAAGCAAATGGTACTAAGACTTTCCTCAGGTGACCCTACCATAACAATAACTATATGGCTCAATGATAAGACAATACACAATAATAAAATTTCATACAATTAATGACAGAAATGTCAAAACTTAAGACAGAGAAAATCTTTGAAAGTGCTTCTAAGGTTTTGCCTATCACATGTTCAGAAGCCTCTGTCCCTGACGCTGGCGTGACAATTGGAAGTCCTTGCTTTGATTTCTTCTACATAATGTGTTGAAAAAGATTAAAACAATAGTGTCAGCTTTGGGGAATATTGTATGTTTTTGTTTTATAAGAATTACGTTCATCATAAAACAAGCTGTAATAAGGCCTAAAACAGAGCTAGAACAATTATATTGAATACAGCATCAAAGTCAACATTTTACCGAAAATAATTCAGAGATTCAAACCTTTCAAAATAGGTCCCACACGGGACTTCAATACCTAACAACAAGCTGTTGAACAGATGATGGGATAAAAAGAATACTGCAACTATTTCTCCTCCTGTTATAATTCAGTGTGTCTCTTGTATGCCTTCTCAATCCTGTATTTCAGGTCTGAATGGATCTTTTTCATCTGAAAAACAAAAATATGCAGTATATTGAGTATGCTTTCCTTTGGGTATTGAAGATCCTGTAGTATCCTTTATATCTTTTACCCATATGTGTATATGGTGCTCTAAAAGGGACCAGACTATTTTAGTGATATTTCCTAGATTAAAGCATCCTATTTAAAATATTCGAACAAGATTAGTCAATCAAAACTAAATCCACAACTTTCTAGCAAAGTGTTAGCAAATCCATGCTTTATTCTTATTAAACATTTTGCTAAAGTTCATATGCCCAAAAGATGATTTAAGAACTGGAAGCACAAATGAATACCCCCTAACCATTCACTTTTTTATTTCCCACGTATGTAAATATAAACGGTAACTGAGCCATATAGCATGATGCTGTGGCCAAACAGGTTTGCTATCGTAAAGTTTGTGTACTGTACATAGAAGAGAGGATTAGAAAAATCTAAAGCTTGACATAAAGGATATTATGCAGATCTTTAGTTTGGTTAATCTTAAACCATGTGGCGTAAAACGTAAACCTGTTATGGGTCTTGCAATCTTGCAAAATTGTATTTAACTGATAAAAATCTGTAAGACTTACTTTGCGAGCATAATCCCGCTCCTTTTTCTCCAGATCTTCGTGTTTTACTGGCATTTTATCATGATTGACCTTTGATCCCGCAGCCAACCCAGCAGCCGATAAGTGCACCTGTTCTTGGTAGTAATCGTGCTTCTTGAGTCTGTGCTCAAAATGTGTCAGTTCCTCCTGTAAATATGATGAACCATAATCAAGTTTGTTGTAAATTTTAATTGAAAAATATGAAAAATGAATCAGCGATTCTGATACTGCAGGCCACATAGCTTTTAAAGTGGGATAGGGATTTTTCTTTAAACAAGCTAATCATAGTTTGTTAACCACTACAATAGGATATATTTTTACTTGGGCTAGGTTGGTGGTATGGAATAACCATTTGTTACATTCACTCAATCATTTTCCACAAAAATATGTTTAATAAGCTTAAACCTGCTCTGAGAAGTTGGCTTTGTATACATGTACCTACCTTTAATGAGTTTAATTTGTGCTCTGAGAAGTTGGCTTTGATGGCCTGTAGCCACAGATTGACTACTTTGGGTTCTGTATACATGTACCAACCTTTAATGAGTTTAATTCGTGCTCTGAGAAGTTGTGTACATGTACCAACCTTTAATGAGTTTAATTCGTGCTCTGAGAAGTTGTGTACATGTACCAACCTTTAATGAGTTTAATTCGTGCTCTGAGAAGTTGTGTACATGTACCCACCTTTAATGAGTTTAATTCATGCTCTGAGAAGTTGTGTACATGTACCAACCTTTAATGAGTTTAATTCGTGCTCTGAGAAGTTGTGTACATGTACCCACCTTTAATGAGTTTAATTCGTGCTCTGAGAAGTTGTGTACATGTACCAACCTTTAATGAGTTTAATTCGTGCTCTGAGAAGTTGTGTACATGTACCCACCTTTAATGAGTTTAATTCATGCTCTGAGAAGTTGTGTACATGTACCAACCTTTAATGAGTTTAATTCGTGATCTGAGAAGTTGTGTACATGTACCCACCTTTAATGAGTTTAATTCGTGCTCTGAGAAGTTGTGTACATGTACCCACCTTTAATGAGTTTAATTCGTGCTCTGAGAAGTTGGCTTTGATGGCCTGTAGCCACAGATTGACTACTTTGGGTTCTGTATACATGTACCAACCTTTAATGAGTTTAATTCGTGCTCTGAGAAGTTGTGTACATGTACCAACCTTTAATGAGTTTAATTCGTGCTCTGAGAAGTTGTGTACATGTACCCACCTTTAATGAGTTTAATTCATGCTCTGAGAAGTTGTGTACATGTACCAACCTTTAATGAGTTTAATTCGTGCTCTGAGAAGTTGTGTACATGTACCCACCTTTAATGAGTTTAATTCGTGCTCTGAGAAGTTGTGTACATGTACCAACCTTTAAAGAGTTTAATTCGTGCTCTGAGAAGTTGTGTACATGTACCAACCTTTAATAAGTTTAATTCATGCTCTGAGAAGTTGTGTACATGTACCCACCTTTATTGAGTTAAATTCATGCTCTGAGAAGTTGTGAACATGTACCCACCTTTAATGAGTTTAATTCGTGCTCTGAGAAGTTGGCTTTGATGGCCTGTAGCCACAGATCGACCACCTTGGGTTCTGTAATCATGTACCTACCTTTAATGAGTTTAATTCGTGCTCGGAGAAGTTTGCCTTGATAGCCTGTAGCCACAGATCAACCACCTTGGGTTCAGTGAAGTCACCAGGCAGTTTCCCTCCCCGCTTGGTCATGGCCTCCAGATTCTCATAGCGCTCCTTCACCTGTATGTGCTTCTGCTTCAGCTTCTTGTGTTTCTCCTTGGCCAGCTTCCAGTCCTTGCCCTCACTCTTGAACTGGTCGATGGAGTTGTCCGAGATTTCTGTTGTGGGAATAAAACAATCACCGAATATAGCTACTGGTCGGGTAGGGTAAGTAGCAACTAAGTATATACTAGCCCTAATAAAATATTTTTCATTCACTCTTGAACTGGTCGATGAAGTTGTCTGAGATTTCTGTTATGTGAATAGAACAACACAGGGTCTTACAATAACCTAATAGTTCTCACTGGGCTAGTGGTTCCTTGATTTTACTAGCCCTAATAAAATGTTTTTGCCTTAATTCTTTTAGTCTACTGAGCTGTTCCAGATTACTATCATTATAAAAGGAACAAAACAGGGTCCTTCATTGGCCTTCAATAACTACTGTATAACCGGTATATATTCCCGGGACTTTTATTTCCCGAAAAATGATGATTACTACGTTTTTTAATTTCCCGTCCTGCACATGGCTGCACTGATATTAAATTTACCGAAAATGCTACCAAGTGTTTTCGCTTCTGAATCTATTAGTGCAGACGAATGTTTTGTGCACTGAATGTGCTGTGGTGCACGTGCAGAACAACAAAGCCATCCCAGCTCAATTGAGCTGACATGGCTGGCTCTATTGTTCTGCACATTAATAGCACTTAGAGCAGCATTACACCAAGTCGGACCGGTTTGTGGGCAGGTTGAGAAACTTTGTGAGTACTGCAAACATGTATCGCTGGTTAAAGAAGGCACAATCCCCCAACTTGCCCAAGCCAGTATCACCATTATTTACCAGTGTAAATAAACATGTCAAGTTCGTTGGCTGGAAAACGAAAAAAAGGAAAAGGGAGTACAATCATTTTACTCCTCAGCACTGCTGTGTACTGTGTATCTTTGTTTGTTGACATTTGGACAAAAAAAACGCCACTATTCAGATAACATAAGGCGCCATCTGCTGGGCAAGCAAATAACCTAAATATACAGCTGTATTACTCAATCTCAACAGGAACATTGTCTGCCCCAGCATACCAACAAAAATGATTAAAGATAACGTTTTTATTGTTCCTGTCTCAAACCCATTAGGTAAATTCGGGAAGATTAAGCACACGTTAACATTACCCTCTATACAGTAAGTATTTCTGCTGGCCTGTTGGGATAGTTACACTTGCCCTTACAATCCACAGAGTTGTCCAAGATTTCTAATAAGTACAGAAAACGAAATGAAGTGTGATGGTTTCCAAATCATACTTCCACTGACTTGGTAAGGCTAGTGGCAATTCAATATACTTTCCCTTGTTAAACAATTTTGTTTTCACTCTTAAAATGACCAATGAGATTTCAAGTACACAGATAGAAAATTAGAGAAATTATCATATAGGTATGGAATAATATGGAAAATAACTAGGGATTTATAATAAACGATTTTGTCAATGTTTTAGTCATTTCTATAGAGTATTATCCAGCCAAGTAAAAAAAGAGAACATGGGAGTCGTAAGCGACAGTATTCCAAATCAAGTTGTAAATACTCATTGTCTCACCTTCTATGGCATCAATCTCATTCTTTAAAGTATCATACTCCTCTTTCTTCAATTGATAGTGCATGAATTCTCTTTTTAACTGCTCCAATTCCTCATCTGTTAATATTAACGAAAATAATATGTGAACAGGTAACAATTCTCAAGAGACAAATCATGGTCTTGCTTGTCATTAATAGATAGGTAATGATAAGGACCTAAACACATGTGATAAGTGATTAGGATACAGTGATAAATTTTGCACCTATATACAGAACAATATTGTTGATGATTATACATTGACTGGGTATAAAACAGTCTCCTCCTCTCACTTTATCAATAGACTGGAATGGATCTATTCTTTAAGAGGGTGGCTACAAGGGGGAAGAGCTTAACATTGTCTTTATTATACTACCTACTTGACCCGACAGGGCTGACAGACCATCTTTAGGCACATTAGTCTAAAATAGATAGTCCACTCATTGTTCTCCAATTTCAGACAGTCTGCCTCTGGCTGCCACAAAAAATGAAAGGAACTATACTCAAATAATACCCTGCCCAGCAGGGTCTTAGCCAGGATTTTCATAACAGGCAAAATGGGGTTTCAAGAAGACAGGGTGTTCAAACATCCTCACTGAAAAAAACAAGTCATCATACTGACCATATACATTAACAAATCAAGTAATCATATGCTTTATTTCTTCAACAAATGTTGTAGTTATCATTTAAAAATTAAACTTTTTAAAATATCTACTTGTAATTAATATTTAAAAAAAATTCTGACCAAAAGATAGGGTGTCTTTTCCCCCAAAATAGGTATTTTGCGTGGACTGGTCAGGGTGCCAAAAAGACACCCTGACCTGCTGGCTAAGACCGAGTGCCCAAGACTTAGCCAGGACCTGTCCTTAGCCAGACAGTTTCCTGTCCTTTTTTGACAGGCAAAAAAATTCTAACTATTTACCTGAGAAGCCAGAAACTTCAGCTTTCTTCCAAAGTTTGCCCAGTTTCTTGTCCCTCATAATGGATGCAGGGCTTGTGTCATACACGGGCGGGTTCTCCTCTAATTTGTTAGAGTTAGGATCCTTGCTGCCAAAGTGTTCCCCCAGGCCATACTCATCAATGATAGCTGAAAAAGACCCCAGTACATATTACATGCAGAGGAAAGTGACTCTATTAAAAGTATTTTCATTAAGAGTATTAAAAGTTGTCTTCAGTGGTAACAGACTTACTGGTAATAGAGTTACACCATGCAAGTAAAATTAGTATTTAAAGGTTTAAATAATATAACTATATAATATTTCATATAGGTTTAACATTAAACATAAACAGTCAAACCTGTATTAAGAAACCACCCGAGGAAAGACAAAATATGGTCTCTCCAGACAAGTGGTCTCTTAATAGAGGGCTGTTTAAACTATGTTGGACCAAGGGAAATGAAAACGTGGTCTCTTAATAGAGGTGGCCGCTCGGGCAGGTTTGACTGTATATCTAATTTAAAATCATATTACTCAATAAAGAGTTTGTATGTAGAGACTGGAAGTAGATGAGTAGATCAATCTGGATTGGCAGAAATTTTGAGGCTGCTATTTGGGACAGGCATTTTCCAAATCCTGCCCACACCATACCCTTGAGTGTAACTTACCAATAAACTTTTTTCTCACAGCTGCCTCTATATCTCCTGATTCGTCATATCCATCAACCTTGCGCTTCTTAGCATTGAGTTCTTCAACGTCGTGCGTTTTGAGTTCGGCATAGAGTTGTGAGAGACGCACAGGCCTCAGCCTCTGGAAACAGAGAGAACATTAAGTGGTAGGTAGGAGCAGGGTCTTAGCCAGCAGGGCGTTTGGGTGTCTTTTGGACTCCCTGGTTCATGAAAAATAGTAAAAAGTAAAAAGACATCCTAGATTTTGGTATGCGTTTTTTGTAAATACTAATTCCAAGTTAAATATATGTATCTAAAATGTTTAACTTCAAAATAATAACTAAGACATTTCTTGAAGAATTAAGCATATAATTAATTTATTTTATATTGTACATAATCATTGTAAATTTGTAATGATTTTTACTTTTTCAATCAGGGATTTTGGACACCCTAAATTCTTGAAATCCCAATTTGGACACCCTGTTATGAAAATCCTGGATAGGTCCCTGGGTAGGAGACTTGCAGAGAACATTACAAAATAAGGTTATATAACCCATTCACATATTTTTACAACTTTGAAATTTCATAAGTGCATAATTAGTTTTATTGAAAATAAACATATACATCAAAACATATCATCACATACAAATACTGACAAATAACCCAATTATTGTATTATTTTTCATTTTAGCATATATATTTTTTCTACATACATGTACCATCTCTCTGAGAATACATATATGTTCAATATACATATATATCTGAGATGAGTAGACCGGGATCGGGCACTGTCCATGCATCATCAAATGTCGCTGCCTCCCATCTCCTTGGCAACTATCTGACCTAGAAAGGATGCTGCATGCTAATTGCACAGATCAGATCACGTGACCAAGGCTACACCGCGTAACCCTAGGTGCTAGCATGCTGTGCCTATGGCGTTGCGGTTCAAGGGGATGTATTTCTCTGATATATATACAGATTGTTGATTATTGTTCCAATTGGTAAGATGGCAATACATCAATTCATTATTGTTTGGCCCACACTCTTCACAACAAAAATGAGGACCAGTGTAAGTGGTACCAGTCTGTGCCACTCAGTTACCAGTTAGCCCAGCTCTAGGCCTATGTCGTCGATGGCCTCCAAAACGTCACCTGATAGCTCGCGTAGTGAGTCGGCCGAAGGCCGGCTCAGCGTAGCGAGCATTTACGGTATATATATAGTGTAATGGCAGGATACACACTGAGGCAGGTTTTTTGGTGTTGACGTCTGTCTGTTCGTCTCTCGTCGGGCTCGCTCGCTCGACCCTGCTCGCTCGATTACCTCGGAAAATGAGCATAACTTTTTGCTTTAAGAGCACATTTTGCCGCCAGATAGTTTCATGTTTTAAATATTTCTTTATCAAATAATAAATTTGAATTGTTTCCTTTAAATTGTGTCAATATAGCGTTTTGGTCGCCGACTATCGTGCAACACACGCCAAACTATGCAACAACTGAAACATACATGCTCACGTGCGACAAATGCTGACGTATTGAAATGACGTCATGTTATGATGGAATTCCGCGTATTCCAAAGTCGTAACTTCGATGTTCACGGTAAAAATGACTTTACTCATCTTTCCGTGAATCGATTTCAATGCAGTTTAAATTGCTAAAACCGCCACAAATAATTCTACATGTCTCTTAATTCTAGATGAAATCTGTCGTGAAATGACGATTTTGCAACAGGTTGAAGTCGTAGTAATTTTTATGCCATATTTTCGGTCAATCGCTAGATACATGTCAGGATATAGGGTGTTCTAGGTAATGGCACATGATACTGAATAAACCCTGTTTTCTCAACCTTTTCTTGAGAATGAAGTGTTAGCGACTTTAGATACATTACACTTTTAGTGAAACTAAGTTTAAGCGAACATTGCACATTGGGCCCTTTAGGAACCAGTCTCATACACTGGCTTTCAGGAGTTATAAAAACTCAACTATTTAGAAAAACTCAACTTTTAGCAAATCCAATATCTCATACACTGGCTTTCAGGATTTGGACTTTTAAAAACTCAACTATTTAGAAAAACTCAACTTTTATTAAATCCCATATCTCATACACTGGCTTTCAGCATTTGGACTTTTAAAAACTCAACTATTTAGAAAAACTCAACTTTTATTAAATCCCATATCTCATACACTGGCTTTCAGCATTTGGACTTTTAAAAACTCAACTATTTAGAAAAACTCAACTTTAAGCAAATCCTATATCTCATACACTGGCTTTCAGGATTTGGACTTTTAAAAGCTCAACTATTTAGAAAAACTCAACTTTTAGCAAATCCAATATGTCATACACTGGCTTTCAGCATTTGGACTCTTAAAAACTCAACTATTTAGAAAAACTCAACTTTTAGCCAATCGTCATCCACATTGTACATTAGCCCTTTAGGAAACAGCCTTTCAGAAACTCAACTATTTAGAAAAACTCAACTTTTAGAAAATCGTCATCCACATTGTACATTAGCCCTTTAGGAAACAGCCTTTCAGAAACTCAACTATTTAGAAAAACTCAACTTTTAGAAAATCGTCATCCACATTGTACATTAGCCCTTTAGGAAACAGCCTTTCAGAAACTCAACTATTTAGAAAAACTCAACTTTTAGAAAATCGTCATCCACATTGTACTGCCCTTAAGGAAACAGCCTTTCAGAAACTCAACTATTTAGAAAAACTCAACTTTTAACAAATCCCTAAATTGCTAAAAGTTGTGTTTTTCTAAATAGTTGAGTTTTTAAAACGCCAGATCCTGAAAGCCAGTGTATTAAGGGATTTGCTAAAAGTTGAGTTTTTCTAAATAGTTGAGTTTTTAAAGGGCCACATCCTGAAAGCCAGTGTACTTTAAGGGATTTGCTAAAAGTTGAGTTTTTCTAAATAGTTGAGTTTTTAAAACGCCACATCGGTTTAAAGAATGTGTACTGTATCTAAGATTGTTACCATTTCATTCCCAAAAATAAGTTGTGAAAACAGGGTCTATTCAGAATCATGTGCCATTCCCTGGAACACCCTATATCCTGACGCAAATGAATCGCTACGCATACTGTGTGTGATTATTGCACAAATATGAAGCTCATATGAAGGGGCTTCCAATATGTTTCAGCGAAGTTTAAGTAAAGAATGACGTCACGGATAACAATAACAAACACTTTGTGACTGCATTTGAAGGGAATGCAGAAATATCATCGAGCTGCGCGAGCATTTAAAGCTTTGCTTTCTCATCATATTACTTACTATCCAACCAGTAACTTTCTCAGTGACTGACTCCACTTCTAAATGGTGATGCAATTACCTTTTTGGCCTTTTCCCACAGCAAATTCACTTTATTCATCCTAAATGGTGTGTCAGATATGTCATGTGGGGTTTTGTTCATGTCCTTCGAATATTTGCCGGCTTCTACCACCAGTAGTAACAAAGAAATCATCAGAATACACGCCCCCAAACTGAACCTCCATGCTGGCGCCTCCATGTTTGAGTTCAATTCCTGTTTTCACAATAATCTTGATATAAGAGATGCGATCGTTAATATAAGTGGCTCTCTAAGTAGACTAGCGCTACCACTGCTATGTGTCGCATCGCAGTCCCATCGTTTCTTGAAACCAGGGAGAGTCTCTAAGTCTTTATGAGTTGGAAGTCTTTAAAGTCATGATGGTGCAAATGTGACACTGTATTTGAATGCTCGTCTGGATTTATTTACAATATTTTTTGACAGTTTTTGCTAAAAATAAATGTTCGTTTATTTATTTTTCTAACATTTTTCTCAATCTAGTGCTGAAAATAAATGTTCGTTTAAGATTTATTTAGGTGTCACGTATGCACCATCATACTTTTGACATACACATTCAAATTAAAAGTACGTACCAACGTTTTGCACTGGATATATAAGTGATGACATCTGGCTCATAAAAATATTCATTAGAACAATAATGTGAAAAATAAGTATTTGAAACAATAATGACAATGATGGTAAGATCTTGATTATGATGATAATAATGATGATAATAATAATGATAACAATGTTAATAATAACAATAATAATAATGATAGTAATTATAATATATTTATTAATAATAATGATAATGATAATAACAATGATAATAATCTATATATTAATAGCGAGTTGCAAATTTTGTGACCGTAACTCCTCCGAAACAGCTGCAAGCCTGATGTTGTGACTTTGCATGCAGATTAGTGGGGGGGGGGGGGGGGGGGTGAAGTTTTGCGATAGCTAGGTTTGAAGTAAAAAAATAACTTATAAACATGTTTTTGTGAAGTCTTTTGTTTTGAATGAATATCCAAACTAAACTTAGCTTAATTGAGCAGATTGTTGCAACATTTTGGATTGTGCAATAATCAGAATGTCACAGAACAATATGATCAATTATTGTTGGAAGCATGTGCATGTGTGACACTAAAAGTACGTACGTGACACTCCCATTGTTGAGGGAGGAGGTTATTATGCGAAACAACCTCTGTTGATTGATGCACCATCCAGACTGTTATAACAACAAAAACTTGCCAAAAATATGATTGTGGCAATACCAGTGCCAGGCCCACTCAGCAGCTAAAACTGAGCCCACAGGGCAAGGTTTTGGCTGCTGACTGGGCCAGGCACTCAGGTATTGCCACAATCACCTACCTCCCGTGATCAATTCGTACAATATACCATGGCTACCACCTCAGTCACAAAACATCACTTAAACTGCATTTATACATTTCTGGGCTTAAGACAACAAAAAAAATATATCTAGAAAGTCTGTAATATGTCCTTTTTAAATATATTAACATCTTTCAGTTTTAGGCCCAGTAATCACGGCGAAATCATCGAATGAAAACGCCTTGAACAGATGTTTTGATTTCCCGCCAAGATTCTCACTTAATACTGGGCCTAAGACAACACATTTTCATATATTTAGAAAGGCTGTCATATATTCTTTTAGAAGATATTAAAATTGTAATTGTGGTTCTCGAAATCACGACATTGTTAGAAAGATCATAAAGAGCCCTTCCCTTGGCTGCTAATGTTAGCTGTTCTTATCTCATAAAACTAAGATGCTGTGTATAAGCCCGTGCTGTGCACGGGTTGCAGCTAATAATAATAATAATAATAATAATAATAATAATAATAATAATAATAATAATAATAATATCAATAATGATAATAATAATAATGATAATAATGATAATGATAATATTCATGATAATAATAATGATAACAATAATAATAATAATAATAATAATACTAATAATAATAATAATAATAATAGTAGTAATAACAGAGACGTTTATTGAATCTAATCAAAATCTCTGGTAATAATATAATAATAATAATAATAATAATAATAATAATAATAATAATAATAATAATAATAATAATAATAATAGCTGGCATGGCGAGCAGTCTGCAGCAACACTGTGCAGGCAATGCGTGAGAGACAGGCTGATACCTTGAAAACATTTTACCGTTTTTCATATTTTGCGCTATAGGAAATGAAATTGCGAGCAACATACAGAAACCAAAAAAACTTTCTCTCGTTTAACGTAGTTCAAGATTGTTTGGCTTCATGTAGTAACCTGCTTCCGTATAGTATCTACGCAACTAGCTCCATTCAGGTCGCCTGCAGCAATATGGTTCGCTTTTCTCTTATCCAGTGACTGATCTCAAAATGTAACAAAGTCCTCACATACAATGGAACCTATACTTTGTAACCCATGTGTAGACATTGTATCAATAATGAATTGCGACATAATCAGACGTAAATAGTTGATGATTAAGATATCCACTAGCTTGGGGAAGGGACATATATTTGAATTTCCTGCATCTTCATTACAAAATGTTTTGGGCAACAATATTTTATAAAACTAGACCTAGTACCATTCTAGTAGAAGCACATGAACTCAAAATGCAATACAGCTGACCCAGAAAATGCCTTATGTCTACCACAGTCTAAAAACTTTACAAATCAACCATAAAACTTGGTCTTAATGCTTGTGTAGGGCATGGTTAAAAGTAGCAGTAGCTCAATTGGAGACCAGAGGTTGAGATGGGGCTAGGCTGGCATGTGCTGAGAGATCATTCCATGTGTTTGTAATGGCAAAATGCAGCATACCCTTAGATATGGGCGTGGACCAGAATAATATATTTGTGAATAAAAAAAAGTAAACCGACAACAGCAAGGTAACCTGTGTAACACTTGTCTGCGTATCAAAACATAAATATTATTTAATCTGTACAGTGAACTCAAAAAGTTCTTGTTTTATTTCTAAGTGGTTAGGATTTTGTTGTTAAAGTCGTATTGTCTAAGACAATGTGCACCAATTGCTTGCCATCTCTCACCTGCTCACCACTGTCTAAAATCCAGGGCTAGAATCTGAGAAAGGGTTATAGCAGTAGCTCTATCCACCACATATATTTGGTTATGCACTTCTAATATATATATGAACTGTACAAAAGGAATAAAAACTAAACTTTTATAAATATATCCTTTTATATATTTTATGAAAATCCACGGGCAAATGATCGTGTCTCCATGTACTCTGATTCCCTCCGTAAATGGCAACTTGCTATTTGCAATATTTTGCATTAATATTATAAAAGAAAGTGATGATATTGCATTTTTCGATTTGATGTCTAAGAAATTATTAGATATGGGTTATCGGATTTTTTTTTCGAACTGACTGATGTGTCTCTCACCGCGGGGTGGTTGTCATAATCTGCGTGGCCTCCTACAAATGCGACTTCTTTCTTCTTGCAGGGAATTCCCCATTCGCGCAATCGTTTCAAATTACTTCATTGAAGAGGTCGCATGATTGTGTTGGTTTTGTCGTCCAAATGTTATATTAATTTCATTGTTCTCAATGTATTTGTTGATAATTTATTATTTGTGACTGATCTCTGCACAAAACATATATATTTGGGGTTAATTCGATAAGCTACACAATCGGGTCGGCACCATTTTATGAAATGAATGCGTTGTAGGAAGTTTGTCTCGAAACAGGAGTTTCAGTTTCAATCTCACAAGATGTGATAGACACCCTTGTTTTAGGTGTCTAAATCCTACAATATTGAAGACCACCGTCTCTTAGATCACCCACATTGGGAATAAATAATCTTGCTGCAATATGGAATACACAAAGCTGTTGATTTCGATCGGGAAGCTAATATCCGACAGTGAATTGCTGGCCATGAAATTCATATGTAGAGAATTTGAAGGGAGGAAGACATTGGAAGAAATCGAAACTCCTCTAGATTTATGGAATGTGCTGGAGCAGAGACTAAAGCTTTCAGCTGACAACATGACATTTCTCAAGAGTATGCTCCTACAAATAAACAGAGAGGACTTAGCAGCTCTTGTTGATGAATATTCCAAATCCACCAACAATGTCCAACCTGAGCCTCACAATCTTATAGGTACAACACTAAGTTATGTCTGTGCTAATTCTCTTTCCAGTTCTGTAAAGAGGCTGAACATGTATTTAGTGATTCCATACCCCTAGTGCTTTTAGTGGCTTTGTGTGACCCAACACTACACAGTCCCTAGGTACTGTGCAATCGCAATTCCATTCCTGAAACCTGATGCCTGAAAATATTAAGCTATGTGAAAAAATATGCCTCTTTTAACTTCACTGCATTTATCTGTGGCCAGATAACAAATATGGTCAGTGTTTTAGAAATGACATGGTATTCAATAAAATATTAGAATATAGGTTGCCTAACCTACAGTGTCTTAGCCAGGATTTAGAAACTGGGTGCCTAAAATTGGCAGTTGTAAAACTTTTGGGTGTCCAAATTTCTAAGGGGGATCACAATATCCTCATATTTCAACCACAAACATGTATAAATTCATCAAAATAAGGCATGATATCATTAAACAATGTCATGGGAATTATAAGGAGATGAAAAAAATTCAATTATAAGCTTGAGATTGAGATTTTTAGAAATTCCACACAAAGAAATGTGGGTGTCCTGAGGGGTTCTTTTTAAGGGTTTGGGCGTCCAAAAAGGCACCCAGACCCCCTGCTGGCTAAGACCATGCTAACCTATCTTGGTTTAGTGCAGACAGGTCATATTTTAGCCACATAGATCAGGTGAGTGGTTAGATGTGACATATTCACACTTAAACCACAGTGGGTTTACTGGGTTAGGTATTAGGTTAAGCCCATCAGGGTATACCATAATATATTTGGTATAAAATTACCTCCCTCATTCAATAATCAAATGACATTTAACATGTTAAAAAACAACATTAAAATTCCAACCAGCTTGGTTTGATTCGCTGGAGTGGGTCTGACAATGCCAGCTTGGCTCTCAACTATGGAATCTAACTAACTTTTTGATTGGCTAATCGTGTGTGACATGCTTGTCACACTGCAGTCGCTATCATTTTATTTATTAGGGTTTTACATTTTTGATTATTGTATACTGTGTTAATTGTAAACATACCAAATGATGCGCTCAGCAGGCAGCTGCCTTTAATGCACAGTTTAATTTTGTGCATATTGATGTCAGGTGCATTTAAGCTATCATGGCAGCGTGTGGTACAGCTCAGATAGAAATGTTAACTTCAAAGGTACTAGGTACCTAGTCTAACCAGTAACCACTGCAGCCTATGTTATTGTTTTCATTTAAGGGATGACATTTCAGAATATCGCAGACAAAGTTCACCACTCTAGAGCGTACTGCAGTGTGATATATCCCTTAATATTTATGGATCTGTCCTCAGAGGCAGACTAGATCACTGGTTCCCGTTCTCTGGTTAAAACCTGTTTTCTAATCTTTCAGGTCAGGATTCTGTGCCTGTCCAGGAGACTGGCCCAGGTGAGTGAAAACAGGCTTAAGTACTGCAGAACTTGATTAAGTTAACCCTATTCTGCCTGACTTTTTCTCGAAATTGTCGTCTGAGCCCATGATACTATGTAGAAAATATTTTGAAGCGATACATAAATTCTTGAAATATTTGAAGGACAGTTGTAGGCTTGGTCCCAAACATCTGATGTACATTTCTTATTTAAATTTATCCAACATGCTCCTTACGGGGAATGATCACAAAAATCTGGGTGCCTTCAGGCATGAATTACAAATGGCTTTAAAATTGTCACTAGGTGGCACTAATATCTCTGCCTTCCTATTAGTAATATATTTCAGGGCTAATAAATAAACAAAACTATGGGTAAATTAAAATATTTAATGAAATCTGTTTAAAAATAACAAGTACAGGAAGTATCTGAAGGGCTCTGCCTGCCATGCTGTCCAAGAATTATAAGAGTGCTAGTCCGATTTTGCCCGACGTAAATTTTGTAGCCTCTGTCGCACCTGCATCAGCATGTGACAAAAATGACACTTGGACACCTTAACCTTACCCAATATCTATTTATACAACATATGTATTTGTCAGGGCATGACAATCACATTAGTCTAGTAGGGTTATTTACCCCAAATTTTACTTTTCTAATCACTTTTTAAAGTACCCCTGAAAATAGGGTAATCGATTTATAATGATATGTGTATGCCATTATTTAATCGTTTTATATACTCTAAATATGTGAAACATTCGTAACAATACACCATGTATTCACTTGTCCAGCAGAGCTAGCTGCCCCAATAAGCGACTTGCGTGGAAGCCCCCATGTGGCCAGCCATTATGTAAATCCAAATGTCAAAGGGTGGTCATTTGACCCGGAAGTACTTCCTTTCCATACAAACACATAGGATGACCAGTGCAGCTTGTGCATGGTCCATCATAAATGATGAGTTTACGGTAAAAATACCTGGATTTTGTAAATAAGCAGCAAGATGTAGTAAGGTAACGACATAATGAACATATACCGAGAATTTCACATCGATTTAAAAGCCCTCAATGGAGATATTATCTTTTGAATAGATGGTCAATAGGGGTTCTATCTATCTTGTTTACATTCTAGTTTATTACGGTGCTGACTTATCAGTTAACTTATTGAATGCAACACATCCAAGGGTGTATTAAGGAAAATCATTCAATATTGAGCTTATCAAACATCTTTTGAAATTTTTTTGCATAAATATTGTAGTTTATTTTTCAATATTAGGCAGTTAGAGATAGACATACTGATCGGATGTATGTATATGTTACAGTAAGAGTGTCAAACCAGGGATTTAGTCAAATCCCTAAAACTTTCAGGGAATCTGTCAAATTTGTGTTTCACTCAGGGATTTTGTCCCTAAATGTCTAGAGATTTGACTAAATCCTTGAAAATAGGAGGGTCAGAATGATGAAATTTATAAACGTTGACTAAGATTCTTATTATCATCATCATCAAGCAATAATTTTTGGCTGAGCATTGATTATTCAGCATTACTTTGTACCTCATTACTTTGATAATCAGGAAACATAAGTAGCGCTCAACTAAGCATAAAACAAAGGTAATTGTCATTCAACAATCCCTCTGAAAGGTCTCCAGTAAACAAGTCAAAAATAACCCACCTATTCTTATGGATTTAGTCATATCCCTAGACATTTAGGGACCAAATCCTTGAGTGAAACAGGAATTTGACAGATTCCCTGAAAGTTTTAGGGATTTGACTAAATCCCTGGTTTGACACTCTTACTGTAACATATATATATATCAACCAAAGACATACGATTTAACACCTTCCCATTACTTTTCTCTCCTTTTCCAGGGCTAAATGAACACATAGGTTATTGATAGCAATCATGGCTCATACTATTTGTGCTGTTTTTGGTTGCCATAATAGGAAGCGGAAACTAAAATTATGGGGAGAGGAAGATCCCTGTATGATTTAGCTAATATCTTTTCCCTTTCTTGTTGAGAAATGACCGCTGGTGCTTTCATTTCCCATGCAGAAAAAGCTCTAGCAACGAGGTATTCTTTAGTACAACTAACCCTGTAATCTCTCTCTCTGAGATAAGATTTTAAGTTGGGAACAGTCCACATTTTGAATTTTTCTAATGTTATATCTGTCAAATCATTTCTGTGAGACATCCTGACTGTTCAGTTGTCTTCTAAAGAACTAACACTGGCCATGTGGGGAGGGAATTCTGCATATATGGGTGGTCAACTCTCTGAAAAGGGGGGTACAATATAATAGTCTTTATTCCATTGATTAGATTTCAAAGAACAGGGAGAGTAAACGATTTGAAACAAATTTGTACCAGCCATAAGATTTGTTCTCAGCTTCACCCAGTGAGAAGCTGAAGGGAGTCAAATTACACCTGTATAACAACAGGAAATCTGTCTAATTTTCTCAAATAAAGTTGACAATGTACTAAAGAATATTCCCTAGGGTCACTGTCATCTTTTCGGGGAAGTTGGATGATGCTAAGTGACATTTTAAGCACATTATGTGGAACTTGAAGGGGTCCTGCCCTAGCTTCCCTATGCTATTCTAATGGGCGCAGGCTGCCAGCCGGCAGCATCTGCACCCCTGCTGCACCCCTAGCGCTTATGAGCAAAAGGCTTATTATTACTAGCTCCGACATATAACTAGCCCTTTAACTTTCAGGCTACTCATGTTATCAAATCCTGTGTACATATATTTTCAATTTTGCACTCCTAGTGTGTGTTATAAATGTTTTTCATTACTTTCAGATTTGTCTGCCGAAATTACATACCTGACCAAGCATGTCGGCAGAGAATGGAAGATGTTTGCTAGGTCTCTTGGTTTAAGTGACGGTGATATAGACTGTATTGAAGATGATTATGCAAGAAACCTAAGAGAACAGATTCGCCAATCTTTAAATTACTGGAAAAATGAAAACAGAACAGAAGCAACGAAGGAATCCTTGATCAGAGCCCTAAGACAAGCACAACTTAATTTGTTAGCTGACAATATTGAAAGCGAAAAGTATTGAAAATGGGTTTCGAGACTTATCTTGTCCCAGAACCCTTTTCTAGAGGTATCCAGGTATACATAAATCTTGAAGCACAGATAATGTCCTCAAGCACTACAATATTCATGGCTGATGTGTGAAAATTTGTTCAAAAAAATTGACACTAGCAGGTAGGGTTGCATACCGGTACTCGGGTACCGATAGGAACCGAGATTCGTTTCGAAAAGAACCGGTATTTACCCGTTTCGTTGAGAACCGGTACTAAAAGGCACCGTTTCGTTTTTGAGTACCGCTTCGTTTCATCAGATTAAACAATTTGTAACTGACAATCATATGCAGCGATGAAGCATCGTGTGCTGATTCCCGCCGAAAGAGTTACAGACACGCTGTCTGGAAAAGCATTCAGCGAGAAACACGATACGATGTAACATCCAACGCACGTTCGCAGTGCGTTGTGGCGATCATTTGCTGAACGGTTAACTTCGTCGATGTCCGTCTCAATCGTTGGTTCTGTTCCCCAATTCTACTATTGATTGTTGTCATAGAATTGAGGAATGGAACCACACTTGTTAGCGACATGAATGTCGTAAAAAAGCCGATCAGGCCTCGGAGATCAGAGGTACCGTTTCACTGTTAATGATACCTATACCACTGGTACCGTTTCACCACCGGTACCGGTATCGTACCGTTTCGTGTTGACGGTATGCAACCCTACTAGCAGGCACTACCAATGAGCATTTATACTAACGATATAAATACCTAGATCAATCAACAAATAGCATGAATTGATTGAGTTTGCATGTTAAATGTAATAATATTTATCAAAAATAATACACACAGTAATTTTTTTTGTATGTTTACATAGTGATCTGAGGAAAAGGAGGAAAGAACTGTTGGTCCTGCTCTTTAAAATGTTGCGAATTGTAACAGTAACCACATTTAAATTTTAATTTGAATTGGCTTATTGTTCATTAGGTATGTTATTTAGTTGTAAGTTACATAACTTTTCACAATAAACCTACTTGCATGTAGCTCCTGCCCTATACATGCCCTAAACGAAGCATATGTAAGGAAATACAGTAGATATTACTTATGCTAGGGCTACTAACGGTACACAATATGATAACAAATACTGATATCAGAGGAGAAAAAGTACCATATCAATTACAATGTTTTACCAGTACTGTTTAATGGTATATAATTGATCTAACTGCTACCTGGCCTTCTCTGCACAAAGGAGACATTTGCTATTTATTAGCAAAATTTGTTAAGCTGACAGTGCTAAATGGCACTGCAGGCAGGCAGTATTGTAAATAGATATTGCTCAGATATGGTTTTGTTCCGAGGAAATATTAATATTGTATCGTATTGCAAGCATTTTAACGGTGCCAATTCTTGAATATTGTTCTAGCACCAGCATTAGAGTTTACCCACTGCCATGTCAACTTAAAATGACTCAAGGGCAAGTAATATAATATAATATAAACCTTTTTGCGTTATAAATAGTCAAAGGGCTAAACTGGAAAATATAGAAAATAACTAGAGAATAAGTAGCCACCATACCTGTCTTCTCCGAATGACAAGTTGATATCTGTAAAGTTTGTATATAATGAAAGATATAAAAGTATGTAGATCATTGATACAGTCAGAAATCCTGGATCTGCCCTTGTAGATAGATGTGATGAATTACTTTGTTTACAGCACATGCTATTAAAGCTTAAATGCTTGTTTGGTCAATAGTGTTTATGTTGTTTTATTACTTGTATTCCTTCATTGTGACAGACACCATTTTACATATCCAACCCCCACCCTCCAAAATAGAATGAAGGCGCCAGGATCTAGCTGCCTGTCAAATGTTTCAAGACCATTATGCGCAGTTTCGGGTAACCTAAGAATAAAGACATTTAAATGTTATGAAAAATAAAATTTCAAAATTCAATCTTACCTCTGATATATTTTTAATTGTTGTAGGTTATTGCACTGGCTTTAAAAAATGATAAAGATAAAATGTATGCCTGACAATCAATAATAACTTGTCACATCCAAAACTTTTAACCCTTATGTTGCTAGTGGCAAATATTGCCATTACAAAATTATGCAAACACTGAAACACTGGCCTGTGGGTACTCATCTGAAAGTACCGGTACTCCTTGCGAGCTATATAATGAATACCTACATGACAGGGTTTAGATGGTATACAAAAATCTGATCCATTGGAAAAAATTGTAGGGGTTCCTGGGTATGCAGAATGCAGGGGAGGGGGTTGAAAGTTGAGTTCAGAAATTGGTCCAAACTCCTCCAGTCGGTACGGTCAAACAGTCTTTATTCATCTTCGTCTACAAGTACACTTGAGACGTAACATTAATTAAGAATAAATAAGGCATTAACTGACTTTTTGGCACTTTACTGCCCTTTTGGGAAATCCCATCCTTCACATGATAGAATAAAATTCTGATGCTGTATTCAATACTGTTGAATCAGGGACAACCTCACCAGCAATTTAGTTTAGTATTTGGCCAAAAGGTGGCAGGACCTATCGACTTAACAAATGTTTTATGACGAGCTTAGTTTTGGATTATTTAAGAATAAAGACCTGGAAATAAAATGAAAAAAAAATCAGTTCTATCACTGATATGTTGTTAATTGTTATAGGTGATTGCACTGACTTGAAGAATTAGAAAAAAAAAATGAATGCATGATAATCACTTTCCCGCATCAACATCATAACTTTCAATACCTATACCCTCCATCGTAACAGATTGGCTATAGCAGAGCGGTCTATTTATATATATGTATGTAATAAGATTGTCCCTGGCTATAGAATTCTCGAATAACATGGCATTTTAGCCACTTTTGCCTAAAACCTCACCTGGAACATAACGTTTAGACCTATGAAAAATGAAGCATAGATAGACTGGCTGTTTGAAGGTCTAATACTAGTATTCTTTTTCGAAATATGCATACATGTAGGTCTAAAATATATCACGAAAATAATTGGGGCTTGTGATCACTACTGTAACCAGCTGAGTATGGGGCCAACCCTGATGGGCGAGTGGTCATTGCCAATGACTGCTTGCCGTCTCTCACCGCTGCCTGTTTTTTTTTAATCCCGACGGGTCTGTGAGAAAGTTGCCAGTGACATAGGGTTAGGAGGTGGTTTTCACCGGGTATTCTGGTTTCCTCAACCACCTCCAACTGGCTGATTACGATTTTGATTACACATGGCAGAAAAAATACGATAATCGAAATTCCAAATTTCAAACCTCTGTCGTACTGGGCGTATTTCCTGTAAATTCAGTTAGACTGTTATATGTAGTATACTAATATATACCTTGATATATCATAAAGTATATTTTTTCTCGTTGTAAGAATGCCATAAGATATTGTTTCTTTATTTAGAAAATCTGTAAAGATGTGAGAATCGATACAGGTAATGCATAGATATATGCATATACAGCTACCTACCTGCTCCATATCCTTATAGAACGTAAACGGCATATAATGGCAATGTTATAGATGTTGTTTGGTGCCTATTTGTCAATTCTTCTACTAACAATTCTGTAATTTGAAAGTGACATTTATTGAAATAAACAGTAGATGCAATTATACTAGGCTACATGCCCAAACTCATCAGTTTCGTTCCTTTCAAAATTTGGGACAAGCTCTTTAATCAAACATCTAAGTTGAAATCTGCGGAAACGAGTTTATATGACCGTTTCATGCTTTATCACACATGTACGATTTTGTCCAAGAGATTGTGGCCTAACCGTCAAGGCATTATTAAAAAGAAATGTTGGGTATATGTTTAAAAAGTGGTATTTCTGTCAGGACCTTACAGTGTATACATGTTCTTTTGATTCAGTAACGCATTAACAACTTTATGGGTTTCTCATAATTTACCCCGGGGGGGGGGGGGGGGGGGGGGGGGGGGCACTTGGGTATTTAGGGGGGTGCATACGTTCGTTATCAAAATTAAAAAATACCCCATATGCACTGATTTCTGTCCAAAAAAGCACCCTTATTTTAATAAAACGCTGATTTTTTCCACTAAATAAACACCCCTTCTTTTATCAAAACACTGACATTGGATGAACGGGAACACGTATTTTAACTTAAGATTTTATAATCCTCTGCTTGTTTAGCGGCAGCAAGTGGCGGCAGCAAACTCGGAAGCCCTGAGTCACTACGGGAGTCACTCGGCGTCAGATTCGTGGATTGTAAGGGGATTTTGACCCCCATACTTCGTACCTGGGTACAAAAAAGTACCCTTCTTTTACAAAATCGCGGACATGCGGAGGTCTTAAAAAAAGACCCCTTCTTCCGCGAAATACGTAACGAAGGTGCGGCCCCCCTCTGTACCCGAGTGCCCCCCCCCCCCCGGGTAATTTACCGGGTTCGAATGACAGCCGGGGCATGTGAAAAAAATGCTAGTGACCTGAGGTTAGGCGGTAGTTTTGCTGGGTACTCCGGTCTCCTCCACCAACTGGCTAGTCACGACCTAGCCGCAATATGGCAGAAAATGTGACAAAAAACGAAATTCCACATTTCAAATTTCAAACTCATAATTTATTGTGAGAGTTCCTGGGTTCTGATCCGGCTCGAGCATGATGGAGAAGTTACCAGTCCATTAGGGCTGGTGGTATTCCCCCGAGTAGCTAGCGCTCTTGTTTATTTCACGAAAATCAACCGACTAGCTACGATATCTTACTCAAATATGGCCAATAGTCTAAACAAAATTTCATGATGCAACCACTGCACCGCTGCCTGTCTTACAGTCGATGAAATGGTGGAGATAAATGCATGGCCTTATTTTATTGATGACTTTCTAGAGTCTCCTCGGTAAATACGTACACCCGAGCTCTATCTGCAATAGATACACCGAATGGAAGCGACCTAATAACTTAATGGCACATAATACAACACAAATAACCAGAATGATGAATCTGGACTGTCTTGTTAGTGTAGTGATTGGGATGTCTGCCTAGCTACTATTTATTGATATTTGGCATACCATCAGCCCTATAACCAACACAAGGCGAATACGTAGCACAAAAACGTTTCTTGTCATCAGCTACTATTTCCTCTTCCACAAATACGCCAATCGACCCAAGACTGACTGACTGACCGAACTTCGTATATTATATGTCGGTCCTGTTATGATCTTGAGATGTCGTAGATCGGTCGCCGCTTACGCCAATTTGTTACGCCCAGTCTGCGATCTTTCACGATCAAATCACGACCTTCGGGGACTAATAAACGACCACTTCACGACAAATATAGACAAATGCACGACTTTCGAACGGTCAGCACTGTCTGAGATTGATTCCCTTGCAGTGGAAGACAGGCTTAAGATGTTACAATATCAGCCAGATTTACAAACAAGCTATCGCCGTGTGAGACTTTGGCAGGGGTTGTTTTGTTCATATAAGTCTTCATTTCAAATGATTGTTTGACCCTATCGTCTTTATACTTTATCATTTAATCCTGCAATGGATCGTTGTTTCAGGCATAACTGAAATGAACCAATGCTTGGCTCTCGTTGCGGCTAGGGTTCTAAATGAAATGAAACGATGCTTGGCCTTTTCTGAGGCTAGGGTGCTACATGACTGTCTGCACCTCCAATACAGCTACGAAAAAAATCTATTGAGGACCACATTCCGAGTTCCCACCACGATTACTCTGTAATTACAGCATTACAGGCCTCCTGCAGTAAATAGCAGTCAGAAACAACATCATGCCAGCCACTGCTGCTATTCCTCACATAAATGATAACAAGTTTGACCACCACATCATGGGTAAAATATATGATGTGTGGCACGTGACATCCATTGCAATCACTGGTGTATCTATTGACATCAATTTAAACTCCATGGAAGCGTGCTGCCTACCCCTTCAATATTTAATGACTGCTGTTGCTACTGTACTGTATACCGCTACTATTCCCAGACCAGTCTTGCGCTGCAATGGGCACTCTAAACCTTATGTTACTCGACAGATTTATTTTGCATCAATATGTATGTGTTGGTTTTGTCATCGTTGTCAGAAGATGAATTTGTTGTAGGAATTTGGAATTTCGTCACTTTTTATGCCATATTACGGCTAAATCGTGACTAGCCAGTTGTAGAGCTGGTGGAGGAAATCGGAGTCAAGTTCCGGTGAAAACTACCGCCTAACCCCAAGTCACTGGCAACTTTCTCACATGCCCCAGATGGGGATCGAACCCGGACAGTGGTGAGAGACAACTGGCAGTCAGTGGCCACTTCTTAGGCCACACGGCCATCTAGGAAGACCCAGGTTTGTTATTGTTGTTGTTGTTGTTGTTGTTGTTGTTGTAGAAGTTGTAGTTATTAATGCTGCTATTGAGGGTGGTGGTGTAATATATAATTGTGAAAGTTATTTTGTTATATTTGTGATTGTTGTTGCTTTTGTTGTTATTGTTTTCCTGATCTTTATTCAAGTGCTCGACGTTGTTATTTTCGTTATGCTGGCCTTGTTGTCTTGTTATTGCGGGGGGGGGGGGGGGGGGGGGTTGTTTTTGTTGAAGTTAACATTGACCTTTGCCAACAGTGGTCTATTACCCAAGCTCTGTTGGGACATAATTGGAGGTAAAAAGATTATGCTATAAGCCTATATTACACATTGCTTGTCTATCTTCATTTTCTGCCGTGTATCCATTAGGAGGTGATTATAGATACGAATTCATAATATGCCAGATTCAGACTACCCTCCAACAGGGCTGCCAGATAACCAGTGTTACATGTTACAGGAGTACCCGAATTGCATACGAATCAACTATATTACCACATGTATATTGAAATGACATCTACCCTTTTCCCTTTCTCTTTCTGAACCTCTCTATCACACAAACATTTAAAGATGGGGAAAGAGTTTTTCCCTGGCCGCTGTTCTGGGCTGTTTTACCAGTGATAAGTGCCTTTTCAGGGGCTGGTCGCAATATGATATAATTCCACATTACTAATAGGGCTAAATTCATAGAAAAGGTAACATATGAGGGTGCTTATTTTACAGCTTTATTTTAAACAAATTCAATATTTGCACGTGCAAGTTATGCTTTTTAAACACATGCTTGAATGCTTAAATGTGAAAGCTACACATTTATGCAACTGTTTTGTAATTACCAAACGGGCGTCTGAAACGCGTAGTAGGTTTACTATAGGTTAAATCTATGTAGGTACTCTCGCACATTAAAAGGAGAAAATTGTTACGGCTAAATTGTTGAGAGTAACTCTGAAGTATATAGATACTGTAAATTATTGTGGTGCTTTTATTGGCAGATTCAACATTGATATTTCGAACATCTATTGCGAGATTTCCCATATATGCAGATTTTCAAAGTTCACCTTTACGTTTCTAGAACCCTTGATAAAAAAAGCCTTAGAGCGTCCATATATCCCGTTGGCAAAACCAAGGCGATTATCTGCTAGTACACACTGCAAGCGGAAACTTTGAGGTATTGGTTGCCCCATGCACTTAATGCAATAAATAAAAAAGATTGCAACTCAGCGTTTATCTATTTATTTCATAGTTCATTTTATTATCACAAAGCTCTCGCATTACACAGAGGAGCAGGCACATTTACACATTTTCTATGGCACTAATTTTGACTTTTTATATGACATTTGTTCAAAGCAGAATTTGTCAAAATTGTCTGTGTTCCTATCCCCTTCTCCTCCCCCCTACACATGCAGATAACATTTACTTTCCTACACACCTGCTCCGTGCAGTATGCTGATAAGAAATCTTACATAATTGCCTCAATAAGGAAAGCGAGGCCTTACTTTCATAATACATATACCATTTATGTAACAACCAATTTACACTTTTTATCACCAATATCTGACTACATATATACGTGTATTTACAATCATACTACCTAATAAATTCATACTCAGATCGACCACGTAGTTTGGCAGAACTATATTGTCTGCTTTAATACATACATAGTTACACACGAGATTTATTGAACACGGCATTACTATACCCAAATGGTTTTGTTGGTATACCTGCAAGGTGACTTAGCTTTTCTGTCTGACCAATGGGCGTCGTTCGTACCGTGTGAATGTGTTAACAATGGCACAACAATTACAATCTACCATTGTGAGGCAGAAATATATATCAGAGAAAATATTCTCAACTGCCATTCCCCATTGGTTTGTCGAATTGCTTTTGGTTCCATATATGGATAGATTGACTATATTTGGATCCGATAACAATGTTGTTTGCACACGGTACACGCATATTCTTAGGCACGCGCCATTCAGTTTTGCTACGGAGATCCGCGCGAAGGACAAAGTGGTCGCCACCGCATGTTCTATTTATTGATATTTTATATAGAGTGGCAAAAGTAGGTTCCCGAACCCGCGAGTTATTGGAACAAAATTTCTGTCATTCGATGTTTGGGCACACGCATAGACTCCTTCCCAAAATGAGAATGAAACACATCATGTCAGAAATTTCGTTCCTATTCATCGCTCGTTTGGGAACCTCTATTTCCTTATCTTGATTCCGCTATAGAATCGCCTTCAGAAGCAGTATTCCTACGATGTTACTAACAGTGCAAAGATAAATATTTACTGTCCTGCAGATTAATATTATAAGCCATTTTCTGCCATTTAACTATGCCTATGTAAGTATACAGTATATGCAAACAAAACACGAGTCAGTAATTGTTATACCATCTGCAATTAAATTACCATTTATATTCATCCATGGTTTTCACCAACCTCTCATCCGTCGGAAAAGTATGCCCTACATTCCTGTTGTCCGGAACTTTTTCATGGAGTTGGATTACCGGTAATGATAGCCTGAAATCTCCCAATGTCCGGATACAATTCTTACTGTTATAGAAATTAAATGACAGCTAGAACAGGGAGAATGCCGTAACTATGCAATGAAACGTTTTGATTAATTCGTTTCCCTATTGACAAACCAGTTGTATTCTCTCACGTTAGGACCGCTCCCTAATAACATCTTCTACTACTACATTTTTCTTTTAAACCGATCAGGGCGAGTACAGTTACCCAGATGCTGCAATAACTATAACAATAACTTCCACAATCTACATGAAGGAGAAATATTGGTTGGTTTGAGATTCATATCTCTCTTTTAAATTAGTTTTTAAATGATGCCTTAACCGTATCTCCTAAATAGTCAGGCCACTTTTAGTTTCCGCGGGAATAAATGTACAAATGAGACACACGTCTACTTACGATGGTGCAGGTGTGAACGACAGAAAAAAATAAATCTTTTTTCGGCCGTTCACACTTGCACCATCGTATCTACTGGTATAGTCATGGCATTCTTTTTGTGAAATCCTAGCAAAGAGACTTCTGAGGCAGAACAGGCAGTTGTATCGGGAAAAGCTTATTTAAGCAATATCAAGCACTTATAAATTCATTGTAGGATTAAGATATTTAGGACCCTGTATCTTTACTATATAGCATCATTTTTGTCCTCACTCGCACTCGGCACAATTTTTGTCCCTCTTGTTGTTATCTAAAAACATTTATGTTTAGTCTCTTAACCTACCGGTATGTGCAGAGAAATGAATCTAGGAAGATTTGGAATCTTCTTTGATTGTATAAAAACATCCGGAGGACATAACAAGAATTTACATATAAAAAGAAAAATATATATTTCACATCCTTGCTACCAACAGAGTCTCGAAATACTTAAGGCCTCCTTTACACTGACGATATTGGTACCACAGATTCCTTGGCCCCTGTGTCATTACCAGCCACGACAGTTGCGCATGCGTCCTCAGCGTTTCCGATAGCCTCTCCGTTGGTCACCTTGTCCAGTTGGCTTGCTGGACCAACCTGGAGGTTGGAACCGGTTACTCGAGGAGACCGCTTGGAGACCGCCATCCTGTACCTCTTGGAGTGAGTACAGTAACAGCAAATGGCGACGAACGCGCTTCTGAAGGCACTTCCAGTTGCGCAGAAGAGGAAAAACTTGATGACGAAGTTGAGAGTGTAGAAGAAGAAATCGATGTTCAAGAGAACTTCCTCCGAATGGCCGACCAACACCTGCGTGATGACGCCAACGAAGGTGTGGACCATGTGCGGGGTGGTCAGAATGATGAAGACAATTGCGACCACCAGGAGGCGCTTGGTGACCTCGTAGTCGGTCTTCGGTGTCGTCTGCTCATCTGCTCCTTTCGCTTCCTCCTTCTTTGTGGTATGGACCTTGTACAAAATCAGCGCACAAAAGACGATGATAATACAAGTAGGAACGATGAACAAAAGTGGCAGTTCACCAAGGGATGCGAAATAAAAGACTTTGCTTAATTTGCCAAACTTTCCCTCAGGCCTAGTCACCAAGTCAAAGGACCAGAAGTGGTGAACATTAATGGCGGCCCAAACAACCATGAGGGTGAACACGGTTAACTTCGATCTTGAAACGGTATAGCCGAGCGCCTCGAAGGGAGAACGGAGAAGGAAGAATCGTTCGACCGTGGCAATCATTAATGTCCAGGCGCACAGGAATCGAACGATGAAAGAGAGAAACATGACTATTTGACACGCGCCCCACGTATTGACGATCATGTTAATGGGATGGTCGATGTTCCTCGCGTCCAGTTCGTCCCTGAGGAAGTGGTCGGCCCAGTAAGGTAAAACATACAGGATCAAAACCAAACTGTCAAAGACACACATGGTGGCTAGGTAAAATGTGTTGCTTGACTCGCTGTCTCTGGCACTCTGCATAACGTGAATAAGAACAGCCAACGATGTGAAATTGCCTGAAATAACAAAAAAAAAAGAAATTACAAACGCGAAGATTGCAGATATGCATATACAACATACTAGGGAAAAAAGGATACTTATACTTTGTTGCACCGCATGTTAAACATTATAAATTTCGTTATCCAAATAGAGTATACTAGTATTTCTTGATGATATGTGTACGAATAGCTAACCTAGGCGCAAATGTTCATAGCCGGCGGCGTGCAGCGCCGCAAAAGTGAAACGGCAACAAGTGTAATTAATGAACCTCAGAATAGCAAGTTCATAGTAAAGGCAAAATTGGAATGCGATGCCACAAAGTTAACGACATGTAAAGGCGTATTGATAGAATTACTATTGTTCATTTATTTGAAAAGGCAATAGATTAATAGATCAAAAACAAATTTTCAGCTATTTTGGCGCTCCTTATTGGGTTCTAACGACATTCGGGTGATGCCGAGCCGTCTGGGAGTAGTTAGACAACAGGCTCCATATTTGATTTGGATATTTACCGGCTCGCATGACGAAGGTAGGTCATAATCAGTTTGGGGCCGTATGTAAATGTGTGGGGTCATTGATAAAAGTGGCTTAGTGGTACTTAACAAATATTTACTCCGGTTGTCAGTCACGTAAATGACAAGAATGACTCGGAATGCTCGGAACGATCCCAAATAGAGTTACGGGATTTCATCAATATAGTTCTCTTTTCACTTTGTGTAATACACTAGTCGCAATAGCCTCATTGATAGCCAACTCGACTCCCGGTCCTGGTGTCGCGGGATCGACTCCATCTCCCCGTATTACAATATTTTTCCACCTGCCCAGTGCTTCGTGTGGCACTTAGAAATATTTCCTACTCAAAATAACGGTGGCTTTATTTCTATTAATTTTTTACTTTACTTTGCTAAAATGAATTGTTGGTCAAAACCGCTGATCACAGAAAAGACGTCTGCCTGAATTGCCGTTCGCTATAAGGGCCGATGACTTTATGTTGGGCCTTGACTAAAAACGATCTTTTATCTTTGATTTATTATAATAAACATTTCCACAGTTGTGAAGTTGGGGATTTCTTCGAGAAAATCTATAGTTTAATGGATGCAAGTAATGCCTAGCCTTCATATAAAAATTGAGATCTGTGAAGTTTAATGGGTGTAAGTATTAATTTATATCTGTTGATGAAGGACACTTGCATGCACACTTGCTGCACATGACTATTACCTTAGATGACCAAACACAAGTGGATTCGAAACCAGCCGGTCAACATGAACATGCTAGCCTCAACTAGTGTCAACTAATAGCCGCTAGCCAGAAATTGGTGCTCTGGGCACCCCAAGCTGGTGGTGGAGATAAGGTTTCTCAGTAATGTAATCGATGCGAGAGCACTGATTGGTCCTTGTTCCCACGTGAGCCCGCGCTGATGGCTTATCTGGTACTCCTGGCATGAGTCCAGCACTTAACTATAAGGCATATAGTAATTGGTCTCTCGCTACATATCCATTCTTTTCTTCATCCAAGCTATTACTTTATGCAACTACCACCCATCTAACTTCTATCTGCCCTTTCACACGTCCCCACGTGCTGATCAGTGCCCTATCCATGCACCTTCCACCTGTACTTTGGGCTTGGATCCGTGCGCCCGCCACTCACTTTTTGGGCGCACTGACACTTTCTACTCCTCCTGCGGCCTTTAGCGCCTTGCCGCAACACTTGCCTTCCCCCTTCTCTGTAATTGTACTGTCCTCCCAGTACCTCTTTCAACGGGGCCCTATCTGGATAACCATACAGCAATCTACTTAAAACAGTGTGACTCTGTTCACACTCTAATATGCTGCATAGCTTTTAGATAACCTAGCTAAGTTTGGTGTTTGGTTCAACAGACCGCCAGAAACGAACCTTCAAAACAAAATGAATGTTTCGCATAATTTGAATTTATTTCTTTGAAGTAGTAAGCTAATTATGTTGGCAGTCATAGGTGGAAGAAATCTGTTTTGTTCATCATCTTTCCATTCTAGAAACACCGATTAACCTCAAGTCACTGATAACATTCTTACATGATCAATGCAGAATTTCGAGTTCCTAGACTTTGTGTTATGCATTTGATAACAGCAAGCAGACTGCTGTATAATACATTAGACCGATCGGCCTTGGGGGATTGTTGTGCTCCACTGCCTCTATACTATTGCTTGTATGTATGCGTATTTATTGACTATGAAACTATTCAAAGTATAAACATTTCTTTAAGAAGACGCAGGAAAATGTAAACTAAAGATGGTTAGATATAAAACAAATAAAAAATGTATGGACAGTAAAATAAGGCAAATATTCAAAATAGTTTGGAATACTTTTACCATTTTACCAAGTTATCGAATGCGTTAATATCATAGAAAATAATGAGAAATAATGACATTTACAGTATACATAATTTTATATATAATATATATATATATATATATATATATATATATATATATATATATATATATATATATATATATATATATATATATATATATATATATATATATGTGTGTGTGTGTGTGTGTGTGTGTGTATGTATATCAGTTTATTGGTTTTCAAAATAATCCTTTACCTATGAGTCCGATTATTATGAGTATAGGTATTCCATAGAGGAATATATAGTGCTGGAACTGAAGGTCCAAGTTGACGGAAGACCTGGTGATGTGCCCGACGTCCACGGCCCATGGATCTCTCCTGAATCAAAAACAAGAATCGAATCAATTGTTTGACATGTATGTATCAAAACAACTAGATCTAGTACCAGATTGACAATATTTCCATGCAGGTCAGATTTATGTAGTCGGATGTAGTCAAAACTTCCGGTTTGGTTTTGGTGGAATGGTAAACAATAAAATCTGTCCTTCCGCGAGTACATGTGCACGCAGTAGCTGCGACGTGGGATCAGTTTGTGTTAAAATTGACAGGGATTGAGGATGAAGAATAACTACGTGTGACCCAGGAATACTTAACAAATAGGACACATATGAAATTAACCAAAATAATAAGCGCAGCACCAATAGCGTAGTGTGGGCTATGGGCTGATCATTCAAATTTGATATCACAAGTTCAAATAGGACCAATTAGCGTTAATGGCCGCTGGCAGGAACTTTCCTGTGACTTTAACTACGTTGTTCCGACAGCTAATGTGCGACAAGTACAGCTTGGTTGATAGAGGTGGCTCGATGCCTGGGAAATGGTCAGACTCAACATCTCATGACAATCTGATAGTCCAGTCAATCTACGCTGAAAATAGCCTAACCTAGAACAAATTGCTACAGAAGGTTTTTTTGCTTTGACTGGTTAATTAGACCTAGCTGAACATTATATCAAAAGTTTCCCGAAAGTTACCCCCCCCTAAGGACCCTAATTTGCATATTTTCACCTAAAAATGGCCATAAACATATGATTTTGGGGATTTCTTCAGCATTTTTTTGTTTTTGAGAATTGAACCTCCAATGTTGGCATGTATGTACTACAGATGTTGTTTGACATTGCTATGAAACAATATTTTCCAAAAATGCATCCTAGTGGTCAGATTTGGGACAAAAATGTTTAGAAAGTGCTAAAAACGGACATTTTTTGCATTGTTGCTGATGAAAGAAGCCACCCTACAGACTCCAAAAAAAATTTAACACCAAGGTTTAAGATTAAAAAACTGCCCTAGATTGTACTAAGCCCAAAAAAACTAATATCGGTATAACTTGGTACCACTTTGGGGGACCACCAATAACCCTTATATTTTGAAAGCCCTTGAACCCCTTTTTATGCCAAAATTGGACAATTCACTAATTTCAGGGCCTTGTATTTCCTGAACTAACCATCATATAGCAGTGATATCATTAGGTCTCAATGAGTATGTTACATAGATGCTGCAGAAAGAAATATTTATTTTAATATTGACCCTTTGGTCTAACAAAGTCATTTGGAAATGGCCATTTGACCTTTGCTAAGGAGAGTTTTGGTTATTCACATCACAGATTTCAGGGCCTTGTATTTTCTGGACTAACAAGCATATAGCAAGTGAATCCTCAGGTCTGAATCAGTATGTTGCATAGATGCTGTAAAAAGAAAATATAATTGTGATATTGACCCTTTGGTCAAATAAGGTCATTTGAAAATGGCCATTTGACCTTTGATAAGGATCGTTTTGGTATTTTGCATCAGTTGGAGGGGTTGCGTAAATTGGTACCAGTTGGGAGGACTGCAAATTACCCTTATATTTTGAAAGCCCATGAACCCCTCAAGTACCTGCTTGATGGGCATCTGCAGCTGGTAGCTGTTTTGTGATATTGAGCTCCCAAGGTACTAGTACCGGGTATGTCCCTTTTTATGCCAAGTTGGACAATTCACAGATTTCAGGGCCTTGCATTTCATGAGCTAACAGGCATATAGTAGCTAAATCCTTTGGTCTGAAGATGTATGTTACATAGATGCTGCAGAAAGAAAATCCAATTTTACTATTGGTCAAATAACGTCATTTAAAATGACCATTTGACCTTTTCTAAAGAGAGTTTTGGTTATTCACATCACAGATTTTAGGACCTTGTATTTTCCAACATAATCAATAATCATACAGCATCCTCAGGTCTTAACAAGTTTGTTCCATTGATGTCGTAAAAAGACAATATGATTTAAATATTGACCCTTTGGTCAAATACAGTCATTTGAATATGGTCTTTTTACCTTAGAGAAGGAGCTAATTGCTCTAAATGTACCGTGCCAACATTTAATTCCTGCATTAAATGCATGGGCAGCCTGTGCACAACACAATACACAACTGTACCCCTGATTGCCACCCACTCTCCTGGGCATGGATGACCTCACAACTGAAAGAAGCTTTGAATCACATGCTACGTGGGTCAATGATGTCCTTGGCTTGCTTTTTGACATGTTATCCATGGGTGTTTGTACAACCAGGCACTTGCAGACATCCGCTTGATTGCTGCAGGAATTAAATGTCTGCAGTACTTAACCCTAGATAAACAATATTTTCAGGGCAATGCAAGTATACAATAGGCATTATGTATAGTGGTAGTTAAATAGGGTTATTTGAAAGTACCTGTTTGATCATAAAAAGATACATTTTGACTTTTCTCTCAGTTTATGCAGATCAATATCTTACAACTTACTATAACAACTTACTATATTTTTGAGGGCTATATCTAAAAGCATGCTGTATAATAAGGTATGGTTTTTTTCTGGTCATTCTTCTGATCAAAAATAAAATTTGAAATTGACTCTATGGGCTGGATCCAAATTTTTGACCAATTTGTAGCATTCAGCTAGTCTGCAAATGAACCTATTTTGGAAGCACTTGATCCTCATTTCAATTTTTGGACTTTCATACACAAAGTAGTTTGGTATCAGAACTTTTAACAGGTACCATGACACATTATGTGAGGGTACAAACAGTATCAAATATATAATACATCTAAGACATATTGATCTGCAAAACTGATAAAATCAACCGAAACATATTTATCATGGTGAAACAGGTACTTTCAGATGGCCCTATTAGACTAAAAACTGTCAAGAAAGGGCCATCTCCCCTGGCAGTATCCCTACTCTTTACTTGCATAGCTCTGAAACATTGTTAATCTAGGTTAAGTACATTTTGAGAAATTGGCCATTGAAAATTGAAAAAATACTAGTACCATATTACCCCGCGTACACCCCGCACCCCCTAGATAATACGCACCCCGTCACCAAGTCCCTCTCCTTATGTAAAATACAATTCCCCGTTTATAATACGCAGGGGGAGTTGGCCGGCCATTAAGTGCAGAGAGCTATATGTCTGCCCTGGTCTTTCAGCTGAGAGGAGCGAATCGAGGACAAATAAACAGGACACAATTACAATTTGATAAGGGTTTGTGATGGTAAATTGTAATTGATACTGATTTGTGCCCATTTGTTGACATCACTCGTCAAAAGAGCAGACAACAGCTCGTGCCAAATCTGCTCCCCTGGCTTATCCGTATCAATTTCAATTCACCCTCCCGAGGCCCTTTTATCCCCTAATTATAACGTAATCAAAATCCAAATATGGATGGATATGCCGTCCTTTCCTCCCTGGGGTACTTAAATGGTGTTTTCCAACCCTGCCCCACATGTCCCCGCACCCGTGGCATCGATGTGAAAAAGTTCTGGTTTATGTACCTGTTGATAACACGCACCCCCTCCTTGCATGGTCTTAGCCAATATTTGGAAACAGGGTGTCCAAATAGAGGTTTCATAGACTTTTGCGTGTCCAAATTGTGGTACAAAGTACATACTACTAATAAAATAAACCCTATATAATTACAGATTTTGATTTTTTAGGCCAGTAACTGCTTTGAGTGTCTTATAAAAGTGACACTACAGCTTCTACATCTTCTATCTTTTAAGAAAAGTCATCATCATCAAATTCTGACATACACTTTTGGTGTCCAAACTGTCAAAAAACAGTGTTTTGGGTGTCCAAATGACACGCTGGACGCAAAGGCGGCTAAGCCCCTGCCTCCTTGACATAGGTGCTGCACTGTATAAAAGTGTGGGGTGTACGTGGGGTAATACGGTAACCAAAATGCGCCGTATCTAAGGTCAAATTGACCAAGTTTGACCAAAGGGTCAGTATTATAATTATATTTTATGTTTACAGCATCTATTTAACATACTGATTCAGACCTGAGGATTTAATTGCTATATGCTTGTTAGTTCAGAAAATACAAGGCCCTGAAATCTGTGATGTGAACAATCAAAACTCTCCTTAGCGAAGGTCAAATGACCATTTTCAAATGACCTTGTTTGACCAACGGGCCAATATTAAAATAAATATTTATTTCTGCAGCATCTATGTAACATACTCATTGAGACCTAACGATATCACTGCTATGATGGTAAGTTAGGGAAATACAAGGCCCTGAAATCAGTGAATTATCCAATTTGGCATAAAAAAGGGACATTACAAGAACCTTGGGTGGTCAATATCTCAAAACAGCTACCAGATGCAGATGTCCATCATGCAGGGACTTGAAGAGGGGTTCCAGGGCTTTCAAAATATAAGGGTTATTGGTGGTCCCCCAAATGGTACCAAATAACCAAAACGCTCCTTATCTAAGATCATATGGCCATTTTCAAATGACCTTATTTGATCAAAGGGTCAATATCAAAATTATATTTTCTTTTTACAGCATCTGTATAACATACTTATTCAGATCTGAGGATTTAACTCCTGGGTGATTGTTATGTCAGGAAATACAAGGCCCTAAAACCATTAATGTGAATAACAAAAAGGTTCTGATTGGAGGTCAGATGGCCATTTTCAAATGACAATATTTAACCAAACGGCCAATATTACAATTACATTTTCTGTTTACAGCATCTATATAACATACTTATTCAGACCTGTAAATTTAACTGATGTGTGATTGTTAGTTGATGGAAATACAAGGCCCTGAACTCTGTGAATTGTCCATTGTGAATTGGCAGCCATTTTGAATTTATGCAAATTAGGGCCCTTAGAGGGGGTAACTTTCGGGAAACTTTTGATATGATGTTCAGTTAGGTCCAATGAACCAGTCAAAGCAAAAGAACTTTCTGTAGCAATTTGTTCTAGGTATTTCATAATTTGACTGGACTATGAACGTGTTGACCTTTTCAGCGATTTAATAAAATGACCATTAAATCATGATATACGAAACATCGACGATGTGTAAGTAGCTGTAAATGGATTGACAGCTGATAAACGATTAAATAGCTAAATCACCAATGTTTGCAGATATTGGTATTCACACCCGTTCCGGACAGTATGGCATTTGGGTTGAGTGTAATTTTACCTTTTTGCTGTCAACAAGTTTTTTTTGAGGATATTTTTCCAACAATAGCATTTTTGGAATTAAAAAAAAATAGTATATAAAACAGATTTCAATATACATGTACAATTATCTATTGAAGTAAACTTTTAAGCTATTCTAAAATATAATTGTGTACAGATACATGTAACTCATGATGATTTAGTTACGACTTATACTGCCTTTCTATTTTTGACACTATACACAGCTATGCATTTGTACCTAAATAAATGTACAGTCAATGAACATAAACACACAAATACAAATAATTATTTTGGTAAGGTATCATAATCTATTATAGAAATGGCCCCGGGACTTCTTTCATGGAATTGATATGAACCACTGTTTAACCGATATCCTTATTTAAACGGAAAATCAGAGGTTAATTAGGATGTCTTTTCATCAACGTATATACATATATGTCTATTCTTTATATAATTTGCCTCTGCATTCATACATTTTGGTTGGTCATATGAAAAATAAGTCAAATTTTATTGTTCATATTACGGCTTCTGCCTCCCAAGCGTGAGGGCACAGGTTTGAGTCTGAGACATCTGGATCCCCATTGGAGGGGTGGCCTGGTCGCTACGTAAATGTGCGGCATTGTGGAGGGCTATATGTGGTACTTCTGCAATTGAAAGATACTTCGGAACTATTTGTTAAAAAAGGGAATTTCTTCCCGATTCCGGGATTTCAATCTCGTCGCGTTATCACCTATAGGCTTTTGAAAGCGACGTATACATAAACAATTCCTTTCTTCCTTCATTGTTCATTTATTCCGTGCCATTTTCTCAGAATTATATGAGTGTATTCATTAATTATGTTTTATCGACGTTTTTGCTAGAAACCATATACCAAGTTAAGTGATCAATGTGATTTATTATACCTCACGTGAAGATTCTTGATTCTGATTGGTCAAGGGCCATGGATTAATCGTCATGATTTCCTCACTACTTAGTAACAGGCTGTTGTCCTGCACAGCAAGGGAATTAACATGTTAATCACGGCAACATGCAGCAGGTGATTAACATGTTAATCACCTCTACCGGGCAATGAGCTCGATGCGCATGCGTGCATATCAAACGTCAGCCATCGCCGCCATCGCCGACGTGAAATCAACAAGGCTGACCGCCTCAAATTTAAAATCGTGCCTAACAGGCACCATGCAACGGATTTTTATCAAATAAAGATAGAATTATACAAACAACAGGTATGGTACGAACGTGACTGGTTTTGGGGGGTGTTTCAAGTTATACATATGAGCGCCCAGTTTTCTTGGCGCAGATGTTATTTTATAAATGCTCGGATCTCTAGGTTAGAGTCTTAAAACTGTGATGAGGCCAATATACAGCATATACTAAACAACGGCCGGTACCACAGTAAGAGTTGCTCGAACTAATAAAGACAGTAGAAGTACAAACAAACAAATAAGGTTCAGTGTCTTGCTAATACATAAGCACATAGATTGATTAAGAGGTGGTATCAATAAATGCAGTTTAAACGTTTTCTGATACAAATTTTATTTGAAAAAGGAAGCGAAACATCGAGTAGACTCATTTGTTCATGTTTTCAGAAATTTTTCTGAGTCAAACTGAACATTTTCTCCTGTTGTACGTTTTGGGGCTTCTCTTTCACTCTGATGCGTCAATGCAACAATCCCTGTTATTGTAATTTTTTAACAAAAGAGTATTTATCCAAAATCTCTGGTGTTTGTCAATTTTCCCCCTTTTGTGTTTTGTATGTTGTTCGGTATAATAAAACAAATATGACATCCCTGTGTGGTGTACAACAGGAATAACTCCCCCGAGAGAGGAGTGTCGCCCGAGGGCGTAGCCCGAGGGCGACACTCCTCTCTCGGGGGAGTTATTCCTGTTGTTCACCACACAGGGATGTCATATTTGTATAATATGAACCCCTTAATCAGCAAACGAAGTCTATATACTATGCATAGGGACTAACAGAATTAAATGAATATGTTTAGATCAGTTCTCGGAAATATCCTTCCTGAACAGTTGAGACTTAAGTTATATGCATCCGAATATATCCCTTGAAATTATTAATCTAATTTTGGTTGATATATGTCCATCTATATTTAGAAATCTGTCCATCTGTATGCAGAAAAAATCGATGCGAGAAATTGGTCGCTGAACTTAGCAATCTTTACGACTTATTACTGTGCCATTATGTCTATCCAGTACATACCCGTGCCAGGTTGTGTTATAAGGCAGTCTGTTTATTTTTTGTATGTGTTAGATTTCATTCGTCATCGGCATCTTAGGTTATACCATATCGTGACGAGACAGGTGATAAGAATTGGGAACATGTTTCCTACGGTCTTGTAAATGCGGTGGCACCACAGACAGCCCACGCACTACAACGCCGTACGTTTGTATAGCGACCATACTCAGGTGTTACGACGAAAACTACCGATTGCTCACAACACGAATCACCACATGTCCGTTTTTCTGGGAAACCTATGACGGCACAAGTGATATATATATATATATATATATATATATATATATATGTATATATCATTAGTTATCAACTGTTTTGGAGTATGATACAACTTATATCTCGCAATCAGAGGGCTGGTGATACAGCGTATATATAAATGTAGCATTGGCAGGGATTGACTAGGCATTGGGCTAGATGGTAGCTAAGCTCCTTATTTATAACGAACCACATGCCCCTGGCATAATAAAAATTTAAAAACTCGAAAACTTTTCAAAGGCCCGGTCCTCCCCTATTTCTGTTAAATAGGCATTCAGAGTTTTTGCTGCATTATTATTTGCACGCTGAGTGTTTCCAGGAATAGAATTATTTTTCTTCACATTTCTCTACTCCTCTGACAGGTGTGCAAATCTTCTCTTTTTGGATTGATTTGGTTCTAGTGGCAGATTATTGTCTGCTACAGGGGCAGCCATCTTGCAATGTTTGGGAGATTGCATCATGCACTTAGGGGGTAGGGAGAATTGGGAATTGCATCATGGGCCTAATCATCTGATGCAATGCTCAACTCTCCCTACCCTAAAAAGCAGCAGGTTAATATAAGAATCCTTGGAGGTTAATATAGGATTTTGAGAGGTTAATATAAGATTCTGAGAGGTGAATTGAAGGAAGTTCACAACACAGCTTCATATCATGGGCCAATTGACCAATCAAAAGCCTAGGATTTTGCCAATCGTGAGATAAATATATATATATATATATATATATATATATATATATATATATATATATATATATATATATATATATATATATATATATATATATATATATATATATATATATATATATATATATATATACATTCCTAGCAAATCAAATGCTCTGTCCTAATGCCACGCGACAGTTACCCAATTAGGGTGAACGAGTGTATCTTTGCTGGAACTTTGTCAAGAATGAGACACAGGAACTGCGGACATTCAGCTCACACCTAATGCGTGCGGATATACCGATTGGTCAATTAATAAAGTAATTGAATAGTTGTTAATTCAATTAATATCAACATCGACCGTCGTGGGAAGAAGGGGAGCTATTACCAAATATTGCAATACGACTCTTCCTAATAGTTTCAGAGGTCTACCCGGTACGAATGCTTTTAACCCATTCCTTCTCTGTAACGCCCCTAAACATCCTGTCTACTTTGCTGATATCATTTTGACCAGAGCATATTTGTGGAAATATAAGAAATGCTGATCATAAGTCTTACATTCATGTATTTTGTGATTCAAGTGTTAATTCGAAAATCATTGAAAAATGTTTCATAGATTCAGATGATGATCATCAAGAAATAGTGAAGGCATCATAATGGGTTAAAATCTGCTGAAAGCGATTTGAGAGTGTTCAATATGCAATGTTCTCATCACAATAAACATTTAGCTGTTCGTATATTTCGATTGGCACACGTCTAGGGAATTATACTTAGTAATACACTACTTTAGAAATATCTTTTTGAAAGTTTTAGGCATTGCTGAAGGAGTATGCATTTTCTAGAAAATATTCTAAGTCGTCATAACCAACTTAAGCCTTAGCCTGGGTAGAGGAGAGTGAGATGACGACAGAGAAAGTGAATGCATTTAGTTGAATCAAAACCTTCGAAATTGACAAAAAATATTGTCAATATTGCATCGATCAGTATTATTATTCGCCGGGCACTCCGGTTTCCTCCACGACTTACAACTGGCTAGTCACGAATAAGCCACAATTGGCATACATGTCACGAAAAACGAAATTCCAATTCCAATTATCTTTGAATATCATTATCATCATCGATCATCATCATCACCATTATCAATTATAAATTACATGTATAATACTGACCCCTCGTCGTTGTCGTCCGTTTCCGTTGTACTCTCACTGACACGTGGTGGACCCTCGACCATCAGACCCTCCTCCTCCTCAACGGCAATACTCTTCTCCTCACTTTCACCAGTAGGGGGCTGCGAGTCGCTGCGCTCGCTCTCGGCCCTCGTGAAAGGCTTGCTGCTCGTGAAGACGTCGACGATTTCCGTCACCATGCCACTCGAGTCGTCATCTTCGTCCATAGATTCAATGCGAGTTGGAGCTACTATCCCTGTGGTCAGTACGAACAGGACGAGGTACAGGACGACCGCCTTCATGTTGTTTACCCTGTAAAAGCTAAAGAGAGAAATGTTGGAATGAATACACTTTTTTTGTCAACAGAAGTGAGGGGTATATGCATATCAATAACGACATGTTTGTGAAGTGTAACCTGCCTCCTAAGTCTATCTTCCTATGTGTTCTGTTCTGTTATTCTTTAATCTATGCTCATGCAAAAGGTTCGAGTTAGATAATCGTATATTGCTATCACCATTCCAAATTAAATACTGATAGGACCATAGTTATGTTGGTAATAAATATAAAAGCCTATCCGCTGGAAGAGTTTCAAAACAGAAACCACATTTATTATGGAAGAGTGGATCATTGATGGAAAAATCCCAATGGAATAATGTCTATCCCTATAGAAAACCATTTTGGGAAGAATAATTGTCCATCACGTCATGCATTATAATGTATATGTCTACAAACTCGAGCACATTCTTTTGCCAGTGTTATACATAACTGGGGTAAAACCTAGGACTGTTTATTTGACAACCACCGTCCACCGGTATGTTGTTGCACAATACTTGGTACGTAACACTCTTAATATTTACCCTAACAGTCCCACATTCCTAGGGATTACTTTGGTCACGTCGGGTTGTTTCAACACGGTTCCACCCGGGTGCATGACGCTGGGTTCACCGGGCGACCCCAGCACCCCAGCCACAAATCAAATTCCCCACAAATAGCTGTCAATCATACCAGAGGGACTACAAAACGTCTATTGAATGAGAGGCGACCTGGTGTTGAATAAAGAAAACATTTTCCCTAGCTAGCTGCATGGTGTTGCGAAAAGTTCTCAAGCCTCGGGGGATCTGTTTGCAGTAACAACACATTGATGATCGTCATGTGGTTAACGAGAAATTGTTTCGTTATTATCATGGCATTATAGGGTGTTGGGTGAGGGGTGCGATAGGGTGCCCTGAACTCTGGACTGGAGGGTAGTGGGCACGATTTTCCCGCGTACCCAGCAGACACCCCCAACATGAGAGGCAGCAGGTGCAGGGGATAATAACGGTAGCGTCTAGGGGCCAGCAGACGCAGACAGGACGGGCAAAGAAACCACCCCTTGTTTCATTTGTGAGAAAAATTAAGACGGCGGTGTATGGTGTCGTAGGCAGACCCCTCTCGTGTCCTCGGCTGAGTAGGGGTGGGGGACTCCACGTGATACATCATACTATGAGAGAGACGGTGTGACCCTCACGGCCTCACCCAATTCTCACACTGCTGAGCTCATTTGGAGACAGCTGAGCTACTTTATAATAGAGCAATAACCTTTCAGAAAAGCAAGAGGTTTTTGGGGAATACCCACCCCCACCTCCAGTTCGTTTATTATATGTTTCCCTAGATTACCTACTGGTGTCACGCTCTTTAGTTAAATAATCAAAATATTCGAAACGTACCGTATATATATATATATATATATATATATATATATATATATATATATATATATATATATATATATATATATATATATATATATATATATATATATATATATATATGTTAGTGTGCATTTATATATATATGATACTTTTGAAAAATAGTTTCTAAAATGCTTCGATTGCATTGCTATGGCGTTCACCGTATTCAGACAGGGCTTAATTGGCCACTTCAGGCATGGATGGGTAAAGGGTAATAGTAACTGAGAATTATAGCTGTCCAGTGAGTAGTCGTCATGTAGTGTAGGTCTATGAGGCTCTATGGCATTGCCGGGGCTTAGTAGGTAGATGTTATAGTAACTGTGTAGAAACCAGACCCCTCCTAGACGGCCCTGTGTCAGCTGTATCAGGTTATTACATGCGACTGTGTGTCACTGCCCCGGACCTTTCATTGCACACACAGAGCTGCCCATAAATTATCACCTTGATGAGAGAAGCACCTGTCGAATACAGGCAACTCTGCTTAATCCGGACTAATGTGTACCCTAAATTTCTGTCCGGATTAGGCAAATTCCGGATTATGCGTATAGGAATTATATGTATAGGATGGGATTGGGACCATCCATTCTGTCCGGTTTAGACGAAAATCCGAATTACACATGTCCGGATTGAGCAGAGTTGCCTGTATTTGTATATGGGAGGTGAATAGTGACAATACCAAGTACTTTTTTTAAATACGTCCAAATTATGCTTTATTGCATTAGTATCCGGATTGCATTTTTCAATGAAACCATTTAGTGTGACTGTATAGACTTATAACATGAGTGTTAACTGATTTATACGAGCAGCATTGGGGTGAAAAGGCAAATATGATCTATCGTGTAGAATTGAAGCACTATCCAATACATATAAGAATATGCATTTTTCGGTATAAAGGCACTTTCGCATTGTTTCTACTAAAATGGCATTTTTGTGGAATCCTCAAAATATAAAGATAATAGATATCCAAAGTATACCGGTCTACACTGTGTCTTACGATGGACCAAGTGTGAAAGAGAAAATAAATTTGAATTTATTTTTTCTTTCACACTTGGTCCATCGTAGTGTCTGCATGTGATGAAAACGAATGACAAAAAGTCAGATGTATGTACTTGAGTAGTGAAACGGTTGATGGGTAGAATAGCTACTAGTCCTAGTGTATGATTTCATTGATTTTCCCTTTTCTGGTCGTTATCGTTTGCATTTAAGGTCTAGAAACCATGTTTGGGACTAGTCCAAGCAACTGCTAAGATCTCACCGTATTCATCAAGTGAGCAAATCTAGAACTATATCTGGACAGACCCAGTTTTACGTGGCATACCTTTCATGTTGAAATATAGATTATCTATCCATAAGGAAGTAAAATATGCTTAGCCTAGGGAAAGTCAGGTGATGGGGCGTTACGCTTTGTAGCTGATTTCCGAAGTTGTCCTTGACTAGGTTAACTCATTTGCATTTCGGTTGAACACACTGTCTTACAACTTTGAGCATGTTTCATTGAAATGGTAATATTTGAATGATATTTGAAGAGGAATTGTTTAATCCAACAGTGGCATCAAATATGGCTCAAGAAATTGCATCGTTATTATGATTATTTCATATGTTTCGGACTATGTGTGGTCCTCTAGTCCTAAATGTGTTAAAGAGATAGATGACAGACAGTCTGATCAGGCGACATGTACCGAATCACGTTAGGCTAAACTGTGACAAACTACACGGTCCTCATTGGCAGTAATCTAATATATAAGGCACATACTGACGTACACATACTCGAGACACACTCACCGTAAATCCCTATTTCTGATTTCTCATAATGCCTACTTAGGCTGGGCCTCCATCGAAACGAACCCCAACTAACCCTTCGTGAGCCTATGCACTACTCGACACCATGTGCCAGCTTGGAAGTCCGTTTATTGTCTCTATTCTGTCTTATTAAGGTTACATCTTGGCTAGCCAGGCGTTGTTGGTGGGTACCCAGGTAACACCACCGACGTACTACCCGCCAGCTTGATTGTTTCATGTACACATGCATGCATACATACAAACATACATACATCCATACATACATGCTTACACACACACACACATACATGCATATATATATATATATATATATATATATATATATATATATATATATATATATATATATATATATATATATATATATATATATATATATATATATATATATATATATATATACACATATATATATATATACATATATATATATATATATATATATATATATATATATATATATATATATATATATATATATATATATATATATATATATATATATATATATATATATATACGTTGCAATTCATCTAGTTTCTACTCAAGTGACATTCGTCCACAGAGCAGCACGATAAAATGATATCCCAAAGTCATTGAGTGTAATATCTTTGGACCAGAGATATAGATATGTGACGATTGCGTGTGTCAGTAGCTACGGGAGTTTCCTGTTGTACTTCGTGAAATCAGCGACCAATCTCGACACCCACAGCTCCGGCGCTGAGTGCCACTAACGTTAGGCATGAACCCCACCGGTCACACCCTTGCAATCCCATTTCCTCATAATATCATCACATAACACGGAGGGGCACACCCATTCCTACCATGTAAACATACCCTGGAAAATGACTGAAACCCTGGTAATGGGTACTTGTCTGAGAGTACTCAATTCCAATGAATACCAACATGACAGGGTCTAAATGGTTTTCAAAAATCTTCGCGTCCTCGTGCTTTTGGACCATTGGGAGGGTTGAACATTTAATATACTGAGTCAGTTAGCCGTCAGCATATACCACTATACATATACATGTACGTAACCTCGTCGTAGGTAAAACTTTTGTTTTACTTTATATATCTCACATGAGTTGCATACAAACTCAAGGTAAATCATCCCTCATTTAGTTCTATAGATATTCGCCAGGGCGGCCCGAGAGAGATGTGTTCACTCTATCGAGTTTATCCAATATGAGTGCTCCCCTTCGGCACCGCCTTCGTTGACCTGTGCAAGAGGCAGAGACAGAGGAAAAGAAGTTATAACTCTCATGTAGGCTTGTAGCTAGTCTAACCCTAGCCTGCCTCCCAGGCCATATTTAAATGTCCTCCCTTGTGGATAGATGGCACTGCGGTATACTAGGAGGTCAGTTGGAAATATATACTTCCACTACTATTCCTCGTGTGGCAATTGTGTGAACTAAATGGCCAACATTAGGCCACAGGTCCCTATGTAGTATATAGGTGCAACCATTTATGTATAATAAGGTAAAAACAGAATAGAGCCTTCTAGCTAGGCTAGTGTAACCCGTACAGGGGAAAGATTTTATCATCATTTCCTTCAGTGGACCTATGGCACGCTATTGTTATTTTCAAACACATGAAAATGGCTGAAACCCGGGCACATGGGTACTCATCTGAAAGTACTCATCGAGAGCTATCCAATGAATACCAACATGGCAGGGTTTAGATGGTTTTCAAAAATATTTGCATCCTGCTTTGGACGAAAGCAGTCTAAGCATTGGAAGGGTAAAAACGAACGTACATATCTTGGGGCTCTCTTCATACACCACAATGGTACAAGCAGTGATGTTTCAGATCCCCCTTCAAATGTCAACTTGACTATTGTGGATCCTGCTAGATCGAGAACCTGCATATCTCTGCCGGCTTAGAACAGATGAGTGAAAGAGCAACTTTCATGCTATGTTCCTCTCATAGAAAGACTACAAAACTTATAATATTTTCGTTGTGCAATATTTTCATTATATAATAGTCTTCAAGTATATATATATTAGCTAATATATTTACTTTTACCTTTACCTTTAATATATATATATATATATATATATATATATATATATATATATATATATATATATATATATATATATATATATATATATATATATATATATATATATATATATATATGTGTGTGTGTGTGTGAAGCAGGGAAATATCGGGTTCTACATCTTGGGACGGGGTGGAATGGAAATCAATATTGTCAAAAACTAGGTTTAAAATCGTAGCTTTATTTCTGCGAGTAGCCTGCGTAGATATGTTGGCATATGCTAACAAGAAGATACAATTGTCAATTGTATCGATATTTCTAATTGTTTTGTGATCTCTGCTTGATGGCATGTTAGGAAGGCTCTGCTGGTTATGTTACCCACCAGGGCTCTCGTAATCAGGGCTTTTAAAGCTGCATACATCATTCAATCAGCACAACAGCCAGGACCGACGTCGGCTAATCGTCGTCTGGTGCTTTATCACATAGAGAATCATTCTGTTCACACACACACCCACACACACGTTCACATACACACATATTCACACACAGACACATGGGCGAATACGCCAGCACACATACTCCCCCCCCCACCCCCACACACGTTTGTTCAATGTACAGTTGAACTCCTCGAAGTGACCACCCTTCTAAATTGACCACTCTCCTAAAGTGACCACATTTTGCCAATTCCAGGCGAACGTTTTCCTATTAGTTGTGTAGTAAAGGGAACATCTATAGGTTGACCAGTTGTGACCGGTCACTATAGAGGGGTTCCGCTTTACAGAAAAATACCTACTGTCAGGAGTCACTGCCTGTCAAGAGGACCACGTGCCAGTAACGAGATCACGCCTTCAAAATAATCTCTCTATCTCATAGCAAAACTGCAGGGATTTAAATACCCTCTTAGACATGTTTACGTAACATCTACTTATAACTCGTGTGTTACAACTAATAATGTAATAAACTACCGATAATGTAATACTCAACTGATAATGTAATACAATTTACCGATAATGTAATACTTAACTGATAACGTAATAAACTATACCGATAATGTAATAAACTTGGCCAACTGATAACGTAATAAGGCATGATCGTATAATGTAATAGCAGGACTTAAACTGATAATGTAATAAACTCTTGCTGATAATGTAATAACTTTTCCAAACCTTTTCAAAGTTTCATAACGTTCGTACAAATTCCTTTTAGAGTGGTTTGAAACATTCATGCATCTAACAGATCAAGTTCTGTGATTAGACAGAAACATAGGAGTGGGTTGTTATCAGTTAAGGGTTTGTTATCAGTTAAGTAGTACATTATCAGTAAATTGTATTAAATTATTAGTTGAGTATTACATTATCGGTAGTTATTACAGTATTAGTTGTAACACTAGTGCTTTCTTTTGTAGCAGACGGATTTTCATTCAAAATAAAGTTTACTATATTGAGAAATATGGGGCACGGTAAATAAGGATAGTACGTGATCTTATATGTATAATGTGTAAATACGATGTATTGTGTGAGATGGGTGCACTAAGAGAATGGCGTGAGGGTGACGGTTAAACTGGTAAGGATTTCGGACTATCCCTGCCATGGTTCAGGGTTGAAAGTACATGTATGTAGTTGGCACTTCATAATTATTTTTCGGGGGAAACTAGAACTCGGCTGACTATATCGCATGGACGAACACCAAACGTTAAAACAAGTGACACTTAATGTGCAAATTGGATGAAACCACACAGACAGGGTCAGAGTTGGTGGCATTAAGTCCTACGTGAACCTGGGGCTGTCCCAATAGCGAAATGATCAAAATTCTGTACGGAATCACTCACGTTTTCTCCATGATGTACAACGTGGTAGTAAACTGTTAACCATACTATGACAGAACATATGATGTGTGTGTGTGTGTATGTATGTATGTAAGTACGTTTGTATGTGTATATATATATATATATATATATATATATATATATATATATATATATATATATATATATATATATATATATATATATATATATGTGTGTGTGTATATATTGTGACGGAATGACCCCAGGGCTAAGAAACAGGTCATGTTCCGTCACTTCTATTATTGTAAGCTGGGTCTCCGCCTTCGCAGAGCCTAGCATTTAGACGTGCGACAAAGTATCTAGTTATTTCGAGTGCTCTGTGACGTAGCGCTCGTGCGGCCTCAATGATTGATGTACCGCGCGTGCGATTGGAAGGAAGGGCGGGAAACTAGGTTAGATTCGAATCACGTCAGTCTTAGATTAGAGTTAGAGTAGAGTAGAAGTAGAGTTAACGACAGAGGTGTTTACAGACGGATTAAGGTGCTTGAGAGCTGGATTTAGACTACCCAGAGAGTAACGATTACAAGGTCCAGTAGCCAGAAAGAGACTGAAGCTGTTCACGGATTATTATGTGTATATAGAGAGGATTATGATGACAACATAGAGAAGAACTGTAGCTGAGCAGAGTGTGTATTTACATCCGGATTTACCAGACATTGAGGCCAGATTAGAGAGATCAGAAACTTTTTGTGGACTTGTGATGTTGAGATGGTCATTTACATAGAGTGGACTTATTGTGTTGATGCTGCTGTATAGAGAAAGAGTGCGGTGGTATGTATATTGTACTGTGATGATTAAACTGTATTGTTGATTTATACTTGCTCGTCCCGTCTTCTCTTCAACACCACATCCATCCCCAACCTTCGCTAAGCGTTATTGTAAGAGTCAGAAAACCCAACTGAGCTTTATTTCATTTCAAGAGAGAACTAAGAAACCTTTTATTTAAGTAAGGTGATTCTGTTTGTCAGTCGGATCATCCCTTCGGCCAGGGATCCATTCCGCTACATATAGCACACTCTTCTTTGGTGACAGCGGTGGGATAGTGTTTAACACTATCGGCGAAATTCTCGAAACTTTTTGTCGGAACGAACTCACAGTTGGTAGTAATAATCAGTGGGGATGGAAGGTGAAGCGGAACGAAAGCAAATTGTCGAGGTGGTGGAGGAACAGGCGGACGGTGCGTTGCGGCTCGAGGGGTTAGACATCACGCAGCCGTGGCTGGCGGCGCAGTCACTGGCGATGGCGGCGGCCAACAGATCGGGATCGGAGTTTGGGCGAGAACATTCACCAAAAGTGGCATTGAGTCCACCTCAAGACACAGAATTATCGTCCAAACCACGCATAAAGCGAACCTTTCTTACGCCTGAGCGAACCGATTCCTTACGCATTGAGCGAACCTTTCTTACGCCTGAGCGAACCGTTAACACTTTCAGAGAACAGATCTCGGGTGCCCGTTTGGACGATTTTATGTCAGCAGATCGTTCATTTGGTGCAACCCGAGCGACAGAGTGGCCGTCCGAGCGACCGGTAGCTGAGAGACAAGCGGTTCTTCAGAGAGATAGCAAGGTAGAGGCGGGAGATTCGTCGTCAGATGCAGAGTCGGTGGCGCCAGATCGACCGTGCCGTGACGTCACAGGGGAGCGGGTGACCTCCAGAGCCGAGCAGAGGACAGAAGCTGATTGCGGTACACGAGCACCACCAGGCCATCCCTCGGCGAGTAGAAGAGGAGCGGTCAACGCCTCGTTGGACACTACGGTGCCCCTGATGGAAGTGCCGTTGGCCAGTAGCAGCTCCGGGGTGATTGACTTTCCCAGGAAGGGAATTGTGGGGGCGGGGCGGACGACAGCCCCGGCCCGAGGTACAGAGTCACCGCGAGAGAGAGAGCCGATTGGTATGGAACAGGTGATAGCAGACATGGCAGCCCTGATGGGAGGAACGTTGAAGACGATAGCGGAGACGCAGCGGGCCATGGCAGCACGGACAGAGGGAACGGGCGAACCCCAACGGCCGAAGACATCCGAGCACTGGCGAAACGCCCGAGTGGACCGCTTTGACGGGGTGAGCGAGTCATGGGTGGATTATCGCATGCACTTCGAGGCGACAGCGAAGCTCAACAAGTGGAGCGACAGCGAGAAAAGCCTGTGCCTTATCGCGGCTATGAAGGGAGGAGCCCAACGGGTGGTGCAGCACCTGTCCGACGCCGAGAGATCCTCGTACCGAAACATCGTCAGGGTTCTTGACCAGCGCTACGCATCGGATGACCAGGCCGAGAAACACGCCATGGAGTTAGCGCAGCGTCGCCAGAAGCCAGAAGAGAGTCTGCAGGAGTTGGGTGACGTGTGTAGACGGCTGTTCACCCTGGCCTACCCCGACGCAGAAGGGAAGTTGAAGGATCGTCTCATGAAGAAGGCATTCATCGAGATGATCGCAGACGAGAAGATACAGCGTTTGACCGCCAGAGGGGATGCCCAGACCTTGGAGGAAGCAGTGCACCTAGCCATCAAGTATGAGGGCACCGAAAGTGGGCGTGGCGCGAAAGAGCTGAAGGGAAAACCCCTGCTGACCACGGTAGCACGACAAGTGGGGACAGTGACACCCACTGCGGATAACACCATCCAAGCGAAATTAGAGGCCTTGGAAGAACTCGTCCTGAAGTTGCAGCCCAGAAGATGGGAGGGTGCTGGAGGACAACAGAGGCCGTTCCTGTGCTATAGCTGCCGACAGCCAGGTCACATGGCGAGAGATTGTCCCAACAAGACCGGTTCGGGAAACGGACCGAGTGCCGCCCCCGGGGCAGGAGGGCCGGCACAGGAGGAGTAGAACAGACGCCCAAGAAAATACACTTCGACGGGGAAGATGAGGGGAGCCCCTACATGATTGGAAAGATAGGAGGAAAAGAGTACGAATGCTTGTTGGATACCGGCGCCACGAAGTCGATTATCTCGCCCGAGGTCTACCTGAACCACCCGAATAGAAACGACCTAGCCCTGAGAGAGTGCAGAGAGAGGCTAGTCTCCATCGACAAATCACCAGTGACAGTTCGGGGAGAAGTGGAACTAGAAGTGGATTTGTGTGGAACGATATTGGTAGGACACTTCATGATCGCCGAGATAGCCGATGACGTCGTGCTAGGTATAGGACTACAGAGAGCGGGCGGAATCATGGTAAACCATCATACTCAACAAGTCGAGTTCGAGGGAGGAAAAACAGTCCCCTGCATCAGCCAGAGAATATCAGGGCTGTCGAAGTGTTGCAAGGTGCTGGCGGACAGAACAGTGGTGATACCCCCCCGAAAGGAAATCCTGACCACGGGGTATATCTGCGGCCGCACGAAAGAATTGGAGAGAGTGAGAGGATCAGGATTGGTGGAACCTAGTTCGAAGGGGAAGATGGGACAGAGGGGCGTTATGGTGGGGAAAGCACTGGTGGATGTGGGCAAAGATTATATACCCATCCGACTCCTCAATACCACCAGCGAACCTATCACGATCTACAAGGGCACGCCAGCAGGAGTAGTGACCCCGGTGGCCGGAGAGCCACCCGTCCCCGTGGAAACCAAGAAAGAACTAGAGCAGAAAAGATGTACAGAAAAGATGCCCGACTTCCTGCGGCCATTGTGTAAAGAGGGAAGTGAAAACCTGTCGTCGGAAGGGAAGAAGAAACTGGCGGAGCTGCTGACCAAACACCAGAGTGCTTTTGCTAGTGGGCCAGACGACCTGGGGCGGACGCATTTGGTCCAGCACGAGATCAGGACACCCCCAGACCTGCGACCATTGCGACAGCCGGCCAGAAGGTTCCCGTTTTGGAAACAAACAGAAGCCAAGGAAATAGTGGACGACCTGCTGAAGAGGGACCTGATAGAGCCGTCGGCGAGCCCGTGGGCGGCACCAGTGGTGATGGTGAAAAAGAAAGACAACACGACCCGTCTGTGCGTAGACTACCGACGTCTGAACAGCCACACCATCCAGGACGCCTACCCCTTACCCAGAATCGACGATTCACTAGACGCCTTGGGAGGAAGCAAGTGGTTTTGTACCCTTGACCTGGCCAGCGGCTACTGGCAGGTGGGAATGTCCAAGAGTGCACAAGAGAAGTCCGCGTTTATCACCAGCGGGGGGTTGTATTCCTGGAAAGTCATGCCCTTTGGCTTGAGTACAGCACCCGGTACTTTCGAGCGGCTGATGGAAACAGTGCTGTCGGGATTACAGTGGGAAACCTGCCTCATCTACCTGGATGACGTCATCATCTTCGGGAAAACAGAGCAGCAGACCCTGGACCGCCTGGATGCGATCCTGAGCAGAATAGGACAGGCAGGAATGAAGCTCAAGCCCAGCAAGTGTCGCTTATTCCAGAAGAGAGTACATTACCTGGGGCACGTGGTGACGGAGGAGGGAGTCATGACGGACCCTGAGAAGATCGAGACAGTGAGAGAGTGGCCAGTGCCCACCACGCAGACAGAGGTACGCAGCTTCCTGGGGACTGCATCGTACTACAGGAGGTTTGTACAGAATTTCGGGACAATTGCCCGTCCCCTGCATAGGCTGACGGAGAAGAACAGACCCTTCTTGTGGACCACCGAATGCCAGGTTGCCTTCGAGACACTGCGGAAGAAATTGGTGGAGGCCCCCATCCTAGCCTACCCTAGCAGTGAGGAAGACTTCATCTTAGATACCGACGCCAGTGCCACAGGAATCGGGGCGGTATTGTCGCAGGTGCAAGACGGCGTAGAGAGACCCATAGCATATGCAAGTCGGGGGCTGAGCAAGTCGGAGAGGAACTACAGCGTGACAAAGAGAGAGCTGTTGGCGGTGGTCTTCTACTGCAAGTATTTCCGGCACTACCTGATAGGAAGAAAGTTCAAGCTACGCACAGATCACGCCGCCTTGAGGTGGTTGCAAACCTTCAAAGACGCCACGGGAATGTGGGCCAGGTGGCAGAATACCCTGGCAGAGTTCAACAAGGAAATTGTGCACAGAGCTGGCAGGAGTCACGGTAACGCCGACGGCTTGAGCAGACGGCCAAACGAACAACCAGAGAGGGGGAGAAGCTCCGACAGTGGTGACCCCGAAATCAAGAGTACAGAGAGTGAATCGCCTGAAGAGGTGGAAGAGAACATCACCTGCCTTCGTCCAGAGGAAAACCACAGGGTGGCAGCGGTCACTATACAGCCGCTGTGGACGAATGCTGAGTGGAGGGAATTGCAGAAAGAAGACCCCGACATCGCGCCAATCTGGACTAGGCTGGCCAGGGGGGAAGAGAGACCCAGATGGAATGAGATATCCGAACACAGCTTGGCCACCAAGTCCTACTGGGGAGAATGGCAACGCCTGAAGATGAGAGAAGGTGTCATCTACAGAAAGTGGGAGAGTTCCGACGGAGCGAAAGTTCACACCCAAGTGTTGGTTCCAAGAAGCAAGCGGAAAGAATTCCTACAGCAAGCCCACGGTGAGAGGTGGACAGCTCATCTGGGAGTGAAGCGAACAGTGGCACGTCTACATGAGAAGTACTTCTGGTATGACATGCGAGCTGACGTCAGGAGTTGGCTGGCCGAGTGCGGGGTCTGCGTCAGAGCCAAGGGACCGGGAGGCAGGACCAGGAAGAATCCTATGACCATTGTGAGATCGGGGACGCCCTTTGAGAGAATCGCCATAGACATGTATGGACCGCTGCCTGAGACAGCCAGAGGGAACTCGAAGATCCTAGTCATCACTTGTTATTTTACCAAGTGGGTAGAAGCCTATGCCTTGCCGGACGAGACAGCCGAGACGGTAGCCGAGGCCCTGGTGAATGACTTCGTCAGCAGATATGGTACCCCCGTCTCCATCCACAGCGATCAGGGAAGAAACTTCGAGAGTACGCTGTTCCAAGAGGTGTGCAGATTACTGGGAATACGCAAGACAAGAACAACTGCCTATCACCCTGAGGGAAACGGAATGGTGGAGAGGTTCAACCGTACGATGGGAGCCATGATCAGAAGCCTGATAGGAGAAGAACACGACAACTGGGATAAAATCCTACCCCTCACCCTGATGGCTTACAGATCCAGTGTGCATGAGACCACTCAGCAGACACCACACATGATGCTGTTTGGAAGAGAGATGACCGTCCCCTTGGCACTCACCATGTCCGAGTTGCCCACCAGCCTGGTGGAGCAGGACGAGCTGGAGCACACCTGGGACCTCCGAGAGAAATTGGCTAAAGTTCACCGACGGGCCAGAGAAGTCACCGGTCAAGCAATGCGACGACAGAAACTGCAGCATGATCGGGGGGCAATGGGCCACCGGAGAGACGTGGGAGACTTAGTCTGGCTGATCACCAAGGTTAGAAGACAGGGTAGAGCGGCCAAGTTTGAACACAAGTGCAAGGGACCCTATACCGTGATCGACGTGATGGCCGACGTGACGTACCGAATAGAAGACAAGAAAGGAAAGAGAACAGTGGTCAATGGAGAGAGGCTGATAACCTTTGTCAAGCCCGGGGATTGGTCTAGCACCGATGGAGCTGAGGATGAGCCGAGAGAACACGAGATTCCGACATCAGTAGACTCCGAAAGTGGTGATGACCAACCCGACGTGAGACCAGAGAAAGAAAATTCCCAGAGAACCTCGGGGCGGAGAGAAAGAAGAGCTCCGCAGCGCTATGGGTGTGAATAGAGAGTGAAGAAAACCAGGTGGTCTAAGGCAGAGAGAGATCGTATGGAAGTGTGAAGGATAGAGAAAGACAAGACACTGAAGTTCGAGCTACGAAATACGCGTGTATATGCTGTGCCGGCTGGTAGCAGGGGAAATGGCAAGACTAGCCAGCAACAAGGATAACTCCTACAACCCTGGATCATGCTGACATCAACTCAAAAGCTAATACACCGTGAGGACTGAAGAATATTCGTCTAGCTGGAGGAGGAGTCATTTTGAAGAGTGAGAAGAACGCCAATTAAATGACCAAATCCGAAATTAACGCATGCACCCCTGAGACAACTTTATATTCAAGAATGGTGACTTCGACCACTTGGGGAGGTGACCAGCCGCCTGAGTACCAGCAGGAAGAGACGATGGAGAGAAAATGTCCGACAGAAAGTCCTTATGATGACACCTGGGGAGAAATGGTTGCCATGGAAACGAGAAAGGAAGGCATCCGGAAGAAAAATCCCAGAACAATCAGGAGATTGTAGCGTAAAAGAAGAGGGGGAGTAGGGTGAAGGCATCATCCAGACCACCAAGAAAAGTGAAGACAAAAGAAATTTCTGAAGTGTGAAAACTGAAGAGAAGAAGAATCGCTCTGGCGTTAGAAAGTTGCTGGAGAAGAGAAGAAGATTCGCTCTGGCGTTAGAAACTGCAGGAGAATGGAGACTGTGGAGGGCGGCGAACTGTGCCTGTTGCTGCGTCGAGTGTTGGCGAGTCGAGTGAGAAGTCCCATCTGGAGACCAAGGGGTTTCCCCGCACGTGAGAGGGAGTCCCCGCATGACGTCACGGCAGTGGCTGAGTTTGACCTAGTTGGCGAAGCGAGGAATTTGCCGTGGGCGAAAGTACAGAAATAATCTCCGCGCGGCGAAATAGAAACCAACCGAGCTGATGGCAAGCAGTCAAGCAGTAACTGAATAGAATGCGGGAACGTGGAGGCTGGAGAACGTGGAGACTTGAGATATTTCGGCGGTGATGGTGGAGGATGGCGGCGGCGAAAGAGTCCGAGAAACAACAAGTGTCGCAGAGGTCACCTGAGAACCAATCAGATGTCTCCAAGGGGTGCCACACCCCCGGAACCGCATCACCAGATTGACCCAGTTAGCGGAAAGACGCCATTCTTCATCTCACGCCTGAGCGAACCAAACAGATCACGAATTAATCGCCGCTAATCCCATTGTCAACAAGTCATCCGATACAAAAGAAAGCAACATGAGCATGCAGCCGACACACTCGCTTCGAGAAGAGGGATACTGCGGCATCTGCAAGAGGAATTTTCGAGATATGGGCCGACACAACCTAGACTTGCACGATGGAAGGGGAATACACGCGTGGAGGTGCCTGAGCTACAAGGGAACGGGACATGGCGGACGGTGCACCTACGTAGACTGCAACTTTACCGAGATGAAGATGCACTACATGAAACATCACGCCGAAGAACTCGAGTGCATACAAGTCAAGTGGAAGAAGGGGTATTATGCAGTCGAAGACGGACACATCGTGCCTGGGGCTCCATTCTACCCATCGGAGCACCCGTTTAGCGCCGTCGACGACCCGGATTTCCCTGCCCGACGTCTTGAGATCGACGAGGAGAGATACCAGCAAACAGAGAGGGGAGCGACGCCGTTCGATCCGATGGTGCGGCCTACTTCGGCGAGTGCGATGTATCGCATGGAGGCGAGAAGATGGGAAGGCGAGACTCCACCACCAAGGAAGCGAACGAGGACACCCTCACCACCTCGCACCCGCAGAAACTCCCGAGAAGAAAGCAGGCGAGATACCGACAGGCGCAGCTATGGGGGAGGCGATAACTGGCACCAAGATAGCGAGCCCGGAGCGGCGGGAGGCTACCCTCGAGACGACCATCCCCGTGGAGTGCAACCGGCTCACGTGCGGTATGAAGCTAATACAGACAGGGCGAAGAGGGCCGAGGCAGAGCGGGACGAGCTGGCACAGCGCATCCAGAGCGTCGAAGCAGAACTTTTACAGTCCATGCAAGATGTGGAGGACCTCTGGAGGGAAAAGTACAGTGCCCTCGAAGAAAGCCACAAGGTATCGCTGAAGACGAAAGCCGAGATGGAGCAGAAAATCGACCTGATGACGCTACACGAGACCGAGTTAGAGCGGCAGTACAGAGAGCTGAGCGACAGGTGTCGAGCCCAGAAAGACTCGCTCCTGCTAGCCCACCAGTCCGAGCAGAGGGCCGTGGCGGGTCGACGAGACGATGGGCGAACCATCCAGCAGCTACGCCGGAAAGTGACCAGCATCCGACATGAAATGGCAGAGTGGGCTGGCGCAGAGACAGCGAAGGCAACAGAGAACTACAAGAGAAAGAAAGAGACCACCGAAAAGATGCTGGCCGAAACCCTGCTCAGCATGGAAGAAGCTGAAGAAGTCAAGAGACAGCTTGACGTTCGCTTGAAGGCAGCAGAACAGGATGCTGCGAACTACAGAGAGTGTTGCGAGACGGCGCTAGAAGATCTCCGGTTAGAGAAACACACCAACAAAGAGGCCACGAAGGTAGCCATGCAGGCTGCCCACTGCCAAGACCAAGAGAGGCTGACTCTACAGAAGCAGGTGACAGAGATCCGACTAGAGGCCAAAGAAGCGCAAGAACTGGTGCAGAGTTGCCGATTAGAGATCGACCATATGCAGCACCAGATAGAACGTCGAGATCGGCAGCTGACGGCGGCGGAGAATGAAATCCGACTTGTCCAGGAGCAGTCAGCCGGAAAGCAGGAAGAAATAGACGCCCTGACGACAAGCCTGGAAGACCTAAAACTACAGTGGAACGAACTGAGCGGAGGCCGAACTTCGAGACCGCGAACGATGGTGGGGAGTGAAGCGACCATGGCCCGATTCCCACCAGTAGAAGACCGAGAAACAGACCAAGTTGAAGTGAGGCGAACCCTGGCGGTAGCCTACGACATCAGAGCAGTCCAGCGAGGACAAGTTGTCGAGCAGTCTCGTCGTCTCACCTTCGATGCCAACGTGTTGAGCCCCATCGTGAGAACCAGCCCTGATGAACTGATGACATACATGGAGAAGTTCACCAGGGCGCGCATCGATGAAATCCGAATGGACCTCGAGAGGAAGGCCTTTGATCGGGGGGTGTTGGAGGGGATGCGACGACAGCAGATGGCAGACCGGGATGCGGCTGACGGGATCATCCTTATCTCCGATTCGGACCCCTTCTCCGACTCGGAACCCATGCCCGACTCGGATGCTTAAGTGAAGAAACTTGGGGCAAGAAAGAACAGACAACCTCGATCTCACGCATTAAGCGAACCCATTTTATCTTACGCCTGAGCGAACCATTATTTATTTATTTATTACTTTTATTGTGATCATCATGAGACGTCTACTTTTATTTCCTGGCGCTGGAGTACCCAGCAGCAGCGGTCGAACCTTCGACCTGCCTGCCCTTCCTGATACAACCTATTTCCGTCCATCCTCTGTGGCGCTGGATTACCCAGTCACGAGGATTTGTGTCTCTTCCATGGATAATTACCCGAAGTGCCAACTTACTACGTCCATCGTCTGTGGCGACGGATTAACAAGTCACGACGATTTTTGTGCCTAATTATTGGATTATTATTGACTACTCTACGAACTACCGGACCTGTGTACCATCCATGACGTCCCAGGAAGAAATCGGCGACCAAGGAGAAGTTTTAACAAAGTGACACTTGAGAGATTTTGGACTATGCTGGTGTGTCGGAGTCGTTCACATTTTAGTGAACTTAAAATAAGCGAACAATTTTGAGACCTTAGCGACACAACAGCTGGTAGCCGTAACGTGAGTAAACCACTGTATTGCATGATTTTGATTGTTTTTATCTTGCCATGTTTTTATCAATGTTTTTATTGTTCTCAGAGTTAATTCAGAGTGCTATTTTTCTAGTCAAAGATTTTATATAAGTCGAGTATTTTAAGAATTAACGTTTAACGTTTAGGTAATAGAGATGCGTTTATTTTAATTAGTAGTTATAGTAGTTCTTTTTAAGTATTCCGCTCCAGTGCAGAGTTCGTGTTCATGTAGATTTCGAGAGTTAAGAGTATTTCGCTGAGCGATATTGAAAGTAAACAAAGTGAGCGATAATTGGGAGAGTTGGACCGGAAGTTCAGGACTTGTCCACTCTCGGGAATTGTGTACATTAGAAGTTAGTATTCCTATACTGTGTTTAGTGACCTGTGTGTCACTGGGTTAGTCTGTTCATAACAGACGAGTTTAGAACTTGTTCGAGAGAATTGTTTGTTTAACGTTCGAGTTACGTTTAGAGTTCCCTTTTTGGAAATTTTTGAAATTTAAGAATCGAGGACGATTCAGAGCAAGTCGGGGGCTGTGTGACGGAATGACCCCAGGGCTAAGAAACAGGTCATGTTCCGTCACTTCTATTATTGTAAGCTGGGTCTCCGCCTTCACAGAGTCCAGCATTTAGACGTGCTACAAAGTATCTAGTTATTTCGAGTGCTCTGTGACGTAGCGCTCGTGCGGCCTCAACGATTGATGTACCGCGCGTGCGATTGGAAGGAAGGGCGGGAAACTAGGTTAGATTCAAATCACGTCAGTCTAGAATAGGTCGTTGAAGTGAGAAGTCTTAGATTAGAGTTAGAGTAGAGTAGAAGTAGAGGTAACGACAGAGGTGTTTACAGACGGATTAAGGTGCTTGAGAGCTGGATTTAGACTACCCAGAGAGTAACGATTACAAAGTCAAGTAGCCAGAAAGAGACTGAAGCTGTTCACGGATTATTATGTGTATATAGAGAGGATTATGATGACAGCATAGAGAAGAACTGTAGCTGAGCAGAGTGTGTATTTACATCCGGATTTACCAGACATTGAGACCAGATATTAGAGAGATCAAAAACTTTTTGTGGACTTGTGATGTCGTGATGGTCATTTACATAGAGTGGACTTATTGTGTTGATGCTGCTGTATAGAGAAAGAGTGCGGTGGTATGTATATTGTACTGTGATGATTAAACTGTATTGTTGATTTATACTTGCTCGTCCCGTCTTCTCTTCAACCACATCCATCCCCAACCTTCGCTAAGCGTTATTGTAAGAGTCAGAAAACCCAACTGAGCTTTATTTCATTTCAAGAGAGAACTAAGAAACCTTTTATTTAAGTAAGGTGATTCTGTTTGTCAGTCGGATCATCCCTTCGGCCAGGGATCCATTCCGCTACAATATATATATATATATATATATATATATATATATATATATATATATATATATATATATATATATATATATATATATATATATATATATATATTTATATGTGTGTATATATATATATATATATATATATATATATATATATATATATATATATATATATATATATATATATATACATAAATACATACATGTACATACATACATACATTTATACATACATACATAGATACATGATCCATTCCGCATTCTTGCGACGTCTGTTATTGCAAGCATTTATATAACGTTTATGTCTGAATGATTTTATTGTAGGAGGACTCTCAATAGCCGTTCCTGGCATCATCAAGGCATTGTGGGAACTTCACCAGAAATTTGGCAAGCTCCCTTGGAAAGATCTCATCGAACCAAACATACGGCTTTGTGAGGAGGGAACGGAAGTCATGTTTTCATTTAACCGAGTACTTAAAGTTCCAAGACATATAGCTGAGGTCCGAAAATATCCAGCATTGAAGTAAGCTATATCTAATTTAGTAGAAAACAGAGCTTTTGATAATGTGCAAAGTGTGTAAAATGTGTAAAGTATATATATATATATATATATATATATATATATATATATATATATATATATATATATATATATATATATATATATATATGTATATATATATATGTATATTTATATATATATATATATATATATATATATATATATATATATATATATATATATATATATATATATACACACATGTATATTTATATATATACATGTATACATACATATATATATATATATATATATATATATATATATATATATATATATATATATATATATATATATATATATATTTATATATATATATATATATATGTTTGTACACATCCTAACAGACTAGAAATAGAGACACTGGGAGGGGGCCATTTAGTCTATTAATAGCTTATCCTACCTACCGGTACACGTATGGCATTCAAAACTATCTCACTGCATGGGCCTATGTTTTATTCATGGTGGAATTGCCCTTTAAAATGATACTTCTACATCGAAACGTTTATCAAGAAAATCTACTTAACAAAAACTTCGTTAATGTGTAATGATGCTATTATTTCTCCAGGGACTTGTTCATCAATAAAACCACA
>OZ012685.1:20831599-20848275 GCA_963942565.1 Maea johnstoni
TTCTTATTTTTAAATATGATAATGGCAACATCTCTCTCATCATTCAAGAAACTGCACCTTGAAGAACAATTTTAAACTCTGGGGCCTGAGGCATGATAAGGATAAACTTTAAATCTGAGGGTCAAAGCGAACATCAAATCCTGTAATTTGAGTGTGTTACCCTTGTGAAATAAAGATTATTATTATTATTGGTTTTATTATTATTATTATTATTATTATTATTATTATTATTATTATTATTATTATTATTGTCATCATTATTATAATTATCATTATTATTATTATTCAATGTTGCTAAAAAGACTAAAAGTGTCTGTGGTTCTGAAACAGCAAACGCCAGCATTTCATTATATATTGATATTTCCGGTTTTGAATAATGTTAATTTTTTTTTCAGGAAAGCGACCAATGTCTTCCATGACACCAGTTATACTAATGGACAAGCACGGGAAAGTTGTTTTAACTGTTGGAGGATCGGGAGGAACTCATATAACAACAGGCACTGCCTTTGTAAGCAAATTAAGAACAGTGATAATGCGATGACACTATTTCCATTAACACCACTCCCCCAAGTGTCATTTTATGAGGTTCTTGCAGTAATATAATACTATTTTACACCAAGCAAATAAAGAATATTGATAATTTAATGATATAATTTGCATTTATCCCCTCCCTTTCCCCTCCACTATTTACTATACTGCACCAAGATATTCTGTGCCTAAATTTCTGATAAAGTAACAATAAAATATCACACAAGTTGTTTCAATTTCAGTTCAATGGCCTTTGTGTGCTGATATGCCTTTAAGCAATCATTCATTCATTCATTATCTTGTGGGCTGGTGTGGTATTCTTTGAGTTAAAGACCTTTCAAATATAACTCCATCATGAGGTGTGGAAGGCCATATTAAAATCAAGATCCTGATGATCTGACAACACTGACTTGTTATGCAGGTGACGATGAACAACTTGTGGTTTGGTAAAGACCTTCGTAAATCAATTAGTGGACCACGTCTGCACCACCAACTAGTGCCAGAAGAAATCACTTATGGCAGGGGCTTCCCAAAGGTGAGTTACTATTGATCAAAATGTTTTAAGCAACACTTATCAATTTCTAAGAACTGAATTTTGATGAAAACACCAGTAATATTTTGCTATTGTTGAACTACCATCTTAAGGTTAAACTGTGATTAATCGGTTGTAATTGGTGAAGGAATGAGAGTACCTATAGTAAATCCTATACAGAACCCAGTTCATTCCTGACATGATTACATGCTTTGAGCAATTATCATATCCAGTACTTCATGCAGTGGTGAGATACATTGGGTAGGGAAGGTGCAATGCCGGGATGATTTGGCTATTGTGACAGACCCATAAGGCAATAAATTTGTAAAAATATTGTATAAGCATACTAAATCATGAAAGTGCTGGTATAGCATGTGCATTCTAATATCGTTTAGTATTAGATTGATATACATAGTACGGTATTTATTTTCAGAAATATGTGGAAGGTTTGAGGAAACTTGGACACAATGCAACAGAAGCTACTGCCCGCACCTCAACAATTCAAGCAATTAGCATCGCTGAAGATGGTATCACTGCAGTGTGTGACTTTAGAAAGGGTGGTGCCCCAGATGGATTTTGAAACATCAGATTGAAATAAACTCATTGATAACATTGTTTCCCACAACTATGCTTTTATTGTTATTGATTTGACGTAGATTGCAATTTTTTGTTTTGGCTGTCTTCCTGAACACTACTTTCATGTCTTTTTGACTTTGTCTCCTTCGAGGCACTTTTTAGGCTGCTGGTACACCGATAAACAAAGCCATTTCTCCTGTAACATATCATTTGAAGGAAGAACAAGTTTGCAAATGTATTTGTCTGCTTGTGTAGATGGACATGCTTTTTCAGAGTGGTCATTTACAGGGCTAGGATATCAAATGTGACTAATAAAGTATACGGTCATGCCCTGTCCAGTCCAGGTAGATAAAAGTTCTTACAAATTTCATCATGTCTCAACTGGAATTCAAACCATGGGCCACTGAAGTGTGTGAGACATTGCAAGTTTTACATGAGGATGGAACCAAAACAACTAAAAAAACTAATTGTAAAAATATCTTTGCTTTGATCACCGACCTTCATTTTACACGCTTTAGGTGTAAGTCACCTATATCTATTTCCAGGGTATGATGTCTGCTTTTGTACATATGTCTCTTAAACGAAAATAAAAATAAAAACTTGCTGTCTACTATATTTTTATTTCATTTCGGAGGAGGTTCTTGGACATATATAAAAGCGTAGAACTGGGAGTCCTCATATCATGATTGGATTTCACCTGATATAGTGTACTACCATCTAGTCAATTATATCAAAATGGCATTCTGACTGAGTATATATACAACATTATTTATTATGATATGCCTGCTGCTCATTCCCAAACCTGATTGGTCAATAGCTGGTCATGTGATCACCTGTATCCACTGATATCCCCTAACAGAATTGATATTGCACTCATTTTGAGTGCAATCTAATGTTTACATCACTGTCTCACTTCACACCCATTGAAACAAGCCTTGTTTCTTAGTGAAATGAGAAAAGGAACCAGTAGGGTTCATTGGCTTATTGTAAAATCCATATACTGAATCTAAACCAAATGGAAACACCAGCATGACCATAAATATCACGGTTTCCTTTTTCTTTTTATTTAAATAGTCATAATCAAGTGATTATAAATTAATCAAATTGCATTTGCTGTTTTTGTCCTGAATACATTGATAAAAAACAATCAAATATTGTTTAATTTTCCAGATTCCATGTTTTACAATAAATCGAGCCTCACTTTCATTTCAAACAAAGTTCTTCTGCTCAAAGCAGAGAAAAATGGAGGCAGGACGTTTTGCTGTGCTGTCAGAGGAGGCTGCCACATACCTCCTGCTGACAAAGGATGCTGCCAACACTAAAAAAGCTAATTTAAGAGCATATAGAACCTTCAGGAGTTACCTAAATGAAAGGAACTATGACCAAACCAACTTTGAAGAATGGGAGACTGCCAAGTGACAATCAACAATTATTTCACTGCACCAGGATCAAATGTGCAGGGACCAAAATAAGCAAGATAATTTTAAATAGTGTATGAATTTTGGAACAATGCCAAGGGTTCTCAAATGTTTTCACCTGTTTATTGATTAATTAATTCATTGACAAATTGATTTTAATGTACAAGTTATCTTATTATGCAGATCGTAAAGTTTAACCAACCAGACATTCCTTTGATTGTTAAAATATATTTACTATGTGGAAATCTATATTGAACAGATGAGAGTTCGGTTAGTTATTTTCTTTTGAAAATAAAGTTGAATTTTGTGCATTTTTGTATTTGTTAACATGTTGACATCCAGGATGGCCCCATGACCAGCTATTGACCAATCAGGTTTGAGAATGAGCAGCAGGCATATAATAAAACAAATATGGCACTTTGGTTTCGCGCAATATCAATTTTTATGCGCTCACCAAAGTGCCATATCTGTATAATATCAGATGAGTAAACATTTTCTATATCAAACTTCAATATAAAGTGTGAAATACAGTTTGAGAATTAACCCTTATGAGTCCAACTTGTAAATTTCCACAAATATGCCTAATGCCAAATTGTAATGGGGATTATTGGCTGAAATCAATTCATGCAGGAGGTCATATAGAATCGCCAGCCAGGCCCTTCTTTAAATGATCATCTAGGTTATGTTACCACAAACACATATTTATTTCCCCACAAACCATCAACCCGTTGGTAACCAGGAGGGACATGCACATTTCAGAAATAAAAGATTTTGTCTAAATTCGGGAAAAGTAATCCGTCTCAGTCTACACATTTCAAAATAAATCTGTCCCTGGAAAATAGAAAAAGGAATTATCTATCTTGGATTCCAAGATTTAATTTAAATAAATAGACAGGTGAGACAAGATAAATGATAAGGTAACAGACTAAAAGGTATTTAAATTTAGTTGAATGGAATACTACTAAATACACTAAATGCATTTGTTATATGCCTACTGCCCATTCCCTGCTGTGATTGGTCAGATCATGGTCACATGATCACCTTGCAAAATTGATATTGGGGTGCAATATTACTTTCCAACCTTCAGATTTAGCTGTCAGGTTCATGTCCTCAATTCTCAACTTGAACTCTTGAAAAGGAACCTAACTGAAGTGAACTGAGACAAGGAACTAAGAAGAGTTTGGGCTTCTAGTAAAATCATGATTAGGAAGGGAATTAGGAAAACAATTTCAAATTGAATAAATGAATCATTACATTTCTGAAACTAATGGATGTGACCTTTTTAGGTATTTATAGTACTTAACACAAGAATGTATTACAGCTTAGAAATTAACAATAACTCAATGGTTTGGGGTAAAACCTGGAAATGGAAAACATATCAATAATTACATTCTCATAATTCTTAAAATTAATAAATTATTTAATTTGAATGAGCAGGAGGCATATAACAATATACAAATATGGCACTTTGGTTTGGCACAATATCAGTTTTTATTGCACTCTGAAAAATGATATTGTACTCGGAGCAAGCGCCTCATGCAATATCATTTTTCAGAGTGCAATAAGAATTGATATTGTACTTACCCAAGTGCTATATTTGTATATTGTTATATTGGTCCCAGACCATTATCATACGAAAAACCATTCATATATTTGGAACATATTCTTTCCATCCATACCGAGATGAGTTTTGTTATGTTTAAGTTTATGTAGTTTCAGTTTAAGTTATTTTATGGGAACCAAGACTATTCTTAATTTTTGTCTTGGTCCCACCTTTTCTGTTTAATTTTATGGTTCAGCACTGCTCCCTGTTAGCAGTTTACTTTATTTTCCGCTTAATTCTTCCTTAGTTAGGCATGTTTTGTATTATATTTTTGGAGCTGTGTCTCCTATTTGCTCCGTTTGTGTTCTTTATAATTTACAAGATTTTGTATACGTATATTTTTGTTTTGCTGAACGAGTCAATAAATACAATACAATACAATTAATTAGATAATTCTCAAAATACATTAAAGGCAAATTCGACTATAATATATAAAATAGACACATACACATCGCATATGTATATCGAAGGAAATATCGATACATAGAAAGATACATTCTAAAATTACCAAAAATATTAGTTGTACAATGAAATACACAGCACGGGTTTTTACTCTAAATTCCTACCAAATGAAAAAAATCCGCCACTAAATCACAAACATTTTTCAAAGAGTAGGAAGAGATAAGTTGACATTCCCATAACCTATGTTACAAGGGTAAGACAAGGTCATTCTGCAGAGAGAGAGAGAGAGAGATCAGTTCAACAACAAAGATACTTCTGAATCAAGTACGCTCAAGTGGGAAGAGAGAGTGAGAGAGAGAGAGAGGGGGGGCAGAGAGAGAGAGAGAGGGGGGGGGACAGAGAGAGAGATGAGAGAGAGAGAGGGGGGACAGAGAGAGAGAGGGGGGACAGAAAGAGAGAGAGAGGGGGGACAGAGAGAGAGATGAGAGAGAGAGGGGGACAGAGAGAGAGATGAGAGAGAGAGGGGGGACAGAGAGAGAGAGAGAGAGGGGGGGGACAGAGAGAGAGTGAGAGCGAGCAACATATGCAGACAAGAGGAACGAAGGAGAATATAGAGATAATGTGAAAAAGGTGATAATGCAGGAAGGTGTATGAACAAAACAAATAAATATCCATAGAGAGAAATGCAAAACTAAAGGGGAGGTCTTAGTTTATGATTTCATATCCTCCTAAAATTCCAACTGATTTTTACAAAGAGGTTAATGAATACAAAGGGAAAACAGATGACAAATTACCATGGAAATCAGAACTTCAAAGCTACGCTTTCGAGCTTGATAGCCCGGCAATGCTGCAGAATTGAACTTGGCTCAAACTGCTACCCATAACCATATCTTTGTTGAATCATTTTTCTCAAAGTCAGGCATATATAGCAAAAGCAGATTAAGAGATAACAGTTAGTCCGTATTAAAACAATCTTCTATACTACGACAAATGCTGTGGCATGCAGAATAATGCATAGATTTTCACGTATTACTCGGTCCGAGTTTCATGAGTTATCACTCACGGTAGTTATTTCTTTTCAGCCGAAAATAAAGCTAAGAACTAAAAGATATTCTGAATAGATGAGAAAATGCCCCCGGGGGGACTTTGGTATTTAGGGGTGCATATGCTCGTTATCAAAATTTATAGATAACCCCTAAAGCACTGATATCACGCCAAAAAAGCACTATTATTTTTTTAGACGCTGACCTTTTCCAGCAAAAAAAACCTTCTTTTATCAAAACACTGACATTGAACGAACGAGAACAAGTATTTTAACTTCAGATTTTATAATCATCTGCCTGTTTAGCGGCAGCAGACTCGCTAACCCAGTCACTTCGGGAGTCAATCGGCGTCAGAGTCGTGGATATTTCGTGGATTGTAAGGGGATTTTCACCCCCAATTCTTCGAACTTGGGTACAAAAAGTACCCTTCTTTTACAAATCGCGGACATGCGGAGGTCTTGAAAAAGAACCCTTCTTCCGCGAAATATGCAACGCGGGTGTCAGGCCCCCTTCGTACCTAACAGCCCTCCACGGGGAAAATGCTGAATAAACGTAATATAATTCTATCAATATATTGATGCTTTATAATGTTAATTTAAACCCCAATTCATATTGCCAAACTGTTCGAATTCGCATGTTGCCTTCTGAATAGGAGATGGGGCCACAAACATAAATCTGGCTGCAGATAGTTGCTATTGCCGTTACCAACGGGACCCACGAAACGTTTCCTTGTCAAAGAAAAACCTCTGCAAATGCACCAATCCAAAATATCAAAACCTTTCTGGCCATTCTTCAATCTATAGTGGAGCAACCCATGATGACAGTAGAACCTTTTTATTTTAGATTAATTTTTTATTCAGTTCTTGCAAAAAAGGTATAACATACAAAAACTATATTTCGATGATTACAAATACAATTGGAAGAAATCACATATAATTATTGTGCACTTGTACTGATGATACCAACCCCAACCAAGATATGTAGAGTAATAAGGAATATGCATGATTATACAATATTGTACAATATGGCAGTAGAATTTGACAGGTTGCCGGAGTTCTGGAATCCATGACAAAAGGTCTCCCAAACTCGCTACATACCTGCATGTATACATACATACATACATACATACATACATACATACATACATACATACATACATACATACATGCATACATACATACATACATACATATATATATATATACAAACATACATACATACATACATACATCTATACATACATACAGACAAACATACATACATACATACATAAATACACACAAACATACATACATACATAAATACATACATAAATACAAAAATACATACATACATACATACATACATACATACATACAAACATACATACATACATATATACAAACATACATACATACATACATATATACAAACATACATACATACATAATTACATGCATACACACATACATACATACATACATACATACATACATACATACACACATACATACATACATACATACATACATACATACATACATACATACATACATACATACATGTACTAATTGCAATATAACAAATTGCGTTCGTTTGCACAACTTTCCAAATGCTAGCTTATTATCAACTGTACATATATCTGTGTCATGATTTGAGAGAACTTGATGCGGATGGGGATTAACAATATAATAGTGTTGAACGAATTACAGAGAAGTTGTTTATATATATCTCTTGTTGTTCCAGGAAAATAACGCCACGCCGTGTATTTGACAATGAAACATCTAAATACATGTTCTGATTTCTTTTATAAAACCTGTGTGTGTGTTTATTCGATGCAATGTGTTCTCTTCGAGTTTAGATTATATATACATATATATATATATATATATATATATATATATATATATATATATATATATATATATATATATATATATATATATATATATATATATATATATATATATATATGTATATGTATAACTATATATATATATAACTATATATATATATATATATATATAACTATATTTATATATATATATATATATATATATATATATATATATATATATATATATATATATATATATATATATATATATATATATATATATATATATATATATATATATATATATATATATATATATATATATATATATATATATATATATATATATATATATATATAAAGTGTAGTCCATTTGAGACGAAGAGTGCCAATTCTGAAACTAGCTAATACTAATGCACTATAATCTTGCTAGGGTTATTCGGATGCTCGACATCCGGAACCAGCATTATAGTGATTATCTCATATAATGCCCACAGACTGAAAGCTGTTACACAGATGTTCAATATAATGTTTACTTGATTTATGCAGATATGGCTAATACATACAAAGCTGTATAGTAATATACATGAAGCTGTTATACCTTAGTTTTCCTTCTCATCTTCGTCCCTCGCCACCACAATCACCACCACTACTAATAATACTACTTCTACTGCTGCTGCTGCTGCTGCTGCTGCTACTACTACTACTACTACTACTACTACTACTACTACTACTACTACTACTCCTACTACTACTACTACTACTACTACTACTACTACTACTACTACTACTACTACTATTACTACTCTACTACTACTGCTGTTGCTGCCGCTACTACTATTTCTACTACTGCTACTACTACTACTACTACTACTACTACTACTACTACTACTACTACTACTACTACTACTACTACTATTAAGAAACATACTACTACTACTACTACTACTACTACTACTACTACTACTACTACTACTACGACTACTACTACTACTACTAAAAAATATAAGAAGAGTACTAGGAAGAAGAATAGTGAGATGAAGAAGAAGAAGAAGAAGAAGAAGAAGAAGAAGAAGAAGAAGAAGAAGAAGAAGAAAGAAAGGGAAAGAAAAAAAATAACCGGGACAAAATCCTAGACCGAAACGGCATCCGAAGTGCGCGAGCACGTTACTGCCCGTAGGGTGCGAGCACGTTACTGCCCGTAGGGTGTGACAAGTTCAGGATTCTGCCATTCGCCCAGATGGCATTTTACTAGGTGTATATAGAGAATTGCCTGAACTAAATTCGTAGTAAATAACGGTTTATGGCAGCGAGTTTATTAATGAAACAGAGCGGCCAAAAAACAAAGTCATGCGTGCGATTGAAAACTTGTCTTAAGATTATATATGGGAAAATCTTTTGGGATATTTTCGCGCCCGTGTACTTTTAGCTAATATGTCGAAAAAGGGGAACGACTTTACGGTAATCCAGCGACTTGTCTAAACATCTAGACGTACACCTATACTATACTAGTCTACGCGGCGGAGATGCCTCATGCTGAGAATATCGTTAAAGTGCCCATAAGTTCTTAAATCATGGTACGTGTGTGTTATGAATTGTTCAATTGATATTGTGCACGTACGTTGGCATACGCGTCAGCATTCAACAATCCAAAATCAGGAGATATCACTTATCAGGCGGTTTACTATACTGCGGCGTCTTTTGGTTTCATTTTGTTTAGTTCCAATTCTGGCCACGGGGGGCCAGGTTAGTACTTTTGCTTAAGTAGTGGGCCTTTAGAGTTGATAACCATGGAAACATATGTTGATAGGATAACTTTAATTTCAGTTTATGTAGCAAATCACAATTGCTGCATGATAATATACACACAGTTATCAAAAACACGCAGATAGCTTTAGAACTGAAAATGTCGTCATCAACAACATTTACTTTGTGTGATCTTTCCAGACATTGTGTGATCTTTCAAGATCGAATACTTACTATGTTCAGCATATTATGAAATTCTTGGCTCTTGACTAGAAAGTAAATTTATTCTTGAGGAATGGTGGATGATTTTTGAAAGTTGGCAAATCAGTAGCTAATATGAAGATTTCTGACCAAGTTATATAATTCATACCTGTTAACATTCAACCATCCAAAATCAAGAGATTTTATGCGGTTCCAATCCTGGCCACCAGGGATCAGGTTAGTTTATTAGTTTAGGAGTGGGCTTTTATATTTTACAGGTTTTGGGAAATTGATAACCATACAAGTATGATTATGAAATAACTTTAATTTTATGTAGCTGATCACACTTGCAGCATGATGACAGATTCCCAGTTATGAGAAACACACAGAGATTGCTTTTGAACTGAGAACATCATAATAGTCCATGACCCTGAGGGTTGGTCAGTATCATATTTGGGGGGGGGGGAGGCAAATTCTGATTAATGTTTTTGAATTCCCCATATTCTCAGCTTCATGGTATTTCAGTAACAGATATTTTCCAAATCAGACCTTTTTTTTCTTTTCCCATGTGAACTTAGCTTTATTCATTTACACTATCACTAATTTGCTTTTACTCACTACCCATATTCCTCATATTTCATAACTATTACATCTCTATCCATTCCCCTTGAGACATGGATCCGTGCGCCGGCCTACCTATGTTGGTGCACGGATCCATTCCTCTACCATACCTGCCTAACCTTTGCGCTGTTTTTGCGCCCAGCGCCACTAGCTTCATACTACTTTCCATTCCTTTCATTTCCACTCCTATCACCTTGTATCGGACTTTCTCAGGTTACACATAACTCGGAATTCGGGCATCTCGGACACATTTCTGCATTCATTAGCAAATATAGCAAATATAAAACGACCATTTTAAGAAACTGCCAATAGAGGTTCGATATCTTCATCACCCGGTGTGATAGTGGTCAGTGACCCCCTTTTCGGATGACCCGCGGGAATATGATATGTTAATCATTTGACATTGTCATATTTGATGAAACACATATTTAGGTAAAGAGAGATAGGGGGTCACTAGCAACTAGGAGGACAAGTAACTCTAATCTACATTACCTCCAATTTGCCATGTTTTGACACTAATCTGAAAAATTGACACATTATGCAAATTAACATACAAAAAAGTGCCAAAATCACACAGAATGCCAATTAGGAGGCTAGAAATTAAAGATTTAGCTTGGTATCCGTCATTTTCTGGTTCAGCACCCTCAAATTAGGCTAGAAACACTGAACACCGACTTATAACACAAAATGCCTCAATAAGTCGCTTTTTCTGCAATTTTGCACCTAACTATTACCTCTCACTGGATAGGACGCCCGCAACTAGTGCTCAATGACCCACGGGTCAACGTTCTAAATTTCTTAGTGCATATAATGTTAGATACATAATGGCATTGGAAAAATTTGAAACCAACTAAATTAATGCACAGTCCTTGAAAGAGTAATTCGGGTGCGCAACACCAGGAACCAACATAATAGTGATTAGCTCAGATCGCTGCTCACAGTATGAAGCCTGTAACACAGATGCTCGCTGTAATGTATTAGAATATAATGGTAAATAAACTGATGACATTTGTACAACATGAAAATCAGTATTCAAACATCTGATCTCGATGAGGGAACGAACCGGAAGGTTAACATCGTGTATTTATAACCTAGTATTTAACAAGAACATATGATTGAACGCCCACCCTAAACATAAACGTAAATACACAAGGGAACAAGAGGATTAAAAAGAAAAGGGATCAAGGTAGAAGAAGGGTTTAAGGAAGGCGATATTTAGCGAAGAAATATATTATGATAAAGAAGATAATATAATGAGGAAATTGGAATTTAGCATTATAAGACGATCTACTATCTGAGCAACTGTGTAGAAGGGTTTGAGGAAAGCGATATATAAAGATATAAAGAAGAAATATATTATGATGAAGATAAAATTATTAGGAAATTAGAATTAAGTATAATAACACGATCTACTATATGAGCAACTTTGTAGAAGGGTTTGAGGAAGGCGATATATAAAGAAGAAATAGAATATGATAAAGAAGATAAAATTATGAGGAAATTGGAATTTAGTATTGAAAGATGATCTACTATCTCAGCAACTTTGGAAAAGAGTTTAAGGAAGGCGATATATAAAGAAGAAATATGTTATGATAAAGAAGATAACATTATGAGGAAATTGGAATTACGTATAATAAGACGATCTACTATCTGAGCAACTTTGGAGAAGGGTTTAAGGAAGACGAGATATAAAGAAGAAATATATTACAATAAGGAAGATAGTAATATGAGGAACTTGGAATTTAGTCTAATAAGACGATCGACTATCTTAGTAACTTTGTAGAAGGCTTTAAGGAACGCGATATATAAAGAAAAAATATATTATTATAAAGAAGATAACATTATGAGGAAATTGGAATTTAGTATAATAAGATCATCGACTATCTTAGCAACTTTGCGGAAGGGTTTAAGGAAGGCGATATATAAAGAAGAAATATATTATGATAAAGAAGATAGCATTATGAGGAAATTGGGAATCTATTATTATATGACGATTTACTATCTGAGCAAAAATGATGGGGAAATTAGAATTCAGTATAATAAAACGATATACTATCTGTGTAACATTGGGCTGTGCGAATAATCCTCATTAATGGACATATCTACATTAATCAATAAAAGCCCAATGCTAAGGCACTGTGTCACAGCTGGTCCGGAAGCCTGGTGTGAATTAATATGGTTATTTGCACACTCATGCTGGTTTCAGCTGGATTATTTGCACTCCGATAGGTAAGACAAGTTTAATTCAAATATTTACTTATTGGTTCTCATTGTGTCAACCATATATGAATATGTTCAGAGTAAGGCCCATTGTGCAATGCTGTATGTTATTTGATCAAAATAACCGAGAATAGTCACCGTTATCCTAATTGGTAGCATTGTACCTGTGGAGCAAGGCCTTCCAAACAAAGATCAAATCAATAACATTGCACTGCTTCGAATGATTTTCAAGGCAACTAGAAATACCTGATTCAGTGCAAAACGTTGAGACGTGCGTGCACATGATAAATATACACTGGAGAAGATGTGTGTGAGTACGAATTTCTGAGTTGTGAGATTACCTCCAAAACTAAAATGATAGTAGTGACTGAAGTAATGTTTTTACAATGTTTTTACAGATAGCTGTCTTGTTTTTAGTCTTATTAGGGTTAGGATTAGGGTTAGGTTCCAAAACTATAAAATGATAATGGTAACTGAAGCTTGGGCTCGTTGTGAGATCAATATCACAACGTTTTTACAAATATCTGTCTTGTTTTTAGTCGGATTATGGTTAGTTTCAGGGTTAGGGTTAGGTTTGGGGTTAGGGTTAGGTTAGGCTAATATCAGCTCAAAACACGCCCAAATAAAAAGAGTTGGTATATAATGGAAAAGATAGGGGACGATCTAACGAATCAGAATTACAGGGTTGTGTGTGTGTGTGTGTGTGTGTGTGTGTGTGTGTGGGATATACCCACTATGTTGCTTAGGGACTGCCATCCACCAATCACAGGCCATGAGAGGCACCCTCATACATGACCTTGACCAACTGGATAATATAATCCATTCTTTAAAGATAACTTTTTTTATCATTTCAAATTGTACAACGGGATTTTTATTTCATTTCTGTATATAAACAAAAAGCAAACGCTGTTCTCTCTCTCTCTCTCTCTCTCTCTCTCTCTCTCTCTCTCTCTCTCTCTCTCTCTCTCTCTCTCTCTCTCATTCACTCAAACGTGTCGATAGGTTTCTCGTATATATTTGTGCAGGATGTTTGAAAGATTTTTTCCTTCCCATTACTTACGATATCTTTGAAAATAACTTAGACAAATAAAGAATAGATACTACCATCAGGTAGGTATTACAATGGTAAGATCTCGTATGTACTTCCGGAACAGCCAGGAACGGATTAACCCATTAACGCCGGAAGTGCACACACCATCTGACAACTTAACCTATGAAATAGCAAAATAATCGAAATATATTTGAAGGGGGATTGTAGAACCCATTAAGAACAACAACCTTCAGTGAAATATTCTCGAAGTAACTTTCCTTTCTCAAGATTTTTCCTTATTTGTCAGATTCTACGCGCGCACCAGACGTGAACGGAGTAACTGTTTGACCGCCGCAGTATTACATTAGTATGACGTGGCCAACTAACCAGGTATACAGCTGTGCGTATTGCTGACCTACACATGAACTTATGCATTACCATATGTCTGTATTGCTTAACATCAAGATTGTAATCAATTTTATTAAATGTACCATTTACGTCAGTACTACTCTCCGCTCTGTTCTATTACAGAGCGGAATATCTAGTTAAAATTATTTCCTGTAATGTATGTTCTTACAGTCAATAGATGACACACACACATACGCACACACACGCATATATATATATATATATATATATATATATATATATATATATATATATATATATATATATATATATATATATATATATATATATATATATATATATATATATATATATATATATATATATATCATTTCATTCATATATCATTTCCTGATAACGGGCCAAGTTTTGGTTCACTACTGGGCACTGATTATCATAATTGAACGTCCCTGCCATTCATTCCCTCTTTGGTGCCTTTCCAACCTGCAAAGATCTTGAGATTGAGTCCAACTCTTGGCAAGAAAGAATGTTGCTAGTGACTTTTGGTTGGTCGGTGGTTGTTTTCGGATAATCCGATATTCTCAATCTTCAACAACTAGAAAGAAAATAGGTGGCATGATTATGTCGATTTGAAGAGAGGTTGGTGGTTTTACTCGATTTGATTTTTTTCAGTAGTTTTCACAGACACGTGAATTTAATGATATGTACAAAACACACTACTTGCCCCGGCTTCTTTCTTCTCTTCTGATGCGTGTAGTCACCGTCCAGATGTAATTGAGCACACATTTACATTTGCCATGAGTTGCTGTAACAGATTCCACGTCAAAGCTTGTTGATTTATTCATGACCGAACCAAGCGGAAATAATTATTGTGAGTAAGACGTTCAAATGTCACACTGTCTGTTCAATCATTTCATTTCGTTTCAGCTTGAGCTTCGATCCTTATTTCGGTCTGAGCCATTTTGTGATTGGCAGTATAAAACAGGGAATTCGGTGAGTAAAGACTCTTTTCTTATTAATAAGTTAGCATATTCTCTATTTCTACAATGTAAGACGGAACTACGTTCAGAGATATTCTAGATACAACTCCATCAACGTTTTTATATAGACAGGTTTTAAAACATGTCTTTATAGGGAACATATAGGTGAAGGTATTCTTTGCAATCGTTGGTTTAACAGACACATTGATAGTTACATACATGTGTATATATATATATATATATATATATATATATATATATATATATATATATATATATATATATATATATATATATAAATATATATATATATATATATATATATATATATATATATATATAGAGAGAGAGAGAGAGAGAGAGAGAGAGAGAGAGAGAGAGAGATAGATATATATTGCTCCTATATATATATATATATATTGTTGCCGCGCCTGTTTGCCTAATTCTGAGTTGGCAGTTTGGTGGACGAGTGTATCTAGATGGTTCATAACGTAAACACATTTCAAAACATTAATCAAAAAGTTGATTTTGATGATGATTTTTAAACCTGTATAGCTCTCCGGGACGTCCGATCACCACTCGCGCAACACCCAATAAGTTACGTCGTTCGGGCAGTCTCAGGAGAGCCTACTACGGCTTACTACAGCTCTCTGGGACGCCCGTTCACCACTCGCGCAACACCCAATAAGTTACGTCGTTCGGGCAGTCTCAGGAGAGCCGTATCCTTTGCAACCGGCAATCTCCGTTGCCACACCTGTTTCCCCTATTCAGAGTTGATCGTATGGTGGACAAGTGTGTCAAGATGGTGTTTACCCTAAACAAATTTCAAATATTTAATCAAAAAGGTGCTTTTAATCACAGGGCTTGTATCGTTGATCGCCACTAGCATGTAGTTACAGCCCATATTAGTAATATAGACAAGGGGGGAAACCATGTTCATCACTGATGCGGTTCTCAGTGCCCTCTAACTCATCATTTCGTTTCCTTCATGAATTTTTCATCTTCAAATGGTTGCATCATGCACTTACTTCAAATAGGCTGTAAATATCATACATTTTATTATGTATCCTTCCTAAAACAGGTAAAAATAGGCTCAAACAAGATAATCCTCTGAGGTTCTCAGAAAGATTCAAACCAGTGACACTGATTGGTCCATAGAGGTCATGTGACTTATATTTCAAGATGTCTGCTATGCTTCATAGGAGACTTGTAGAACCTCAACAGCTTATTTGACACGTCCTATTTAAGTTCATTTTATTCACCTTAAGACAGACTAATTGGATTAAAACCTTGCATCAGCTGAGTCTTAAGCATGTTGTGGGGGACGCTTGATAGGTTTTGAATTTTAGTAGTTTTCTTTTGGAGGAGTTTGACAGCAGACTCGTGGGGGAACCCAATATGTTTCCCCCCTTGCTCTATTTCATAGTACCAGCCTCTGACTCGTGAGTGACCACTCAACGATACAAGCCCTTGTGCTTTAAATGCTGATTTTAGAGCAGTACAGCTCTCCGGGAGGTCCGTGACCACTTACACAGAGGCCAACTGTACCACCCCAGGAGGTCGCAAGGAACAAGGTGCATGCTGTCAGATA
>OZ012685.1:20848475-20880975 GCA_963942565.1 Maea johnstoni
CTTATGATGCTGGTGGCTAATTTAGCAAATACAAAATGGTGCAAAAACCGGACGATGACTGAAACCCTGGCACATGGGTACTCATTTGAGAATACTCAGCGCGAGCTATCAAATAAATACCAGCATGACAGTATTTAGATTAAAAATCGTTGCGTCCTTGTGCTATGGACGAATGTAGCCTCAGCATTGAAAGCATTGGAAATTTCATTCATGAACAAAGCGATGACTTCGGGAGGAAGTTTGTCTCGAGACAAACTTGGGGACTTAAAGGAATGTGAGCATACATGTATTCTTAAAATTTGGGTTATTATTTTCCTTACAGTTCCGTACAATTCCAAGCTTTCTTATGCCTGTAGGCCTCATCTCTCATTAGAGAGAATGGAATATGGAGCAACATGAGGAGATATTTTGAATTTTGTTTTGATTTTGATTTTTGTAAAATGTATTTCGCTAGATTTTGTGCAATTACCAAGTACTGTCAATAAACATACACATATGAATACAAATTAACATCTGGTCTATAATTTCTCCTTGGCGATTTCATCTCACTCATGTGGTGGCAAAAAGTGAATAAGAGAACCTAGTCCGTCGCTTCTCTCTCTATCCACCTCTCTGCTGGTACGTAAGCCATAGTCATTCGGTAAAATCTTAGGGGTCCTCAGCGTTTTGGGTGGGAGTTTTTTTTCGTAACCCCTACCCATCAAGATAAAAGGCTGATTTTCAGGACAAATTAGCAAAATCTGTAGTGCCTACTATGCATTAGCGCATGCGCACACGCGCTCTGCAGAGACATTAAGATAAATGATGGATAACCTTAACCCATTTCCACTGACGAACCAAACTACAATACTTGAACCCGCATATCAAAATTAACTCTTTTATCTCCAATTCTGGAAGACCTCTCTCCAAAAGTGAAGGTCAACGGTTGAGATTAACACATCCCTAGACTACAAATCTAGTTATACTTTCCATCGCATGCCCACATGGTTTGATTTTCAATAACAGTAACAGTATGCGAAAAACGACGATGACGTTGAACACAAATGAAAAAAAAGTTTATTGACGCCGACTGACCTTTCTACTATAACAGTAACCCATCGCCTATAGATCTGGATAGTATTGAACTGTCTTTCTTTTCTTAATGGTTCCCCAACTTGCCTTTTTTAAAGATGGGGTTGATATATACTGTATATATATATATATATATATATATATATATATATATATATATATATATATATATATATATATATATATATATATATATATATATATATATATATATATATATATATATACATGTATATATATATATATATATTTATATATATATATATATATATATATATATATATATATATATATATATATATATATATATATATATATATATATATATATATATATATATATATATATATATTTATATATATATTTATATATATATATATATATATATATATATATATATATATATATATATATATATATATATATATATATATATATATACGTTATTGTGTCCAAGGGTATGCTGTTAAATACATTATCCGTTATATATATATATATATATATATATATATATATTTATATATATATATATATATATATATATATATATATATATATATATATATATATATATATATATATATATATATATATATATATATATATATATATATATATATATATATATATATATATATATATATATATATATATATATATATATATATATATATATATATATATATATATATATATATATATATATATATATATATATATATATATATATATACGTTATTGTGTCCAAGGGTATGCTGTTAAATACATTATCCGTTGCATGCCACATCATCCCACATGTGACGATCCCTGGAAGTTGACCTCCTGAGTTCACATGATACGACTCGCAAACCTACCCTCTACTAACTAACACACCACTGAACTCACCAGACGGTGCAACTTAACATGATTTACTACCATTTGAGTCGACTTCCAAGTCGAGCTTGTTCCTTCTGGTCTGATGTACTCAGAGTCTGATGTACTCAGAGAGGGCATACTTAGTAACCCAATATGTCACAAAAGCTCATGGACTCATAATGCACGCAATTCATCATGGTCGGCATTCACCCTAACTATTGCACTTCTTGTTTATGGATAGATATTCATTTTTGTGTTCATTTAAATATATTGTACTTGTCATATGTATATTTCGAAATCAGAGGCGTGGTGTGATTTGTAACCCTACTATTTCATATTCGTAGAGGAGAAATACTTCAAGAAAATCTAGACAATAGATTATTGAAAATATTCCTACTCATGGTGATTATTTGAAAATATGAAAAATATTCAACTGTGTAATAAATACACACATACATACATACATACATACATACATACATACATACATACATACATACACACACACAAATATATATATATATATATATATATATATATATATATATATATATATATATATATATATATATATATATATATATATATATATATATATATATATATATATATATATATATATATATTGCTCTTTCACAACCTTATGAAGAATAAAGGCATCTAGTAAATACTTCTAGACCCTGCGATTTCTAATTAATAAGAATACAGGCAACTCTGCATAATCCGGACTGATGCCGACCGTGAATTTCTGTCCGGATTAGGCAAAATCCGGATTATACATAACATGAGCCGATGATCGGCGATGTAGAATGCAGCAGGCACGCACAGGAAAACTTGTAAATTTCCGAAAATATAGATGGGCAATCCCGTCCCATTGACCACCCCCTACTTTTGACCGAAATACGCGGAGTTGCCTGTATTCTCAAAGCACTAGTTTATATGTAGATATGATTATCTACCAAACACCGGGAGGCGCAATGTGTTAATTATGTAAAACAGTTTGAGTTACAGGTTGCTTGATTATCTTCATTATCACACTGGAAACCCCAGGCAGCCAGCGTCGGCAGATTTGGGTTCTTGAAACAGATACATGATACCCGGGTGTTCTTGTGTTAACCACCTTTGTTATTCTTGTGGATGAGTCGCTAGTAATTGCACCCGTGACCCGTTCTCGTAACCACTTTGTATGTTTATTTAGAAACCCCGCAATGCCTTTCAGTTTTTTTCGGGGTTTATTCTTGAACCACCTGTGGGGTCAGCTAGTCCTCGGGTATCAAACCCCAAAAACCCTCCTGGTCCGACTGCCGTAACTCCCAGAACAAGGAAGAGTAAAACTATAGGGTAGTCAAGACAGAAGGACAACTTCAGTGAAACTGCTTGAGAATAATGCTATTAACCCTTATGCAGCTTGTGGCAAATTGTCCCAATACAAAATGACTAAAACCATAGCACATGGTTTACTCAAATCAGAGTACTCATCGAGAGCGATCCAATGAATACCTACATAACAGAGTTTAGATAATTTTCAAATATTTTTTCGTCCTGGAGACTTGGATGAAAGTAGCCTCAGCATTGAGAGGGTTAAAGAAACACTATCTACATGTACCCAAATGTCGAACTCTCAGTTTTTATTCAAGGAGAGATTTGGTTTATCGTTTAGTGACTTATGGATATTAAAGAAGCTGGCCTTTCTGATGCTATTACAATAAAAACGTTTTAAATAATATTTGGAAGAGTATCACCAAATTAGAACCCAATCTTAGAATCTTCTTCATATATTTTGAAGCCATGTTTAATTGCTATTGTGTAAGTTAGGTGAAATGATGAAGAACAACAGACCAATTTATTGACACTTTAAAGACTGATAAAGACACAATGAATAGCTGGTATAAATTGTAAGATTGAACATACGAGCCAAACTTATTTACAACTCTTGGAATGACAAATGTCTAACCTTATTCACATAAGAATACCACAGGTAACAACAAAGGGGTAACAGATACCATTTATATAACATTGTTATGAACATCTCAGGCTAGAATATTGAATCTAGTAAATTTTATTTTTATTTCTTATTGTTATTTATATGAAATGGGGTAAATAGAATTCCTATTATGATATTTCCTACTGAATTGACAATGAATGATGTTCTCTCCTTTACGACTGTACCAAAATGTATGAAAATGAATGACTTCAAAAATGGATTCAATGCCGTATGCATGATTATGGAAATAAAAATCCTATTGAACATGTGCGCAATTTGAAATTTAAAAAGATGTCAAATTTTTATTTGTGGAGACGTTATTTTCAAGGGGAACTCTTGGTATAAATTATATGATAAAAAAAACTTTTTTTTATTATGGCAGCTGGTATGTTTCACTTCAATACAACTATTGTAGTATCAAAACATCAATGGATTATTTCAATCTGCTTTGCTGGTAGAACAGGCAAATTGTAGTAGACTCGTACTGGTCCATTTTCGGTAACATCCATAAGCGTTCAATGTGGTTTGCAAGTACTTTTCCCGGAAGCCAAACCACGCACTGAGAGTTAAAGTTTCCATTTTTTGATGATTCTTGTAGGCTAGGTACTGGTCTTCACTTTTCAGGTGGATGACTGCAGGCCAACCATAAGCAATTTTTCTTATTTATCAACCCTTTTGTGTTGATCGTGTCACATGAAAAATCACAAAAAAAATTGGGCTGGGGAAAATTTAAAACCTGCTATTATTTTTGTTTTTGAAAAAATAATGGATCATGTGACAACTCACAATGTTGGAATTCAAGAGCTCTTTCCGATTCTAGGTCAATTATGTAGATTCCAAAGAAGTCGGAAATCGTTGACTTTTTGACCTCTAGTGACCTCATCTTGGAACTCATTTGTATAACTGACTTAATACCATCAGAAAGAACTCCTTACTATCAACTCTTTCAAAAAGAAAACAATCTATGAAGCGTTATGATTTTTAGAGATCTAGTAAAAGCCTATTTTTAGCATATTTTATATCACTTGTCTTACGTTTGTTAAAGTTTAGTCTGCTTTCAACACATTTGATCATGGTGGTATAGAATATTAGTAGGATGTTTACTAGTATTTGCATGAATTGAAGTGTAAAATGTATCATTAGGGCCTGTCCATGGCTGTGGCATGGGGGAGGGGTAAAGCAATACTAGTATTACAAGATTACAAAGAAGTGAAGATTTTGTGACCTTTTGACCTCTAGTGACTTCACTATGGACCTAATTTTCATAATTGACCCACCATTAGATAGATCTCCTAACTATCAGCATTTTGAGTGGTCATTTGATCCACTATCTTCAAAAACAACAGATTATGGAGCGTTATGATTTTGGAGGGGTAAATTAAACTATTTTCAGCATATTTTCACATCTCTTTTCTTTCGTTTATTATATAGTTTAATCTGCTTTCAACATACATGAACATAGGAGGTATGGAATATTATCAGGATGTTTATCTGTATCAATTGAAGTGTAAAATGTATCATTAGTGCCTGCCGATTACCTTGGCAGGGGTGCCAAAAACAATATGGCAAGATTTCAAAGAAGTTCCGACCTTGTGACCTTTTGACCTCTTCTGTACTAAATATGTATAATTGACCTACCAGAAAGAGATCCTAAATACCAGCATTTTGAGTGGTCACATTATACATTATCTTCTAGGACAAGAAATATAGCATGCTTATTGTTTTCCCCAACCTAAATTTTGCCCATTTTTGAGGTGACACTATTAACACAAAATAGTTTAATACAAACACAATTACTCAATGGTGGCCAGCGGTCGGGTCATCCACCTGAAAAATGAAAACAGTGCCTAGCTTACACGAATCAGCAAAGAAAAACCCCTCAGGATGTGACTGCAGGATATGACACCACGGCTCCCAGACTCAATGACCAGTGCCCCTGAACAATTCAGCGGCCTTGACCAAATTGATCCTGCCTGCTGCTTAACCTATTAATGCTTAACCCTTCTGCTGCTGGTAGCTAATTTTGCCAATACAAGATGCTGCAAAAAAGCTGAGAAATCGCTGAAACCCTGGCACATGGGTACTCATATGAGAGTACTCAGTGAGAGCTATCTAATGAATACCAACTTGACAGGGTTTAGATGATTTACAAAAATCTTTGCGTTCTTGTGCCTAATGGACGAAGGTAGCCTCAGCAAATAGAAGGGTGAAGAATTCTATCGTGCTGCCTTGCTCTTGTATTGAAATCCATGGGACATATCATGTTGCTCTATGTTCTCAAACCTGTGTTTATCTTGGCTTAAAATAGTATATGTTCCTGCATTAATTATTATTGTATATACATGTACTTCTTTATTAATCATTACCCCCTACATCCCAATCACGTAAAGAGGTGTGAAATACTCCGTTGCCCGTCCCCATTACGTGTCAAGCTGCCTTCAGATTTTCTTTCTAGTTAACGACAGCTAGTTAGTCCAGTGCTAGACGACACTCGCGTGAAAACTGCCAGTATGTACTTCCTGGATTTGGCTCTGATAAAAGTCTTTGTCTTTGAAGGCTTGCAGTGGGTGGTTTCTGCGAAAATAAAAAAGAACCTTCCCTTTTCAAAGTATCTACACCAGGATGTAACCCTTTCTTGTTCACATTTCATAACATATGCCCCCATACAAAGCCTACTCACCAAATGTCGTAATCTATCAGCGAAAATGTCAGATACTTGAAATACATAGCAGGCACCGAAATCCCCAAGTACAGAAGCACTAATACAAAGTGAAAATGGGTTTGCTGTCATTGACGGCTCCTAGAAATGTTCGTATAACACCACTATACGACGACGGAATTTCATATATTTCTGGGGATACGCAATACAATAGATTAAATGATTACGATTATGTAGTTTACAGTATTCATCTTTCTTTTTTTTAAAATCACACTTTAGGAATAACTTGAAATACAGTTACTGTAGATTCACAAAATATTGTGTAGAGTAAATTTTGCGAATTCACAGAAAATCTATTTTTTGCGTCTTTTAACTTTGCGAATTGGCCGCAACATGGAGTGCCAGCTATACACTTAAAGTGGCGGCACTAATCATTGCGAATTTTAATTTTGTGTCCGAGGCCAAACGTTAAAACACGCAAAAAATAAACTAACGCAATCTTTTCCGAATTTACAGTATGCTTAACTTCAATAAAATAACTGCATATGATTACTGGGTAGGTCCTGAAATGTTTCTTTTAGTTATATGTTATTGCTCAGTGACGCCGAGTCCCTTTGAACCTTCACTCGCCTTCCCCATCGCTACCAGTTTTTTCTCTTAATGTTGTGGGGCTGCCCCGATAGCTGAATGGTGAAAGGCTTTGCTAATTGACTTCTCGAAGTTCCTGTGTTCAAGTATTAGACTCGAGGCATGCGAAAATGTTGCCATTCACTATAGATTACTGATGGCGGTTTTCTCCGGATGCCCCAGTCTCCTTCCCCATTTTTTCAATTGGTAGTAACGTTGTAGCCTTAATATGGCAGAAAATGTGACGATAAACGAATTTTCAATTCCAAATCTAGCAAAACGCACTCAAAACGGTCAAAGTTAGTGGGTCTGTTACCTATTGTACTCTGTGCCTATTATAACAGAGTATAGCTTTCCCCTCTTTTATGTTTTCTACTTGAGTACAGTCAATACACATACATACGTTACACTAGCTTACAGCTTATTTATTTAATTATCTGGATCACGATACATGTGTGGGCAGTACAATTACTCCAAAAACTGGCAAACCTTATAAGAGATATCATAAAGGGCACTTGACACTTTGATACAGGCACTTGTGAAGTAAGTGGGTCCCTTTTTCAGAGGCAAGTATGCGGGTTGTGTGTCTGTTGCTTGTATTTGTACATTACAGGCTCTGTTTCATCTCCTACTAGATATAATCATCCAGTACTCTCAACAAATCAGTTAGAATTGGATTGGGTTTTATTTTACCAACCACTCGCTCTGCCATATAAGGCAATGTCGTGATTAACCGTTAGAAGTATCACTGCCTTACGGCAAGATACTGACAGCTATTCAGCTTTTTGAGCTTTAATCATCCATGATATAATACATCATTAATAGTAGTAGTAGTAGTAGTAGTAGTAGTAGTAGTAGTAGTAGTAGTAGTAGTAGTAGTAGTAGTAGTAGTAGTAGTAGTAGTAGTAGTAGTAGTAGTAGTAGTAGTAGTAGTAGTAGTAGTAGTAGTAGTAGTAGTAGTAGTAGTAGTAGTAGTAGTAGTAGTAGTAGTAGTAGTAGTAGTAGTAGTAGTAGTAGTAGTAGTAGTAGTAGTAGTAGTAGTAGTAGTAGTAGTAGTAGTAGTAGTAGTAGTAGTAGTAGTAGTAGTAGTAGTAGTAGTAGTAGTAGTAGTAGTAGTAGTAGTAGTAGTACCGATAGTACACAACTACCGATTGCTGGTCATCCTGTTTGCACTTGATGAAATGACTACAGTACTTGTTTTTTATCACTGCATACTCACAAAGGCAACGAGAAGAGAAATGTCATTATGAACAGGTGGTACTTACTAACAGGTGAAATTTAAAGTATTTCCATCAAGGGGGTTCTAATGGGTTGGAATTAGAAATTTGGAAGTACAATATCGTCATTTTGTCTGCCATATATATTATGACTAGCCACTTGTAAGGGGAGGAGGCAGCCGGCTAAACCACCGCCCAATACCGAGTGACATTCTCACATTACTCGGTCGGGATTCGAACTGGTAAAAGACAGCGATCGAGCAGTCAGTGACATCCCTACGTTGCCCTTATAAGTTGAAGGGAAAGGGAAAATATGGAGTGGGTATAGGAGAAAATGTTGATTGTTTACCAGGCTGAAATGACAAAATGTCGTGGTCTTAATTTTCTAGACTTATATGCGGCTCTGATTGGATTGGGAAATTTGTTTATAGTCACTTTTTCTGCGCTGGTGATAACGACATTGGTAGTGGTTAAAATTGATCTATAAATAAAACGACTTCTCTGTATAACATTCCAAGGAGTCGTAAATATCCGCCTTGCTGGTGGAAGACGGCGTTCTGAAATAGTGCTCTAATATGATCCAACGAGAGACAATGGTATGTTATGACAATACCCACTGGCTTAGGAAGGGTGCTGTTCTGATTATTTATGAATGGACGGAAGGCTTGCATGTGCGGGGGTAAAAAACTACTGCCTGCTCGCTGGATGTTATTTTAACTACATACTTGCGTTACATCAAACGATCATAAAAGCATGATTCGCTAGAATACTTGTTCATGGTATTGTTATACATTCATGGGATTTTTCGGCAGAGGCGAGAAAGACAAATACATTTTTCAATCTCACGGGAGAAAAACAGAACACAACGAAGGCGGTCTTAAAAACTGCTGACTCATCGGTACATGGGCGTTTGCTAATGGATGAAGAGATTTCAAGGATAATAATTCATGGCCTTTTTGCTAGTTTATTAGGAGGCAACGTACGGCCTAATGAACAAGAGCTTATCTTAGGAAAACAACCTTTAATTGGTATGTCAAATGCTGAAATAGTTATACAACTATAAGAATGTTCATATCAATTCATGATAATTCATCATCATCCATCATCGGTAGTAGTAACAGGAGCAGCAGCAGCTGCATTTTCACTATGATATATGTTGTTCCAAAAGTGTTATCATTATCATTATCATCATATTTATCATTTAAAGACTCTGGCCACGCTGCTACTGACCTTCAGAGCATTTCTGTCTTGCTCTCATGTTTCTTGTGAAATTATATAATTGTTCAAAACAAGAAACAACGGGGATGAAAAGCTTACAAACAAGTAAGCACATTCTCTCTCTCTCTCTCTCTCTCTCTCTCTCTCTCTCTCTCTCTCTCTCTCTCTCTCTCTCTCATAAGTTACTCAGTAATGATTTGGGTACAAATTATTAGTTCATGTTTATCCTCATGCAATATTTTAGTATTTTCAAGCATATTTATGTCACTTCTCCATGCTAAGATGGAGTTCTGTGAATGCATATGTACGTTCATTGCAATGTTTGACCAAGCACTGGGTAAAGAAGATATGAAATATATCAGTTACCCCAAATTCTACGAGTACATTAGATTGCTAGCCCTACACACAGTAATTGAGAAGTACCTACAACACACAAAAAAGTGTCAGAGGGAGGAGGGGAACAGATTGTTTGGAACAATTTTGTTTCGAGATTGCCTAGTTTAAAAAAAACTCCACTGCTTACTACTTTTAGTTTGTTTTCAGTTTCATTTTTCCAGTTTTGATTATTGTATTATAGGCACAATTGTGACTATTGCCATCTCATTATTGCTAGTCCTATAGCTGATCTTTCAGTAAATATTATCCCCAGACTGGTGGACTACCACTTATATAAGTGCCTGGCTGTTCAAATATATGAACTGATTAAGTGATGTTAAATCTTCACAGTAAAAAGTGTCAGATATGTTTTGCTAACTTTTCTTTTGGATTTGTGATATTTCCCTTATTTGTCAAATTATCATAAGGAGCAGGTCACTTTTTAAGAGACAGGTCTATGGTTAAAGGATGTATGCACAGCAAGTTAGATACTATAAGGTGTACATTGATGTAGGCCTTCATGTATAGGTGATCATCAGTGCAGATCTTTTTAATACAATAACCCCACATCTCACAGAAATATATGAAATATACCTTTAATGAAAAACAAAAAAATGTCTTTTCCGGTCTCACCTTTCGATATAATTTACAAGATTACATTAAGCAAATGTGGTATTTGCATTTTGTCCTAAATTGGATTGGCTATAGTTCACTGCCACTCCCAGAAAGTCTCCAAGTTTGGATGTGACACCTCTGAAGCCCCAGGTTGAAATTTTAGTTTCTCCAATTGCCGCTAGGGGCGCTATGGCATGTGCCCTTCATAGAGCTGTATGACTTGATGGGTTATTAGAACATATTGCCGCACAATCACACACTAACAGAACTAAATTAGACAATCATCAAATGCTTGCTCGTTCTCAAAAACAAAAAATGAATAAAGCGAGTAGATAGTTGATGTCGTAAAAAAGATGACAGATTTACGTTAGCAGCTTAAAGCTTCAAAGAAACAACAACTTCTATTGGTTTAAATTTTGTGAATAAGCCAATGAAAGGCTTGTTTACAAAAGGGGTTTGTCCGATATCAACATTCTTCTGCTTTGAAATGGCGCGGGTAGAGGAAAACGCTGTCAAAAACGTAAGTCACAGGATATGTGTTGAGTAGCGCTTCGAACATGATGGCCAATAGTATGAGGAGCACGTCATAGATGTATTCTAAATGGGCAATTGATGTTTGATCATATCCTGTGCCCATAAAAAGACCATGCAAGGGCTTGGCCTTGGAATAAAAAAATAAAAGAGAGTCATACCACTTTACGGGTTTACCAGCATACACAGAATGTGACAGATTTGAAATTACTGGAGAAACGACACATAACTGGCTGGAGTGCCATTTTTTCTGAATAAAATGCATGCACATTCACTCCAGCAGATTCTTGCAATTGCGAGTTACATCTAATCGCTGCCTGATCATAAAATAAAGCGCCTCCAGTTTTCAGAATCAAGTGCTTCCTGCTTACAATTCTAGATGAAGAGAACATGGATTGGGCGCCACTGACCAATTACCATAGGGCCCACTGTGAAGCCCGGGGCATACCTAGTCTTACCTTAGTGTGACGTCACTAGGAGGCTGACGATCAAGGCGCGGGTACGGATCCAAAACAAACAAACATTTGTTTACATTATAGAGGAGGTTGCTCACGCATAATTTGCTCGGAACCTTTGATAGATAATATGAGGAAGCAGGGCTTCGAGGGAATTTATCCACAACAATTAATGCACGTTCATTCGTGCACATGAATCATTTAACGTTTCATCCAATGAAAGCGGTTTTGTTATATTGCGTCATTGCTGACCAATCAAATCAGTCATTACTTTAACTACATACAAAAACGGAAATTGCCCGCATGTGGTGTCACGATGCCTTTCTGGGTCCCTGTATGGATTTCTTGGTGACGTCATACACTCACGCTATATTGCATGACTGCGAGCTTCGCGAAAGGCCTGCAGCCTTTCCGAGCTTTGCTAGCTATAAAAAGCAAAGCTTTAAATGGTTGTGAAGCTCAATAATAAGTCTGCATTCCCCTACAAATGAAGTCACAAATTTAGGACTGTGTGTTATCTGTTACAGGGTGCTGTTTCACCATGATGTCATACTTTGCCATTCTCCGCCTTTGTTTGTACTTTGTGGAAACAAGTTACACATGCATACATTGCAGTCTCCTTCCAAATTTTAACTTCTGGTATTTAAATACGAAAAATGGTAGAACAAATTTCAAGGTTTAAGTGTGTCTCTCACGCATTGCCATAAACAATGCTGGGCAGCTGCGCCTCGCGAGCTAGTACAATCTAAGACGTGGATATAACACCTGAACAGGCTAGCCTTGCTGAATAGCCCTTATGTCGTGTTCTTCGCATGCTGGCGCACACGTTTCTCTGTAATGTAAACAATACAAAAGCCCTGATTGGTCCTTGTCCCCTCATTAGGTCATAAATGCTAATGCCAGATCAGAGACCCCTCGCATGTCCAGCCCTTCACTATATTAGCGCATATAGTAATTGGTATTTTGCTATATATCCATCCTTTTAATCATCTAAGGTATAATTTTAAAACTTTTTCTGAGTTACGTTTGTCTATGTCTTTATATGGTGCATCCTGTCCTGAGTTTTTGTTGTGTTATTAGAGTCAAAATGATCGTATCTGGTTAATTTCATTGGTGGTATTGTTTCATTTTCAGAAATCTCCTCTTAGTATAATGGAAGAGATGATACAGTACTTCGAGTCTGAGGGATCCGTTCTGGATAGCCTCAACTCCAACTACACTGCTCAGAACTTCCTTGTGAGTAGTGGATATGTGTCCATGATTACGATTGGTGGAAGACCTATACTGCCCCCTGTGGTAAGTTATTGCCTAGCTCAGATTTATGCCTACCTTGGCTCATATAGAAAGCTTTGGTAGTATCGACATGTTGTATTATACTTAACCCATTAATGCTCACAGAGGCCAAAAACGGCCAAACAATTTTGATGTAATCTTTCATCCTAAAGCATAATTGGCAAAAATATTTGAGGAGAAATGTTGATCATAACATTACCAACAACTCTCCTTCAAATATTTTGTAAAATCATTCTCAATTCAAAAGTTATGGTCAAAAGTACCGGAGTTCCAGACGACAATTTCTAGAGGAACTCTTAAGTATTAATGGGTTAAGTACATGTTCAATACATATTTAAACAAATTATATGCATAGGTAGGACTTCTCTGTGATATTTCTTCAAATTGACTTTTGTCTAAGTTATGCCAGTTTGTGTGGATGTTTTTTGCATCATTTTTAGTTTCACCAGTATATAAGAAGTTTCTGTAAATAATGAATTATCTAACGTATCCATAGAGCATCTTTGGAATTATTTCTGTTTTCTTATGGTACAGGTGTGATAAAGTTAGTCATGGAGGCCTTATATAACTAATATCTGCCCCTATACCTATCACAAAAGCATTTTTGAAAAATAAAATAAAAACGTCTGAAATACCTGGGTTTATATGTGATGTTGGTGTAATGTATAGCTGTTTGTTTTAAGATGACTGATGAAAAAAGGCAAGAGATGTTGGGATACAAGAGACAAGCGCAGATTGCAGAGACCAGGCTGAGAAATAGACGCAGAGAAAAACTCAGAGCCAAAGTGAATGCCATTGTTAAGGACATTGAGGTGAGAAGAATTTCAAGATTTGTTGTAGTTTGGTCATCATAACTCATGTGTATTTAAAGTATTGCCTTGTTCAGTAGCCCTATGGCCAAAGTTTATCATATGACCACAATAATAGTTGCATTCTACTTATTACCCAGTATATAACTCCTGAATGGCCCATAAATGGCAAATAAAATCTGCAAAATGTTTCCTTTTCTTGTCATCATGCTGTATTGATACTGAATTTTATTTTAAAACTTTCCAATTCTGTTTGCATTAATTAGTAAAATAGCAACGTTTTTAATAGGCCATTCTCACAGTAAGAGATATTTGAGATATTTACACCACTCATTCTTTACAACCTTCTTATGATAATTTTAATGAACAGACCTTCTTTTCAAAAAATATTTTGGATATCTGTTGTGTTATATGCAGTAGCCCAGTGGGAATAATGCCTAAAAGGAAATAGCTTCGTTTCAGTTTTATTGCATGATACTTGATGATAAAAATATGCAGGTAGGGATTTTTTATCATTGTGTATAAGGTATAGATTTGAATGGTGATTATGAACTTAATGAATTATAATTATTTTCATGCTAATTGCAGAGTCGCACACCAACACCGAGAAGTGCAGACATATCTCCATCTTCAGATTGCATCACAAAAGAAGATTCATCGTCTTCGTGCCACGAAGAAGAATCAAATCAAACAGATTCCATTGAGAGTAGATTCATGGTAGCAGAGTCTAAACCTCCAGATATTTTAATTGTATCAGAAAGTAGTAGCGGGAAAGAAGCACAAGCACCAGACACAATTAAAGGTGCTGCTTTCACACAGCAAGAGATGCCAAAAAGTGCTTCGGTCAGTGAAGGGCCAACAGAATTGACCAGTAGTAGTTGTGACTCAAAATCCTCCGATATTGGAAGTACATTTCCAAATAGTAGTGAAAAGAATGGACAATCTGCAGACAGTGTAAAAGAGTCTATTGTGATGCCAATAAGTGCTGTGTCCAGTGTGGGGTCAACAGAAGTGACCAGTAGTAGTGGTAGCAGCGGCAGTTCCTGCAGCACACTAAACAAGACAGTCATAGAGAGAAGTGAGTTACCTTATGTTTCATCAATGTCCAACAGGGAAAATGATCGTGATAATGATAAGAGTGATACCATAAATAGAGAGAAGTCCCATTCTAGTCTTAATAGTGGGGAGCAGGGACCTTCTAGTGAAAAAACAATCTGTGATCAAGAAAAAGTGAAACTAAGTTATAGTTCTGCAGCTCCTACTGTAGAAACATGTGATATAGACCTAGCACCTAGTGCACCAGATGATTCTAATCCTATTTCTAACATAAATTCTAAGCCAACCGCTGAGAAGGCAAGAAAATCAGATTCTGAAATTGAGAGAAATGATTCGGGTGAAGCAATAACAAATATTGAACAAAATGATAACATAAATAACAATACTGATGGTAAGGACAATCTCACTGCTGGTAAGAAACATTACTTCCCTGAAGTGTTCTCTAGTAAAAATGGTGAGGAAAAAGAATATGAAGATTGTGATGTAGGTAGCAAAACACAACTGCCACTCTTAGAAAGAGTTTTATTACAGCCAGACGATGACCAAAGGTCAGAGCCAGAACAGGCAGACCTGGATGAAATTCACAAGGGTCACATTGATGATGGCGGTCTTGAAAATATAGCAGCAAGCCCAACCCATTCGATTGCCTGTCAGAGTGACTGTATGAGCTATATAGGAGACTATGTAACATTACCCAGTCCCGGCCCAGTGCTGACACCAGATGTTTCCAGGATAGCCTGTATTATTCCTGGGGCTATCTCGCGTGAAAACAGTGCCGAAAAGACAACGCAGACCGAGGTGCGTTATTTTCCAGATCTGCCATCTGGTGGTAATGTAGATAACCAATCTGGGTTGCATTCACAGAGTGCAAGTTTAGCCCTGAACACGGCAAGCACAGACTTGCAGCCTTACATGCTGAACTCTCTGGACACCATAAGTAGCTCACTAACCCTTAAGGATGAGGAGCACGAACCAGCGATATCTGCGCCACCTAGTGGTATGAATGAAGCTACTAGTAATGTACCTGTAGAGGCCGTCACGCCCACAGCTTGCCAGAGTAGGAAGGAACATGTGCGGCGGGGTTCCTACACCTTAGAAGGACCCTCCCCTGCTCTATTGGCATCTGGAGCCAAGAGGGATCCTCTGAGCCAGACTCAACAACAAGCGAGGAATGCAATGGATCAGCAAGTAGGAGTGAAACCAACAGCTAGTCAAGAAATTCCTGTGATGAGTTCCCGCACAGCCCAGAGGAGGTTAGATTATAATGAAGATGTCGATGAAGAGACGGCCAAGCCCACCGATAGTCTTAGTTCAGCTGGTAGCCAGCAGGGGGCGCTCTTTAAGCCCACTAATCAAGGCGATCGCAGGAGAAGGAATCACTCGGAGGAGGAAGGCAGACAGCAGCATTTACAGCGCTATCTACAGCAGCTCAGTGAACAGCCAATCACAGCCCTGCTACACGGCGGTGAGCCTGCCAGTGGGGAGTCTGTCGGAACGGTGACAGGGAATATGGCTGAGGAGGATCTACTACATCTTCAGGTCAGATATCCCTATCACACAAACTGGCACAAAAATGAACGCAACATTTTCTGCACTATCTAAGTGGCTCCTTGAAATATGTATCCGGTTTTTTCTATGGACTTTTGGTCTGAATATTTTATGTTATCTTGGTGGTAGTGATAATGATGATGATAATCATATACTGTCATAATAGTTATGATAATAAAATAATGTTGAAGTCATTTGATTATGAAAGTTATCTATGAATGGTATAATCCTGATGCTGTGATGGGCCAGTTCTTTATAATTTTAATACAATATGCTATGTTAATATTGCAGCAGTTTAATTTATGCGTACAATGCTGTCCATTTACTGCACCCCTATAGTCTGCATTTATCAAACTGTGCACTATTATTTGGAATTCCGATCCCTATGCAAGTATCGTACAATATGGTGACATTATAGCTTGTCATTCAAAACTCGCACTTAAATAAACTGCGCATCAAAGGTAGCAGCTTGACGAGCGTATTACTTTATATGAGCAAAAATTATCACAGTATACAGTACTCTGAAAGGTCTGTGGTTGTGGGATCACTCTGAGCCAGGGTCTTAGCCAGGATTTAAAAACTGGGTGTCCAATATTAGCAATTGTAGAAATTTTGGGCATCCAAATTTTAAGGGGGACCACATGATCCTAAACATGTATAGATTTATGAAAATAAGTCATGATATCCTTTCGCAATGTCATGGGAATTATATTAAGGTAAGGAAATTCAATTATATGTTTGAAATTCCCATTTTAAGAATTTCTTCACGAAAAGATTTGGGTGTTCTGAGGGGTTGATCTTTAAGGGTTTGGGTGTCCCGATGATGCCCAAGCGCCCTGCTGGCTAAGACTATACGCTGTTTGTGTCAGACGGAGGAGTTTGAGCGTCACCCCTATCAATAACCTTTCCTGCACTGTTTGTTTCAGACTGAGGAGTTTGAGCGCTACAAAAAGCAGATGCTGGAGGAGCACGAGCACCAGCTGGAACTCCTGCTTCAGCAGCAGCACCAGCAGCAGCTGCTCCTGCAGCAGGAGCTCTCAGACTGCATGAACACCAGCAGCGCCCCCTATAGTCAAAACACCAACACCAGTCGCAGACATGTCCAAGCTGGCCGCAATAATAGCAACAGCGCCGCCTACCCTCAAAATACAGATACTAGTCTTAGTCTCATCCAAGGTGGCCGCGATGATAGCAACAGTGCCTCGCTGTCTCAACCGGGAAAACCGAGTCCATCCATTAGGTATTTTGCTCCGCCTGCAGCCAGTCCTGTTGAGAGAAACAGGAGACCATCTCCCAAAGCGGCAAAGACAAGAAGTCCGGTTCAGCATTCTCCAAAACATAAAGCACGGACATCTCCCCTGAGCACTTCTGGAAAGAAGCCAGTCCGAATTCCATCTAAGGTAATGCATTGTAGATTATAGGGGTATAAGTAATGCACTGTAGATTATATAGGCTTATCAGTATGCAAAAAGTCAATCATGTCAGGCACCGACATAATTTTCATAACTAACTTGCCATGCCAGGCAAGTAGTTAATGATTTTGAAGTGCGCGGCATAATCTTTGACTTGCCCGAAATAAGTTATAACATATGCTAGAAAGGCAAGATTTGGTTATCATGGATTTAAAGATTTGAAAACTAGTTTCTTTTCAGTTTTGTTGCATTGTTGGCATATCTCTGGGTATTTGAGCCACTCACTATAGAAAAAATATATTTTTACTACTCAGAAAATCAGCTTGCCCATCCGGGCAAGTAAAAACTAAAATGTACTTGCCCGAAAGCCATTTTTTCAAAAATTCACTTGCCAGGGCAAGCGGGCTAGTACTTATGTCGGTGCCTGCATGTGAGAAATTAACATGTACCAGAGACTTGAATATCGATCTCTATTTTTGATTTTGAAGCATCAACTTTATGCTTAATCATCAGTTTCTTATACTAATGTTTTGTTTTGTCTAGAAAATATCAATAAGTTTTATGAGAATTCAAGTCTGCTATTTGTGTTTCTTTAATTTTGCATTGCTGCAATATGATTGTTGTGCATTTGTCAGAAACCCTCTGTTATAAACTGGCGGAGTGGTAGTATCAAGTTTTTGACCGACCAGATTTTAAAAAGTAATTGCTCAGAAGATCACACAAGCAGCAGCATTGCACAAGAGCAGTGATAAAATGACGAAACATTGTCTTGAGCAATTTTCGTTTATCATGTTCAGAGTTTGTATTTGTATATATGTGTTTGTATTTACCATGCAGTTGTAACCCACCAGTCGTGATCTTTAGATAGTGTGAGACATTGTGCCAGGTCCTGGTTTACAATCAGGCTGGGGGCATTTGAGAAAGTTGCTGGCATGTGGTTGGTTGGTGGTTTAACTGGGCAATCATGATTTAGCCTCAGTTTAGCAAAAAAAAGACAGATTCAATGAAATTCCATATTGTAATTTCAAAAATCTCAAGCCCACTAATATGTAATTATAGAGATAAGCATTTTTTGAATTTGTATTTTCAGGCTCTAGACTCTGGAATGCAATCAACATTTGAAAAGGTTTCAGCTGCAGTAAAAGGCTACCTAACACGTCGGCTCTTACGCACACAGAAAGTACAAGATCTCATAAAAACTATTCGGGTAGGTATTTTGTAAGCTGGGTGTTCATATCAATGGTATATGTATAGGAGAAAAAGTTAGCACATATACCATTAGAAAAATGGCTTGTATAAAGATAACTGCATTGTATAAAGGTGTAGTGAATTAATACTATATCATTACCTATTACATGGATATATATCAATATCACTTAAGGCCAACCTTTCTGTATTGTGCTACATTGTTCAACAGTTTGGAAACCAAACTTTGGACACAATCACCTAGTATCAGCATCATTGAGTGTTTATCTAATCCAGTTTGTTTCGATCTTTATGATGGAAAAATGACAAAAATGTTCAAAGGAAACTTTCATTCATATCAACGCTCAGAACTAAAATATGACATAAAGCATACTAATTGATGTTTGACACAAATAGATCGCTAACTGCAAGAGGTATCCAAAAGGTATCCAAGAGGTATTCACTAAATTTTTATTAACAAAGGTTCAGAAACAAAACTTTGGACAAGATCTTCTGGTATCAGTAGAGTGTTCAAAGGGAATGCCCATTCATATCAACACTCAGAACTAGAACATGATATAACATACAAGTTGATTTTTAACACAAATAGACTAATTGTTACTGCAAGAGGTAAATTTTGATTTTCAAGGTTTAAATTTTGTCTTATTTCTGTTTGGCTTATTTTTGAGCATTGTGTTGTTGCAGGATGTAGCGGTGTTTGCGGTCAGTTTTCAGTCAGAGACGCCGATCAAGAGAGGGCAGTACACCATGCAGGACCTGACCCTGCAGGAGAGGGTCATTGCTCAGGTAAGCTGCTGAACTGAAAACAAATTCTGAAAATCTTTTTCATACCTGTGCAGTGTGGTTCCTAAGGGATGCACATATTTTGAAAAACATCTAGGCCTCATTTCCTTGTTAACCCATTCACACTCACAAGTTCCTCGGGAAAGTATCGTCTGCTACTCTTATTCTTTTGAAAACATCTTTGGAATAAAGTGAAAGTCAAAAAATATTTGAAGGAGAGTTGTTGTTTGGTTTATGATCAACATTTTTCCTTAAAATATTTTCCAGAAAATAAAATGCCTTTGTAAGTGAAATATTTCCAAAATTGTCAACCCTGTCTTGGCCGCTCGGATTATGAATGAGTTAAATACTGTCAAGTATTTGTGCTCTCTGCCCTCAGAAAAGAATATGCCTATCTTTGTTTAATTTGAATTCTCTCTTACAAGTCTTTAGCCAAAAATGATGCTTTTCTTATATTGGCTGAATGCTACCTTACTTGATTACCATTAAAAAGTTATGGCCATGCTCAAAAATAAGGAAGTTAATAATATTCCTTACTTTTTTCAGCTGAATGCTGCCTTACTTGATTTGCATGATGTATTCTTCATGCTGAGTAGAGCTCATCAGATGGCCATCATTGCTGCTGACAGGGAGCTTCTCAAGGAGAAATGGCTGAAGGAAAAGGTAAGGAATAGAGGAAACCTATTCTAATCAGTTTATTGTCTAGCCTGCCACTGGAAACACAAAAGTATTGTCATGGCATGCATCCCGGATCCTTTTGCAAAGTATCACACAAAAAATATAGTTTCTCTATTTTTAGATTGCCAACTCCTTATAGACAGCCATATATTTGGTCTTAGGAATGTTTTTGAAAATTGTTTGAATAAGAAATGTTATTAAGAATTAATAAAGATTTTGAAAAATGCTTGAATAAGAGATGCTTGAATAAGAAATGTTATTAAGAATTGAATTAAAATGCTCCTTCAAATAGTTTGTGAATTCATTACGTATACTTATGTAATCGAGAGAAATGTCATAGATCCAGATAATATGTGTGTGTATGTTTCGCTTGTAGGAACAGAAAGCCAAAGCTGCTGCGGAGAAGAGACGGGTGAGCACGGCTACCTTGAAGGCCATGGAGAGGAAGAAACAAGCCAAGTATCCTTATATACACAACAACTCTTACAGATAGCCCCCTTTTAAGCTATTAGCTGGCCATGTTTTAAACTTATAGTAATAAATCTGCTGCCAAGAATATTTTACAGGCAGGCAGTCATAACAGAAAAGCTTCAACAGAAATTACCCCAATTTATAATCATCCATTAGATTTAGCATTTTTGTTTCTCAATGTTTACTTAGTCAACTTATTATAATTCCCTTACTCTTCTTTTTCCTTCCTTTGTGACATAAGTTTGTCTGCAGTTGGAGACACATTTAAAAAGCCCTTATTGCTTAGGCAGATTTGAATGAAGTTAACAGTCCATTTTATTGGGTATTTCTTTGTCAATATTGATCTATAAGCAAGTTTCAAGCCCCTATTTCATATATATGTACCACTTTCCTTAACTGTTGTGAAGAGCTGCAGAGGCCAGGGTATTTGGTCAGGCGCGTCCTAAGACAGCACCCCCATCTACTTCAGCTAGCCAGGCCAAGAGAATCAAGACACAGCAGGAGGACATCAGGTCAGCTTTCTTTTTCTGTTTTCTGTGACTTTGCCATCATTTTCATAGGTTCCTTTAACCCTTACACTACTGGCGGCTAATTTGGCCAATACAAAATGGTGGCAAAAACTAAAAAAAGGTAACTGAAACCCTGGCACATAAGTACTTATCTGATAGTACTTGGCAAGAGCTATCTTATGAATAGATGGTTTTCAAAAAAATTTGAGGCCTTGTGCTTTGGATAGTAGCCTCAGCATTGGAAGGGTTAAGACCTTGTTGAACTTTGAAAGATTGAACGGAAAGTAACACTGGTTTGCAATGGTCATTAGATTCCCATATTTTGAGAAACAGTTCGATTTCTTTTACTTTAGTGCCTAATTTCTTTAAGCTGGGGATGCATTCATATTTGCAGGGGAAGACAGTGTAGTTTTCATTGGTGGTTTGGGATTCCAAGTGTTACTTGATACGCCATAGCAATGAAAATGTGTGAATTTCTTGATTTGATCGCTTCTAAGTTTTGATCATACTGTTTTCCATGTTTCAGTGGTCCTATAAGAAGACAGTACAAGTTCATCATGTCCAGGGCTCTGAAGCCGATACAGGGACAACATAGTCCTGGAAAACCCTTGAAGAAGGAAACTGAAAACACAAAGTATGTCCGCTATGACTTTTTCTCAACCTCAAGGTAGTTGCCAAATTTTATTAATTGGTGAAAGCTGTTGGCTATTAGATGCGTCATTATGTTACTGACATTGTACAATGTACATGTAATATTGATTTAAAATATGTATAAAGCATTTGTCATAACATTTTATTGTGCTTGGATGGGGAGATAAAAAAAATAAATGGAACATTCATCAAAATATCTCATTACTGAAGCATTTTCAGGCTTTAATTCTGTTTTGTTCAATTGTCTATAATACTTGCCAGTTGCTGACCTCGTATCACTCTTACTTTGTGGGTGTTGAACATAATTTTGAAAGAGACATTTCTTGGTATTTTCCAGGCGTTTTTCGGACACTAAAAGGTTACTTTTGTCAGTCTTTTTGACAGAAATTGTAGAGCAAGCATTTCTTTTGTAACTTCTTTCATGGGGGAGCATCCATAGGAGCATGCACATTCTTCACTTAGTCAGCTTCTCTGCAACAGCAGGTTTTCAATATTTTGTCAGGTGATGGCTTTTAATTAATTAATTATGATGCTGCTAATCACCTTGTTACTAAATAGCTTCCAAAAATTGTAGTGTGTGGTTGGACATTATGATGTAGAAAACAGCAACATGTTGAGCGCTTTTTCTTCAAGCATTATATTCTGACAATGTCCAAACCACAAACCTGGACAAAGGTCATGATTGTGCCATCCTCTTATTGACAAGTCACTTCTCTACCTTTTCAGACCGGTCACCACAGCAAGACCCAAGACGGCTCCCCCGGGCAGTAGGGCGACTCTACCTGGAGTGCGCTCAGTGGCAGGACAGCCCGAGACAGGTGAGGGATAATCAGTCTTTGCTGACTTGACTTTGATGTTTCCTGATAATCTGCCCTATCTATACTGCATGATCTTTTTTATTGTCTTAGCCAGCAGGACGCATGGGCATCATTTGGACACCCAAACTATCAAAAATCACCCTTCGCTACACCCATATTCTTTTGAGAGGAATTTCTTAAAATGTCAATTTCAAGCATATACTTGAATTTCTTTCACCTCAATATCATACCCATAACTTTGTATATGAACATTATGCGTTATTTTAATAAGAAAATACATATTTATGATTGTAACCAGAATGTAGTGAGGTCTTCCTTGATTCTACAATTGCCAATTTTGGGCACCCAGTGCACAGAAATGAAAAAAATAAAGAACAAGGGAGAATTATACCAAAAATAAATACTTTTTATCCCAGGACTCAGATTTGACAATAACATAACAAAATGTATGGAAGCTCATTTTCGTAGGCAATATGTAGACTTATAGGTGATTACTGAATGACTTGATTTTGGGTTTCAGGCAAAAATTACGTTAGCCTCCGCAGTGCAAGAAGTAAAGTGGGATCAAGATCGCCAAGAACTGCAAGAACAGGAAAGCCAAGAAAGTGATAGTTATGGATATGTTGTGTGATCCTGATATTGGTAACAGTGGTCCATTCTAGTCATGAAAATTAATACCTTCATTACAGACTTTATCGCCTTCATTGGGAGGTGTGTTAACCTTTATGCTGCTGGTAACTAATTTGACCAATACAAAATGATGCAAAAACCTAAAAAATTACTGAACTGAGAGTTCTCAGCGAGAGATATTCAGTGAATACCAACATGACAGGGTTTAGATGGTTTTCAAAAATCTTTGCATTTCTGTGATTTGGACGAGAGTACCTTCAGCACTGGAAGGGTTAGGAGGATGTTACCAGTGATTGAATGAGACCCCTCTTCGCTAAGAACAAATGTAAGGTAGTAATTCAAACAACATATTTATAATACAAACATGTTCAAGAAATGGACTGAGATAGTGAAAGTATACTGACAAATAGGGGAAGAGGACTGTAGTGTCTTGTGTTTTTATGTCCCCCTTTTCTTTGTTTTTAACGTGAGTGCTGAGTTGTCATCTCAGGGAATTCTCCATGTATGAAGTTCCAAGTAATGTTGTGTTATTAACCATTCCAATGCTGAAGCTACTTTTGCCCAAAACGCAAGGATGCAAAGTTTTTTGAAAACCATTTAAACCCTGGCATGATGATATTCATTGTATAGCTCCAGCTGAGTACTCTCAGATGAGTACCCATGTGCCAGGGTTTCAATTAATTTTTCAGGTATTTTGCATCATTTTGTATTGGCCAAATTAGCCACCAGCAGCATGAGGGTTAAGTGATTGTGTTGGAGCAGTGATCAGAATGGCAAGAGCACTTTGACTTGTCCTTAGACAAGACAGTTTATCTCCCATCGCCTCAGTACACCAATCTGTGATACAGGTAGCTGGCATTCATGCTATATTTGATTTGTTTAATTGTACAGTGATCCCCAAAAAATAGAATGATCAATAAAAGGAACAGGCCTATTTAGAAATGGTTGTGTGAACAATACTGTACAAAACAAAATATTTTTCACCTGCTTACCTTAGATTCTTGGATCAGTATTTTCTGGCCAAATTTGCATTTGTAGTCAGGTGTTTCCGTATGAGTGTTTTCTCTTATATCAAGCTGACTTCTGGGTCTAAGTCTTATACATGAACATTTATAGGGCTACCACTTCAAAAAACCTGTTTGTCAGAGAGTAACCTCATTTTAACTTTTTGCCAGTCTGTATATATTTTTTCCACTTTTAGAGAAAGCAATTTTTGTTATGTTGAGAGTGTGTAAGAATTTCAAGTACAACTTTAATCTTTAATCCAATCACAAATGTTGATCACTGGATATGCAACCAGCAGGTCTTGCATAACAGCCTGGACACCACTGATAGCCTGTAAGTTGAGAAGAACCACTTGAAGGGGTGCGTTCTGTGCATTTTGGTGACTGTAATGTAATGAAAACAATACAAGAGCCCTCATTGGTCTTTGTCTCCTTGTGACATCACACTGATAACACTTGGTTCAGCGAGAAAGGGTTCTGTTATGGTTCCTATGGTAATTGGCCTGTTGGGATGAATCCTTGTGTCTATTTATCTAAGGTTCAATCAGCATTACAGTACTGCATATTGATCTTATTTGTCATCCTGACAATTGTTAATCCAGTATCCCTTGCCCAGGCCATGGTGAATATACACTGTATGAATTAAATGTGTGAGCTATTTGTATTTACAGACCAGAACATAGGATAGACGTAACTTCTCCTTTTGCATGTGATTAACTTTTCTACTTCTTGCCAATTTGTTTGAGAGTTGTTTCTGTATGTTATGTTTAGTCTTACTGATTTAGATGTATGTGCCTATTTCTTTAAGAAAAGTTTAAGAAAAGCGGAAGTCATGTGATATTTTTTTGGGAAAATGAATACTGTACATAGCATACTTATGTATGTATTTGCAAATTTGGTGTGCATCATCATTTAGAATATCAATAAAACTATACTGAACTGATATATTGAATTGAATATCTTTTTATTATCAGTAAAATCAGTGTCAATCCTCAATACTAAGTTTGTACTCTCCGCTGGACCTTGATAGTTAAGTGGAATGATGTGAAAAAATGGCATAGGATAGAAGGTACATGAGTCTAGCATTCTTAATGTCCCTACCGCTGATGGAGACAGAAATTGTCGAGGGAGGAACTTGACCCGGATCAACGGAGCGAAGGGAGAACATAGAGGGCGGTGACTAAACAGGAAGCACGGCTGTATCACAGTGTGCTTGCGTCCGGGAGACTCCACAAGTCGAGTCTGGGGGACGGTAGCCTATGTGCACATTTCCTGTAATGACTCAAACCTGCAAACGCTAGGGAGCCAGGCATAGTAACCACTCGGTCACAGCGGTTCCCTTACTGTATGTGTGTTTTAGTCTGTCTTAATGTCTGTTCATATGTTTATACTTATTGTTCAAGGTCCTCAGGTTTTTCAAGAGTATGGGAAAAGGCTGCAAAATAGGCATACTTCTTATTCCAAAAAGGAATTCTCTTTTAACCAAAAGAAAAATACTACTATTAGAAGAAAAACTCAATTAGTGAACCAAAAAATACTTGTACTTCAGACCTCTCCGAAAAACAGATAATGGAGAACATATTAGACATATCAAGTTCTAGATCCACATCTTATTCAGAGCTTATACCAGGAAGAAAATTGACCAGGAAATGCAACCATGGACCAAGTAAGCATACATTACTAGTAAATAAGCATAGATTAGCATACATTAGACCCAGTGCAAATCTAGTCCCTATAGTGTATATCATAACAAGACAGTACATGAATTCAGTCACCAAGAATCCTGGACACTAACACCCTAAGTGATTTTGGTGGGAGTGGTGGGACCTGTGAAAGATTATATTGTGCACAAACTAAATTATTCATAACAATTCTAAACGTTTTAGCCATTATTATCACCCAGAACCTTTTTTGAACCAAAATGACACCCTTTGTTATTAGTGTGGAAAGGCGCAGGAAAATGAAGCATTCATTATGGACTGTTTAAGTAGATTTTTAAAAATTGTATTTAAAGAACTTTTTATAAAACGTTGAACAAAAAAATGAAAAAATAATTATGAACTTAATTGAAAAATATATTTCATTCTCTTTTGTTTTGGATTTGTTTATCTAATATACCGCCATAAAGCGTCTATAGGGCTTATGAGGCAAAACACGAGAAAGGTGTGTGTGGTGGCAAAGGGTAAGAAATTTTAAGTAATGGTCGTAACCGGGGGAAAGACAAGGAATATGTGGGTGGGGGGAGTATAGTAATAAGGAGCAACGTAAGGGATATGTCATTCTGGTTGAGTTTGTTGTGATGGCGTGGAAGGTTACCTCTTCCAAAGCTGAGGCTACTTTCATTAAAAGCACACGGATGCAAAGATTTTTGAAAACCAACTAAACCCTGTCTTGTCGGTATTCATTGGATAGCTCTTGCTGAGTATTCTCAGATGAGTCCTCATATGCCAGGGTTTCAGTATTTTTTCAGTTTTTCACATCATTTTGTATTGGCCAAATTAGCCACCACCAGCATGAAGGCTAAGGTACACGTGGTGGCCTGGGAACTCCGAAGAAGTGGACATGGTGAGGATGAAGAGTATATGCTAGAGGTTGTGTGATAGGGGCAGCAGTATTGGGAAGGGAAGGAGGGGGTGATACAGGCGTATAGTGGCAAGACAGGGCTATGGTCACGAAGTAGATCATGGGAAAGAAGTAGGTTGGAATAAAGAGGGTAAGAAAGAATCATAGGGGGAAAATACATAGGTTAAGTACCAATTAACATTTCTTTAGATAATATCCATGAGATGCATTTCCTGAGGAGATATCACCAAAAATGAAAGGCCTCCATCTTTTAGCTGCTAATGCATGAAATTTCATTTCCCCTGCCATATAAGGAATGTTTTATTATGCAGTTGTTAACACTTTTGCTGCTGGTGGCTAATTTGGCCAATACAAAATGATGCAAAAATACTGAAAAATTAACTGAAACCCTGAAACATGTGTACTCATCGGAGAGTACTCAGCTACAGTTATTCAATTAATACCAGCATGACTGGGTTTAGATGGTTTTCAAAAATAGTTGCATACTTGTGCTTTGGACGAAAGTAGCCTTAGCATTGGAAGGGTTAAATACCACCAGTTCACTGGGTTCCTGGCCTCTGCTCCCTTTAAACTTCTGCAAGAAGTTAGTCTACAAAAGAGCAGTATTGTTGATGACCTATAGATGGCAGCACATTGTATGGCCTGTCTTTACAGATATCAAGTCATAGTCGAACAGGCCTAATACTGCTCCTGGTGAAGAAACGTAGATCAGCCCAACTATATATGGCAGTGACCTATCGATATTGAGGGACACTCAGGTGTCTTTTAAGAAAAAGCTTTGACATTGTCAATATTTGTTTTATAGTTTAATTTCTGAGATCGGCAAATGACCAATGAATGACCGATGTAATGTCAGTGTAATATATGCCCATTCAAGTTCCCTCTGGCACCTTCCAAGGAAAATGTTGCATGAATTGAGAGGGATTCGATGGCATGAATCAAAAAAACATATCTATCTTTTAAGACAAATAGTTTTCTGTTTTTTAGATAGATACATGCTGGCCACCCTGTCCTTTTTCCGATAGCGAGCATACATATGTATGGTGCCGTATCAGTTATTTATTGATAAGATAGGACTCCCTTTTCAAAATGGGAACACATGCGACTGTAACCTGATCCAAAGAATGCATGGTGAATGATTAAAATAGATCCATTGATTTCAGATCCGTCATTATGCATACAGCCGTGACAAGATAACTCACTTCGCCTATTGACCTGTATAAACATCGATTGCTTGTAGTGGGCAGATTCTTTAGGACAGCTGTAACGCCTCGATTCATTCATGGAAATAGAGAAGGCGGTGATATTAATTTCGACCCTTGGAAACAGTAAAGAGTACCTTCCCTGCAAAAAAAAGTATCATTTCTTTAATTAAAACCATTTTCCTTTGAGCAGAGATATGTAGACGACTACACACATCACGAATGTCGATCCACTCGTTTTTATTCATTTAAGCTACACATAAAGGAGAATACGCTGATAAGGAACATGATTTTTCGAATGAGGAAATGTTTTCCTTTTTAGAGAAAAGGCTGATAGGGAAACGATTTTACCTCATATGGAAATGCGTTTGATTTTCCTTTAAACGAAAAGGATTTTCCAATGAAGGAAAAAATATAGTGCGCTCTTCAAAGGTCAGATAGGAGAATCATTATCTGATCTTAACCCTTCTAATGCTAAGGCTACTTTCATCCAATGCACAAGAACGCAACTATCTTTGAAACCATCTAAATCCCGTCATGTTGGTACTCGTTGGATAGTCCTCATGGAGTTCTCTCAAATGAGTACCCATTTGCCAGGGTTTCAGTCATTTTTTTTAAAAGTGTTTCGTATCATTTTGAATTGGCCAAATTTAGCCACCAGCAGCATAAGGGTTAAACTGCGAAGGACTCTCCGTATGACAGCTGTCGTCAAAAGCATGCCCATTAAAAACCACTCGATACAATCGATATTTTGTGTAAGCCAAAAGAGACTGTGGGCACGCCGAGGTAGGGTGCAGCGCCCGAGGGCAGGGCGGCTGGTAGGAAGGGAAGGGACGTCCCCCCACCATATGGGGCCAGTCCGCCCTCGGCACACAAAGACAGACCACGTGACCGCTACCAGCGGCAGCTGTTGACGGCAGCGTCACCCGACACCCAATACCCCTACCTACAGCCCTAATACCCTACCACCCTGCTAACTGCCCCTTTCAAGCACCCACGGGCACAAAGACATCCCAATATACTCCACGAGCATTCTGAAAAAAACACACTTGAAAAGATCATCTTATAAGTCGCGGGAAGCAAGGAATTCAATCCAAGCGTCTAGCGTATAAGTAATTTTTCGTATACTTTTAAGAAGTTTGATTAAGTTCCTTTTCGGCGATATTTTAGAGTTTATGGATAAAGGGTCACCCGTTACAAATCAAAGTTTTAGAAGTTGGTCTGCTAGTCGTCGTGGACCGACGATGCCCATATTATTCTATAGAGTAGGTATGAAGTCGAGTTAAGTTTCTTACTTCATCGCGACTTTTCTGCCATATAACTGCTAAATCGTGAATAGTTGTTATAGGAGGTCTATGAAACTGGAATTCTCCGCGAAAACCACCAACCAACCCCAAGTCACTGGCAACTTTCTCACATGCATCGAACAAGATTCGAAAGCAGGCCGTGTTAAGAAACACTCGGGCAATCTAAGCTGCAGCACTCAGATACGTGGTATGACAGAAGGAGAAACAGTTAATGCAAGCCAAGCATGTGATTTAGATCTTAACATGTCCAACTCCTAATCCTAGTCTTCTTCTATGTTGTCATAAATAATGTAGCATGCTGTCTTCATTCGTTCGATGATACTTTGTTGAGAAATTCGTTGGGAAAGATTGATATTTTCTTTTCAAAGCCAAACAGTCATTAAATCTTATTTCGGTATCCAAAAAGGCAAATTTTCCATTGTCACCCTACAGCATGGTTGCCCATTGAATATGCAGCTAAAGTAAGTTTCTTAGAGTAAGGACTGCAGTTATTTTGATCTAACCGTGATGTTTCTCTATCTATCCTAAACTGACTGTGCAGACCACATATACCTCGTTTTCACTTTAAACTTTCTCTCAGGAAATCCGTGATGTCAATAAATGTTTTAGTAAATAATTCGAATCAATAACTAATGGCAAAGATTTTAAATAAACATGTTTCGCTTCGGCGTGCTGCAAATTACTTTCGACACCATTATTTATTTAGATAAGTTTCCTGCTTTCAGAGGGTCAGAACACACAGAGTAAGTACACTTTGTACTGTTTTCTTTTTCAGGCATTCCACATTCGAACAGGTGTTTAAACATAACTTGCGCATTTGTTCGTAATTATTTCGATTTTCAAAGTATATTTTCGTTTACTTGCAGAGTCTGTGAAAATACAACGAAACGAACTCATCCTATCAGAGAACTTTAACACACTTAGATGATGCAATTTGTGATACTAGTATTTGTCGATGCGTCACATATCTTACCTCCGGCAGCAGAGAGTGAGTAACTACTTCTCCCTTCACAACACATACATATATCAAAAATAAATGTAAATGTAATCTTTATTTTAAGTCGGTATATCAATTACAAGAAACACGAGCTACTAAGGCTCTTGGCCAACTGTTCATTATCATTATCAATTTTGTTATTATTACTATTGGTAAAATGATATTAATGATGATGATTATGATGACGACAATAGTAATAATAATAATGATAATAATAATAATTATTATTATCATTATTATTATAATTATTATCAATTTTGTTATTATCATTGTTATTATCAATATCATTATCGTTATTATAATCAAAATTATTATTATTATTATTATTATTAATTTCGTTGGTACTATCATTATTATTCAACAAATATATTCCCCTGCATTAGTGTTACTCCTGTACACAATGTTGTTGTGCAAGACATTGTCCTGGGCCAAGAAAGATTGCTTCTATTATCTCCCAAAAACTGCTTCGTGTATGCTCTCTATAAAATGAATGGGGCAATGGGGGAAACAGCCCGTAATTGGTTACATTACGTGGAGAGATGAAAGGGACGAGTAGTTTCCGACCAAAAAATCTAAGTACAGCTTGGGTACCTATTGAGATACGTGTTGAGATACACAACCACTTTGTACCTTACGACTTCCCATCTAATTTATCCCGAGTGCTTGTGAGTAGACAGGATTGCTCGTAAAAGGCGATGGGAGCCATTGACAGGGCCCTCGTTTCTGTTACTGTCAGGTGTTTCGCACATTAAACGTGAGCGCGGCCAAGAAAAGGAGAAAGATGCACGTTATTTTCCCAGGCGTCCACGGAGAGAGCGGCGGGCCACGGGTCACCGAAGCCGGCAGTATCTGCGGTAGTTATTGTCATGTTTGGGAGCAGAGGGCCGTGGGGTCAGGGGCCCCGGCAGACAATGGTATAGATTTGGGGCCAGCCAGAGGGATACTGCCCCAGACTTCCTTGTATTGCTACCACCTTCCCCCAGCAAAGACTTTCCCATGGACGACACAAGAGTGCATGTGAAATAAGTCTTCGTCTCGGCATTGTGTTGGGGATAGTATAGTATTCGTGATTCAACTGGATGGGATACTGTTCCCTTTTATAACGAATAAGTCGGTATCAATAGTTGTCAATCACAAACAACTCGACTTTCCACTTTGGTTCTTTCTTATTCCATCGATCATACTTTGAGAAATGTTTGAATGAAAGTTGTTCTGGGCCATTTTAGCAATTTCTTGTCAGATATCTGTCAAGCATTACTGCATACCATTAGTCATGATCAAAACTGCACACTACAAACAGAAACGGGTTAAATTAATTTCTAATTTATTTCCGAGTGATATTCGTTAATCTCTTCAAGATGTACAAAATGGTCTACTTCTTCGAGGGCCTGCCCTAAATGCTGATCGGTCTAGGGCGTTGTCATTGGCTCTTCTCTGTCTCTCCCAGCTCATCGGGTTCGGGTATGGCACCAGGCAAGTGAGAAAGTTGTCATTAACTTTCCGTTTCCGTTAATACTCTCTATGTTTACAGTTATAACCCATTATATCGTATTGTAATTCATTGTCATAGTTAATAAACTTACATACATACACTCAATTAAAGAAAATACCAAATCTAAGTCGAAATCCCTCTCGGCGCAACAAGTAAAGTTGAAACTAATCATCCAGTTGATATTGTGTGCAGATGACCCCGAGCCTGATATATGCCGCGCAACGACAAAGCAGGCAAAGCTGGCGAACTAGTTTACTTCACCTGTCGTACTACTAGAAAACTAATAAATACTGATTAATCTAACTCCTGGCGAAACCTTTAGTATCGTTGGTATGAGCCTTTTCTACCCATATATATATATATATATATATATATATATATATATATATATATATATATATATATATATATATATATATATATATATATATATATATATATATA
>OZ012685.1:20882691-20939440 GCA_963942565.1 Maea johnstoni
CTTTGACTATTCCCTGTGTTCGCCTGCGCAAGTTGGCCCTTTTATGATACGACGTCACACCAATGGGTCTTGGCATACATTCAATAAGAAATAAAGCAAGTACCCGCTCTCGCATTCATCTTTAGTCTCTTCCTTTGAATGGAACGGTATGCCTGAAGTGGCAACTGCCAAGTGTCTGTATTGAATATTGATGAAAGCTCTACGCAAACGTTTTCAAAATTCAGAGAGAGAGAGAGAGAGAGAGAGAGAGAGAGAGAGAGAGTTTTTTGTTGCGGATATATTGCTGACTTGCTCTTTTCTTTCTTGCCATCATTATATTTTTCTTCTTCTTTTTCTTCTTCTTCTACAACAACAACAGCAGCTACTACTACTACTACTACTACTACTGCAGCTACTACTACTACTACTACTACTACTACTACTACTACTACTACTACTACTACTACTGCAGCTACTACTACTACTACTACTACTACTACTACTACTACTACTACTACTACTACTACTACTACGACAATGAACGAAATTCGAAAGTAAAAGATAATAACATCAATAACAACAATAACAATATTAATAAACAATAATAGTAACATTACAAACTGGACGTTTTATTCATACTAATTACTAGAAACAGGAAACGGACATCTCGTTAACAAATTTCCTTGGCTTGTTTATTGGAATACGGTTTGTCGGCCGCAGACGTACATATCCAGGTCTTATCCCGTGGAAAGTTGGCGTATAGCACACACGATTGCAATATATCAATCTTACCCACCACTTAACACGATAAAACGGCCACTCGTGTAAACCGTTGCGACTGTTAAGGCAACACGAGTACGCTCTCTCTACAGGTGTTTATGGTCGCGATGTGCCTCCCGTCTGGGTCATACCACGGAGGTGGATGGACAGAGAGGGGCGACGGGAGGAGGACTCTGACCCAGTTCCTTGACGCACCGCCAGGGTCTTAGCCAGCAGGGTGTCTGGGTGTCTTTTTGACACCCTGGTTCATGAAAAATACCTGAATTTAGGTAAAAAGACACTCTAGATTTTGATACGTGCTTTTTATAAATACTAATTTCAAGTTAAATTTCTAAAAAGTTTAACTTCAAAATAATAACAAAGACATTTCTTGAAGAATTAAGCATATAATTACTTTATTTGTCGATGTACATCATCAATGTGTGGATTTTTACTTTTTCAATTAGGGATTTTGTACACCCTAAATTCTTGAAATCCTAATATGGACACCCTGTTACGAAAATCCTGGCTAGGTCCCTCAGCGCGCCGCATCTACGAGGACAGAAACAGAATCACCATCGAAACTGTATAGAACAGTGTGTTGCTATTTCTGGCGAAGGAAGGAGGGAAGTAATGTTTGGGGTTTTAAGTCGCTTTCAACAGCTTAGGTCATATCGCGACGAGATAGAAACCCGGAAATGGGAAGAAATTTCCTTCTCTTTACGAATAGTTCCAAGGGGTCTTTCAGTTTCATTAGGACCAGATACAGTCCTCCGCAACGACGCACATTTATAGAGCGACCAGGCCAACCCAATATTTTGGGGACCCAGCTGAGTTTCAAACCTACGAACTCACGTTAAAAGGGAGCCAGGTGTCGAATCAATTGCATGAGATTAATAAAAAAAAGTGGATATGAAACCAGCCAGTCAACCCGAACAAGCTGGCTGCGGGGAATAGCCCAAAAGTCGTGTTCTGCGCATGCTGGCGCGCAGGTTTCTCTGTAATGTAAACGATATAGGAGTTCTCATCGGTCTTTTTCACCTTTGTCAGCATGAGTATGAGTATGGATTCGAGACCCCTGAGATAGCCAGGTATTTACTATAGCGCATATAGTAATTGGTAACTCGCTACATAGTCATTCTTTTATTCGTCTAAGATACAGAATCACCATTGAGACTGTGCAAGACAGTACGCTGCTTTATCTGGTGAGAAAAAAATCAGCCAGAAGATAAGATAAGATACGATAAGATAAGATAAGAATATTTTTATCAAGAACATTTGGACGGTCAATTTTAACCTACGAGATACTATACAACTAATAAATACACAATATACATTGTCAAAATACATATACAGCAAGAGGGTCAATATTATGGATATTAGCAAATCTGTTGCCGCTCCCTTTATTTATCTCCCAGGTATTTGCCATATGTAAAGGAGAGTAGTCAGGGGCCGGTTGTAAATACTGTACTCTACGTACTCCCAAGCACAGGTCGCTGGTTGACCTTTGCTTGCCGCTTATCATCAGCGACAGACAATAAGAAACAGCTGACTTTGGCATTCCCTGGAAAGACCTGTTACAGTAAATGCAACCGTTAGCGTTAAGAGAATATTGCGCCACCGCGACTATCGAACAGAAAGCCGTAGTAGCTCAGGAATGAATCGATTTCAGCCTAGTTACGTGTGCGTGGGCCTGCCGTGACGTCATCAGCGAGTGTTGTTGCAGGCCCCTGCTCTCGGAGGCATATTGTATGCGGAGTGACGCAGCGAACAAGACACGAAGCAGCATGAGTATGGACCTCACTACTATGGGGGAGAGGGTCTTCGCCGCCGAATTCATCCAAAAGAAACGAACGAGAAAGGTAAACCTTAACACACACCCTAGAAGAGCTTTCAATGAATCTGATATGTGTTTTTCATGTAATTTTGCGTGTATCTACTGGGTTGTCAGACCCGTTGTACGTGGCCGTTTCATAATCCGTTCTCCCTGCCTTGTTTACTTGCAGGGCCGCTCGGAGTACCTAGTGAAGTGGAAGGGCTGGTCTCTCAAGTGAGTGCCTTACTTTTATAAACGCGGTCGCCGGCCGCCTTGTGTTGTGTGTTGCCGCTTTCTTTCCGATCGCCTCATCGCTTTGCCGTGTTCCTATAGAACATCTGTCGCCTTTTATGCAGGGCTCGCTTTTTATTCACCAACCCTGTTTATATTGCAGACACGCTACATGGGAACCCGAGGAAAACATTCTCGACCCACGCCTGATACATGCCTACGAAACCAGGTTAGTGTGGCACATCAGCGTCCAGCATTTCTATTATATATATATATATATATATATATATATATATATATATATATATATATATATATATATATATATATATATATATATATATATATATATATATATATATATTTATATTATGATTTACACACACACTGTGACACATACATACATAAATATGTAATATATATATATATATATATATACTAGTATATATATATATATATATATATATATATATATATATATATATATATATATATATATATATATATATAAATGTATGTTTGTTTGTATGTATGTATATATATATATATATATATATATATATATATATATATATATATATATATATATATATATATATATATATACACACACACACCTTATTATTTCCTTTAAGATTATTTGTTCTATGATATTTGTGTTTTCATTGATACTACAACCTCAGGTTAACAACCTTATGCGCTGTCATGCGAAAATAGATGCGCATGCGTTTATTGATAGATAGCAAATGGTTTAAATTACACTTGTTACTCAATTTCCACCAAATTGCATACACACTTCGAATAGATTCAAAATTCCGTCAAGTAATCAAGCGTTATCAACAAGAGGGTAGTTATCATTGGTATTTTGGAGTTAGCTGATTATTGCATTCCAATAACTATTCATTGTAAGAGCACGAATGTCGATCCACTGTGTCTATTCACCTATTAAAGGTATAAGTAAGTCAGTGTCTCTCATTTGAATATTTTACAGCCCGCAAGCTCTCGAGGCCGGTAAACGTGGGCCTAAAACCAAGCGTCGCAAGAGGAAGGTAAGCTCTTAGGTAGTAGTAGTCACAGCAAACGGATCAAATTCGCAGCGCATTGATGTGTTGTTAACACGCGATAGTACATGTGTGCATTATGATAGCAGTGGTGCTCTGTGAACCGGCACAAATAGCCAGTCTAATTCACCGAGCGAAACCTAAACCCTACACGACCCGTTTAGTCATGGTGGCACTGGCACAGATACGGGAGCAACGCCTGGAAGGTGGGCCACCCATGTTAAGAGGTACTCCGCGAAATTCACGGTGTCGTCTGCATGTTTCACACTTTTGAAAATGACTTCGCAATAAAGTCTGAATTTACAAAATATTTGACGGGGGTTGCTCGTTAGACTTTGCACAACATAAAAATAAAAATAAAAAAGACTTTGCACAACATTTCTCCAAATACTCTTTTAAAAAGAGGATATCACCAAACTAATGAGGCCGTGGCAGGCACACGAGGAATGGGATTCATTCGAGTACCGATAGGGCTTGGATTTGTCACCTGTCATTCTTATCTCTTTGATCTGCAAGTCGGGCCGAAACGAGGACTTGCCAACTGCCTCCTATGCACCTTTCAACCACCGTCCATTACTTCAGTGAAGTAGTTCAACAAACACTGATTCTTTTATTGGATAAGAAGCCAGCACTGCTTAAAGCGAGATACAACAAATACAAGCAATTATTTCACCACATGAGCGAATAAAGGTGGGGACCTACACAGGGTGGGAGTTACGCAGAGGGTAGGTACCCCACGGGTGGGAGCGAATAAGGGTGGGGTTACCGTACAGGGTGGGTACACCAGGGGTGGGAGCGAATAAAGGTGGGGATATACAAAGGGCGGGGTACCTTGAAGAGGGGCCCCTTAATCCTGGCAAAGACTAGGATCATCAGGTTGGGTATTATACCTGGGAGGGTGGATGAAGTTACCTCAATATATATATATATATATATATATATATATATATATATATATATATATATATATATATATATATATATATATATATATATATATATATATATATATATATATATTTATATATATATATATATATATATATATATATATATATATATATATATATATATTTATATATATATATATATATATATATATATATATATATATATATATATATATATATATATATATATATATATATATATATATATATATATATATATATATATATATAATAAATGGAACCCATTTCACCAGTATGGGTGGGGTTACCCGGAGGGTGGGGACCGTGAAAGGGTGTGGAGGGTGGATACAGTTACGCCAATTATGGTTGATACGACAGGAACCCAACCGACTAGCGCATAGATGATCATGACTAACCTGATCAGTTTATATTTATGGTTTTTTCACAACCCTAAACCCTTTCTATTCAGAACTGCCCCAAATACGCCTATTAAGGACTATCTAACCTCACACACGCTACCCTTTTACAAACCTAGCTATTAGGCTTTATTGTGTTTTACTTTTTTATGTATCAACGTATGCCTGCACTTGTGGCCTACTGTTGGCCATTTAGTTCACACAATTGCCACACGAGGGGGTTGTAATGGTAGTAAATATTTCCATCTACCCTCCCAGTATACCGCAGTGCCATCTAACCACTAGGGATGATAGGGCGAAAGCGTTACATTAGCGGTTGTTCATATCTCAGAGGTCATTTCATCATGTAAAATATACAAATATAACTGGGAAATAATGTTTACATTAGGAGGTGTCCACATCTCTGGGGTGTTCACTATGAGAGATTTCACTGTTAATTCATAAAAAGAAGCACATCACATAGTTCGCAGCACGAGCAAAACACAATTTACATAGAGCTTCCTGTAAAATTGTTGTCCTACCGTATTCGAGTCTTTACTCTGGTTATTGCCCCGAGTATCACCTTGAGGTTTATTATCACTAGAAAACATTGCGTAACTAGTCAAAACGTTCAAGATGAATGCATGAATCACAGAGGGCTTCAACACTGCAACATAATATACCACCATGGTGTTTACATGGGCTTCTGAAATATTTATACGATATTACTGTGAAATTGTGTGTTATTAGGTAGGTTCTTATGAATGTCGTGAGAACTTCATATAACGGGATAGTTATAGCTTTAACCCAACATGCTACTGTACTACGTCCAAGCCGTATTAATATAACATTGAATAATGATGTCGCGCCCCCTGCCAGAGCACTTTCAACAATGGCCTAATCTGGGATTAGATAGGAATGGGTCACAGTTATTAAGCTTAGTACGGAGTGATTTCCTATTCTCTGAATAAGGTTTTAGGTTGTATACAACACAATAAACGTAGTTTGTTTATTCACATATAACCGTGGACCATACCTTTATATAGCTCGAGCAACTTCGTTACATGACTGTTGTTAACTAGTTTACTATGTAGTGCTACACATTGTCCTGGTCAATAGATAGCACACAGTAAACAACGACCATGCACCGGGGTTAGAGTTGCCCGAACCATATTTAAGTATGGTCCACATTTATCTGTAAAAAAACAAACTACGTTTATTATGTTGTATATAAACTAAAACATCAACTTAAATGCTGCTGTGAATGTTGTAATGATAAACCAACTTGATGTTTGCAAGACTAGTGTCCATACCATGTCAAAAAACTATGCGTTGCTTCTAAGTGGATCCCTACGAAACTCTGTTGTATTTGTCACCACACAGAACTTTACATTTTTTACATTTACATATTACTATTTATTACATAGCGCTATTCAATCCCTTTCAGTATTTTTCATTAAAGGCTGCTTTTTCCACGTTGAGGTATCTCCATAGAGCATTCATTATATAGCTGGGTGTATTTAGATATGTGTATCTTTGTACATTTATGCATGAGCTCCTGTTTTTGTGGCTTGCATTTTCCTCATTTTTGCATAGTCGGGGTGTTTAACCCTTCCAATGCTGAGGCTACTTTCGTCAAAGGTACAAGGACGCAGCGCCTTTTGGAAACCATCTAAACCCTATCAAATTGGTATTCATTGGATAGCTCTCGCTGAGTACTCTTAGATGAGTACCCATGTGTAATGGTTTCAGTCACTTTCTAGTTTTTTTCATCATTTTGTATTGGCCAAAACAGCCATTACTAGCATAAGGGTTAACTTGTCATTTCTATAAATAATCCACTGAATGAATTGAGATTATGATAGCCCAATGCATGGATTGAGATTATATTATTGTTCTCTCTTGTAGATCGCCGCCAGTGTGAAGGAATTAATACGTCTAGGCAGTGGACATGGTGGCAGTACAGCAAGAGGAAGCAAAGAGGGGAACTTTGAGGCCTACCCCCTTTCCCCCCTTACACAACTTCCTGGAGGGGGCACACCAACAACGCACCCACTGACCCACAACAACAACAACTATAGCTACCTGAACAATAACACTACCGGCAGTAGCAGCAGCAGCAGCACTGGTCATTATGAACCAGTGCGGAGTTATAGCAACCATTTAGGGGACGTAGCCGCCAATGTAGAAATAGGGGGAGAGATGCCCCATTCATTGCATACGTTTCCCCAGCCCCCAGCTGGACTGTGCGTACCTCAACATAACCCCAGTACCAACCCCTACTCAAACAAGCTGACCCCCATATCGGAAGAACCAGCCTTACCTCCCGGGCGACCGATTACACATGTTAAAGAGGTCAACTCGCAACTAAATGACAATAGAAATCCACCGCAATCTGAGTTCCAGCTTTTTGAACCTCTTAATAAGATCTCCACTGATGATAGATGCTATAATACGTCTAATACTACACCTACCACTGGGACATTCTCTAAACTGCAGCGAGGATATTACACGAATGTGTGGGACTCAAAGAAGGAAGGTAAAGATGTAACACCAAAGAAAGTACCAAAGATAGACAAAAGTTACCTTGGTGACAGGTATGGTTTTATGAAGGATGGAGAAGATTTTCGTGCCACTCACAAGCCATGGGTTCCAACTTGTAACTCTATCCGAGGTAACGTACTCGTTACAGATGTAACGTGTAACTGTGTGACTGTAACCTTCCTGGAGAGCCCCACAGGAAAAGGCTTCTTCAAGAACTATCAGGATTGAGACATGAAAGGATGAGATTTCTCACCAGCTCTGAACACACAAGGAAATGAATCCTATAAGTTGGACCATCGACTGTTCATACAGGGTCCCCCCAATATATTTCGTGTGTTTGGTCCTGGTATCCCGATATACTGCTATCCAAAATCCTCATGTACTGGATATCAAACTGAGAAGTGCAGTAACTCTTATCATTTTCGTCCTATTATTTACAGTTATTTTTTCAAGGTGTTTCTTTTTTTAGGGGGGGGGGGGGGGGGTATGCAAGAGTGAAAATCAGCATTAGAATCGCTATTTTAAGTTCCGGCTTGCACCAGGAAAGCAGTGGGTTGGTATACACATTTTACACTGCCACATATCTTTCTTACCTGACACCCAGTAGTCAGGTTTGCCCAGTGTATTCCAATTCTTCTTATCAGCACGTGTAGGAAGCCTCGCTCCTAATATGACCATAGAAGCGGGATAATTTATGGTGCCAGATTACTAGTAAATGATGCCATCTATAGGCGAATGACGGCACTACACTTGGTTGGTCAACATACCGGTGAAGGTAAAACAATCAGGGATTTATAACCCACTGCAGTTACCTCCGAACTGATCTATTTCTGCAGTAGCCACTATGGCTTAAATATATGTGTGATACAACTGTCAAAACGGTCCTTTAAAACAACTGATTAAGAATGTTTTTAGAGCCCAACCAAGATTGAGGTATTTTTCTAATTTCTACTAGTGTTGCAAGTCATTAACACAAGTATTGCACCTTCCAGACGAACATTTTGGGATCATTATATATGTGATATATTGTCATATTTGTATATACTTACATTTAGATGTGATATATGAATGGGTTGACTTGTGATTCAAGTCCTGCCTGGTTAACAAAGTTATCGTTTCATGAATAGTAATGAAAGGGGTATTGGATTGGTAAGTTTAGGGCAGCATACTGTATTGTTTATGAATTCCAAATCCATTTAGTACCCCATGTATATAAATTATTTAAATTACAAAACCCTGATCTTGTTTTTCTTTACCCCCACCACAAATGATACCTCCACATTCTAAAAAGTGTGGATAAAAGAAATTCCAAAGTCTAAATTAAGAATCCAAACCATTTCTAAAACGGCAAATACACTTGAAGAAGGCCTTCGTTATTCCACATAGAGCACCAATAGCTTTTTTCCATTTCAGTAGAACTCCTGTTGGACCTGCCGTGGGTCAGCTCTATAAGAAAACGTCATACCATTTAGTAAAGAAAATTATAATACACATGAAATTTACAATCTACACTTGGAAACACTTTGAAATCTCACACTATAAAGTACATACAATTTGAAGGTGAAGAGAATAGGTGTAAAAGGGATCACACTTGTGACTCCTCATTGTTTTGTACTCAAAGTCTGTAATATTTATTTTTTGGAGAATCTAATGGAGTGAATTTGGTAACTATTATTTGGATTCCATAATATATTCAATAACTTCCCATTGATTGAGTTGAGACGTCAGATGGTGATCAAACGAGTTCCGTTATATTCTCCTGTTCTACAGGCCATTTGGGGCTGAGACTGGAAGCATTCTCTTGTTCTTAAGGTGCTGGAGCATCTTCATTGGGTAGTACAGTACCACGAGAAAAGCATAATTTTACTGGATTCACATTTCCCAGGCGTGTTGGCATTAGGGGTAATGAAAGGCCAGATGCTGCTGCCGAGGCAGACCTATTGAGAAGAGTTTCAAATATTCCCATTTCTTATGGTGGTTTTAAAATGGCCTTTTAAAACACAAGTGGTAGTCTGAGTGGGACGAAACCGTCAAAAACAAGTTACATGCAATTCATCCTTAGCTGTGTCTGTGGCCTTGATGTTTTAGAATAATTAGACCCGATGAAACTTCAAAGTGTTTTAGTGAGGTACAGATAGGTCACAGTCACTTGACACCCTCCCAATGCACAGCTTGTGATTGTCATTGTTGTTTTATTTATTCTTTGAACCTGGAATAGACATTTCGTTGCAAATAGCGTTAAGGAACTCTTTGAGAAAGTTTCTCCAGACATCACTTTATTTCATAAGGCTAGTCTGTTTTTCCGATTGTGACAAATATTGAAATTAGGTTTCTTATGAAACCTTGCATGAACTACTTAAAATCTAAAAATGTTCATTGTTAATTGAACATTCTAAGTTATTTAATGCTTTTTGTCCTTTTCTACAATAGCAAAGGACCATTATTTTATACAGATTGTATGGCACTAAATGTCCGTTGTGTTTAAGCACCCATTCATTCACTTTATGTACGTATGTATGTATCTATGTATGCAACCTTCTCAAATGCCCCAGCCAGGATTCAAACGGAGTTAATGGTGAAAGACAGCTAGCAGTCAGTGACAGGGCCTTATATCACTCAGCTATCAGGGCAGGCCCTGCCTCAGACGACGCATAGTGACCTGCCGGAGGGGGTCAGGTGACGTAGTGTGCCTACCTACTGCTGAATCTACTGGTTTTTTGATTGGCTGCTCAATTGCACGGTTAGTTTGTAAACTAGTTTCTGATAAGTAACTTCTAATGAAGTTTCCAGTGTCTCATTATCTTTTAACTTGACAAATTTCTTTACAAAAGATAGCTTTCTTAAGTCTTATTCAATCTCAAACAAAATACCATTCCGAAAGAGAATGCGGCGGATTTTCCTTTTTGCATACAGTTCGTCAAAGTTAGCACCACAAGTTACCGGTAAAGATGTTGCTAGTTCAAATTGTTAGACCTGATTTCCATAACCCAAGACTTGTAGATGCATTAAAGGTCTTTCACTCTTAAATTATACTCATTTACCCTCGACCTGTTTACTCGTATAGCGGAATAAGAGGCTAAATTTACACCAAGGTGGCCGTTTGTGTTACGTTCCTTGACTTGATTTATCTCATGTTTGAAAATTGATTTTTTGCTTCAATTCATATTCTTCTCTATAAGCTAAGTCTACACTATTCAATATCTTACACAGTAAAATCTTACTGCCATCTACAAACCATGACAATACATTCTCACCATTACATACTCCATTTACTGTTTAGATATGCAGGTTGCCAATCATCTTTATACATCATAGGGGGCCTGCCCTGATGGTCATGCGGCCTAAGGTGTTGCCACTGACTGCTAGCTGTCCCTCACCACAGTCTCAGACATTAAAATCTTACTGCCACTTACAACCAAGACAGTACATCCTCACCATTGCATTCTCCATTTACTGTTTAGATATACAAGTTGCCAATCATCTTTGTACCTTATTGGGGGCCTGCCCTGATGGCCGTGTGGTGTAAGGCATTGCCACTGACTGCTATCTGTCTCTCACCACTGTCTGGGTTCAAATCCCACCTGGGGCATGTGAATGAATGAATGAATGGATGTTTAAAGGCACATCTTCACACAAAAGTCATTTAGTGTCATGAAATGATACCAAAATGTAGTCCTTTGCCATTATTGAAGAACAATAACAAAGCATAATAATTCTAGGTGAAAGATGAAAAAGAGGGAGAGTAAGAGCAGAATCTTCATATCCAAAGAGGACCAAGGGATCTTTTAGATGCATGGTATCCATAGACAGATCCACACATTCCCCCTCTTTTAGGGGGCAGGGGACCACACCAGCTTAAGGTTCCCTGGGAGGTGCCAACTCCTATTGCACATCATTCAGCAAGTCAATAAGTTATGGCCCTTGCAGGGTTGGGACTTGGGGATAGGCAGCGATTTTCGCTGATACTCTGGTTTCCTCCACCAGTTACAACTGACTAGTCACGACTAAGCCGCAATATAGCAGAAAAAGTGATTAAAAAATGAGATTCCAAATTCCTGCACATCCATGGGGTACTATGGTGTCTGGCTTAAAGCTGACAACAAAACCCCAAGCTAAAACCCTATCCTGACAAATACCACACTTTAATTCAAAGGTTAGGAGAATTTCCCCTCCATTCGTATTTTACAAATAAAGCCTATGTGGCAGTGATATACAGTTCTTATCCCCATACCATATACATATAATTCATAAAACAAGCTTAAATCCAAACCATGTCCGAAGCTTTAGCCACATCATAATACGCTACTAACATACATGGTAATATGCTGAGGAACACATACTTTATCAGATATGGGTATTAGAATATAAAACATTCGGTTCAATAAGTTTTTAGACAGTACTTGGTGATTTCCCTTAAAGGTCCATTCTCATATTTCATACACAAAATATCTTGACAATTGTCAGTGTTTAGACCATGCAGCAAAAATTCTTTATTCTTCTACTCGCAACGTCCCATCAGATTCGTTGATAAATGTGAGTTACAGAATGTTTAAAGGTGAAGAATTCAAGGTGGAATAAGGCATTGACAATAAGGGAACAGCATATTATATTGCGAAATTGGTATAGGATATGCCCTTTACGAAAAAAAAGAGTGTATTGTCAGTGTGTTACCAGTTTATTGTCATTGTATATTCATAGTGGATACATTGTGTTGTCAGTGTGTTGGTCGTCTGTTACCAGACCTAACAGTTAAGTGCCAGCCTATTGTCAGTTAGAAATCAGTGTAATACCAGCTTAAAGTCAGTATGATGTCAGGTATGATATCAAACTGACAACATTGATATCCCGCTCCAAAGAGGTTAATGTCAGAGATGACCTCGCAACCAGGCAACTAAATATATGAATATATTTCTGGGTGACTCAGTGTTAGAAAAGGCCTTTTAGAATCCTGTAGGATGCCTGAGCCCCCCCCCCCCCCCCCCCCACTCCCTTTTTCTCCCTGGAGAATTACACATTGATAGATGGATAACTCCTCAAGTTAACGATTAGGCCTACTGTTACCTAGTTTGCCAAACAATCTGGTGAATTTTTAAAATTTATTCTCAGAGAATGAGTTGACATTGGCAATTTGAAAAGAAGAGATGGATAACCTGACATAAGTCGGACTTCAGACTGGCATCAGACTTACGGGAACAATTAGCTGACAACACACTGACAATACACTGACATAAGAAGCCATTTGGAAGTTTCCAGTGTAATGTCAGTGTGTTGTCAGTCTAATGTCAGATCTGATCGACAATAGACTGGCATGAAAGTGCACTGACAGCACACTGACACTACCAGTGTGTTGTCAATGTGCTGTCAGTGTATTGTCAGTTCTAATAAAAATAGTGTGTTTTTTGCACCTGTAATTACCAAACACAGGTATAGAAATACACCTAGCCAACAACTTATTGATGACCTACACACCCTGGCCTTTCCATAGATATGCAACATGTAACACAAAATGCCCAATAAGGCTAGTAACGGAGCACCAAAGTAGGGTAGATTTTATCATTTGACCCATTTACATTGCAATACCATGTGCTCTTTTCATATTTCAGACGTTTTTGGTGATTAGAATCAACATTTACTAACCTATTTACTCCATATAACTGTTCCTGTGTGTTCTTAGGAACACATAGAAATACTTTTAACATTATCTTCCATTTTCATAATTTTTTATAAAAAACATGTTAACTCATGTTGAGTAAGAGTTGAGCTTGCACCTTTTTCAAATGTAACCGGAGAGAGGCCATCCCATAATTTCTCCCATAATGTAGAGCAATAATGGTCATTTTCTTGCCAGTGTGATGTCAGTCATCTGACATTACACTAGCATTAAAGATCTGATCATGTGTCATCTGACAACAGACTGGCAATAAGGTCAAATTCTTACCAGTGTATAATGTGTCTGTTGTCAGTGTGTTGTCAGACAACTGACAATACACTTGTAATAGTGCAAGTCTTATGTCAGCTATGACATTTTCATGTCTGTGTATTACCAGAGTTTTACCAGTGTGTTGTCAGATACTGATATTTCCAATCAGTCTGATGTCAGTGTGATGTCCATCTGTTGTTAGTGTATTGTCAGAAACCTGTTTTCGTAAGGGGCATGCGATGATAGCATATAACTATTAATGAACTATTAGTTAATACTACTGCAAACTAGACTAACTTAGCAGGACGGCTATTAAATATGGAAATTTAATCGCATGATCAGAATCGACAGCCATGACACCCACAAAAGTAAAGCTGAAGGAAGCACACGCACGTGGTGCGAGCAAAGAAAACGACCAAAAAAGATGCCCTAAAGTCCCAGAAAGCACAAAAAGTGGCGCCTCTGATCAAACGACCGCCCAAGATTCTTTCGGCTAAAAACATGTGTCAATGTATACACCATTTATTGTGATCACAATAGATAATAACCACTACTCAGGTCATGCACCATTTTTGTTTGTTAACCTTGTCATTGACAGGTAAATTAGCCGATGCATTATGGGTTGATTACATTTATATCTTCCCTACAATGCAAAAGCTAATGTACGCAACAATATTTTAACATTTTACATACTATACCTTAAATCATGTCATCTTACTAGACCACCTTCCCAACTGTCACACTTCCGATGTAGAGCATTCATGTAGTATACTTGTAATAGCCTATGATGGTCTGCATATAGCTATGAAGATCCTCAAGCGGTCGGAGTAAACTCGAATACTTGATGGGACGTATTTATGTCTGTAACACGTCACCAATCAGTCGCAGTAAGTCTTATGGTTGTCCTTTGGTAAACTATTAACAGCCCTCATCATAAATCATTGCATAACATTGTGTTCAAAACAACACTTTTGGTCGTATGCGCGAAATTGGGGTGGTCGTGGAGAAGATTGTGAATGTGAGAATGGGGCCTATGGTTTGTGACCGGGGTATTTGGAATACTGAAATAAAGAATGATCTTAGAAGAAGTACTGTGAAGGGTTCATTGCAAAGGTTAAGCATGTCCAAAGCAAACATACTGAACAGATTAAGAAACATTATATCTCTGAACCTCCTAAAGGCTTGCACACAGACAACAGGGGCGGATCCAGCCATGAATTTGATTGGTGCCAAAACTGAAATTGGCCACCGGGCACTAGCAGCTGAAGGTTTGGGGGTGGTCAAGTCCCCCAGAAGTCAAGGGTTTTTGATACTCTGAGATACATTCTCAGCCATTCCTGGCACTTAAAATCATAAATTTTATTGAATTTCTTTTCAAAAAATTTCATTTTATTTCTAGTATTTCTTAGCCATATACTGAACCACTCATTACTCACTACTGATCTTTGCTGTGGATTTCATAATAAAAAGGCTAATTTATGGGTAAAATATTTCTCTATTTCTGAAACTAGTAATTGCTTACATATAACACTTCACATTCACTATCACATCAAAACTATCCCATTTACTTGTTTTTTATTAGTCAAATCGGCCATCAAACATTGGGCAAACAAATGAAATCAGATCGTGTCATCGTCCAAATCAAAACAATAAAAGTTTATTTTCAAAATCTTTTTCTAATTTTTTTAGTGCCCACACGACTAGGAAATATGTTTCACAAAATGTGCCCCAGGGGTGGGGATAACTCACAAGAAACGTTTTTGGCCCTTTTCTACATATTGAATTTTCCCTGAAACATGGTAGCTTCAAACGAGCATTTTGATTATCAAATCTGAACGAATTTGCTTGAAATTTGGTATACAAAAACCTAAGACTTTCGCAAGGAAGAGTATTATATTTTTTTGTGTTTTTACTTCATCCAAAACTCCAATGTTAAGAAATCTAGAAGATGAAAAATAAACTTTTTTCTCATTTTCAACAAAATACCAAAATATAAATGGTCATAAAATATGAATGGAGCAAAAAAAATTTGATTCACTTCCCTCCATATTGATCTCTCCCCCAAATGTATAAAATGTTATGGTCCCTGGTCCATAATTGTGGAGAGGAGATCCACTTAGGCAGCAGCAGCACTTTACGTACACTTACTATAAAGCATTGTTACAAAAACGAATTACTAAATGAGTATTTTGGAATATTATTTTCAATTCTCTATAGATTGTTGTATTTTATCTTTAAATGCACAAAAGCAGGTATCAAAATATTTCGAAACAGCAAAACTACACTAAACAAATTTTTAAAAATCATATCATGCATCAATTAACGATGCCAGAGTCTATCTTATGTCGGCAATGCCAATAATTTCATTGAATTATTTGACAAAATATTATAAGTCATCAGCAATGGATCACCACTTTTAAAAAGGGATTTCCATTGTTCATTCCGACTGACCCACAATATACCAGGTGTTCACGGGAATCCCCTCCTTTCAGGAGACACCTTGCACCACTACACCACCAGTGGTAAAATTTGGTGTTTCTTATTGCGGGGCCATCCAGCTGGCTGAATGGTTGGGTTTTGAATTACAATTATGAAATGAAATAAAGGTATATAAACTCGTGTCCTTGCCATGACCATGTTTTATTTCAGGGATTTCCAGACGTAATGATGTCTGGTTTACAGTTAGAATGATCTTGAGTTTAAGTCATGTGACACTGCCAAATCTCCATTGAGGCTTTTCTATATACATGTACATGTATAAAGAATAAGTGAAACTTAACTTGAAATAACCTAAAAAATATTTGTTTGATACATGACACTAATGCCACCATTTAAACATTGACAATTTAAGTGTCTCGACAAATGGTCAACCCCTGAGCTTAATTATATAAACCTCTCTTACATTACCTGGATGTCAACCGAAAATATAAGTGTGACCCCCGCCCCACATCCCCGCCCTCATGAAGTCCTGGATCCGCCCCTGCCATCTCCACGAATTTGCAAAGTCTCATAATATAATTATGCATGAGCAATATAGCTCTTTTGTTAGAAAAAAAGTGGTGAAAGATAGAAAGTGTTTACATTCACCTCAGTCCAGAAAACACACCTGAGCAACGTATTGATCAGGAACTTCTTTAAATGTCAATTTCCAGCAAATGATTCAAATTTCCTTACTCAGCGTGGAAGCTTATTTATTTTTTATAGATAAGTTGTATATTCGAGAATTTTGAAAACGAATACACATGCATTGTTGTTATCTCATTACAGTATATTGTAGTCTTCTTAAGTAGTAGGACACCTAAACATTTAAGGGTTTTAAATTTTGGATACCAAAATACGAGGCCGGTGTGCATTCTTGATTTTGGCGCTATATAGTTCAAACTGAGCTCAGCCCATGTCGAAGGAAGTGCATTGTCCATATAATGGTTGTATTGTCCCCTTCTGACTACCACCGTAAGGGGTAGTCAGGATTTAGTCCTAATAAAGGTAAAGGTATTCGGTTTATAGTCTTGTATACACCGAAATGTTCACACGGCATTCCCTCCCTAGCAGGCCTGTACACACGGACACCATTTCAATCCCCCGAGGGATATTCCAGGGCAGCTGGCAGCATACAGTGCACAAGCTCTAAGCAGTGCCTTATTAATGCTAGGTACCCATTTTGCAGCTGAGTAGACTGAGGCAATATGGAATGAACTGTCTTCCCCAAGGACAGACCAAAGTGCCCCAGCTGGGAATTGAACCAGTGACCTACTGATTACTAGTCCGACACCTAACCTACTGAGCTACTTTGACCCCCAATAAAGCAATAATGTAGAAATCTCAAAGTCCTAGATTAATATCGATATGAGACAGTTATTTGCTTTTGTGGACTAGTACTGAGGCAATATATTAGATAATTCTAAAGAGCCAAAAGATACTGGCAGTTTTGTTGTTTTCACATCAGCTCATTATAAACATATCAGTACGAGTATATCTTCACATTTTCCGACAAAAAGTCGTAATGTTCCTTTGCGTAGTTTTGTGCGATGGACCAAGTGTGAAAGAATAAATAAAAAACTTTATTTTCACGACAGTTTTTTGTGGGGAGAGAAAATAAAACTTTGTATGTTTCCGACCACTCTACAGAGCGGCCTAAACCTGGCTGGTAGCGACCTCTATATCAACAATCTAACACTAAGTGATGGACTTTTAACAGAACGGGTTACTGATACATTGATCTGGCACATGTTGCCCCGTTATCGTTAGTAACGAAATGGGCACTACAGCTAAACATTCGTACTGAATTTATTTTAGTAGATCTCATTCAATACAAATGCCACAGGGTAAGTATGTAGCAGTGCAAGATTTTTTTTGCCCTTGAACCAGTGTTGTATACTTATATTTTGAATTATCTGATACATTGAGCATTTGAACGGTTTGACCTGTATCCGGAGTGAGTAGGTGTGTACAGACTACAGTCAAGCCTGGCTGACATAGCAGTTTAAAATCATCCCAATGACAACACAGGAGTAACTGACTACTCTCCACTGACTCCACATAATCGCTCCCGTGAAATCAACCTTTAAAGTGATTGTGCCCCATGTTTTGAAATTGTTTTATACATGTATATAGTGAATATGTGGTGAACATGCAAGATGTTTTGAAAGATATAAATTTGACAATAAACATAACTCCAAAAACTCCATCTGTGATGCATCTATTCATCCCCAAATACACTTAACCTCTGATGCAATCATCCCTCAATGTATCCAACAACCAATACCAAATTAGTCATTAGCAGCAGGGGCTTAGCCGTAATGCGTCCAGCGTGTCATTTGGACACGCAGAACACTGTTTTTTGACAGTTTGGACACCCAAAAGTTTATGTCAGAATTTGCTGAAGATGACTTTCCTTAGAAGATAGAAGATGTAGAAGCTGTAGTGTCACTTTTATTAGACACTCAAAGCAGTATCTGGCCTAAAAAAGCAAAATCTGTAAAGGTATAGGGTCTATCTTATTAGTTGTTGTTGTTGTTGTTTGGGATCCGTAACCGCATTTTCCCCACGGGGTCAACTCCCAAAGGAGGACCTACGGAGTTCACCCTCTACCACCCAGGCCACTCGTCACCCCCGGGCCTTGTCTCAGTCTCTGTTCCCTCTCCCCCCATACTTTTGTCATGAATGCCTCTTGCATCCGGTCCGTACCCTCCCCTGTCCTCCTGTCCTATACATATACCCTATCGAGTCTCTGGTCTGTTTCTTCCTTGTCTTTCTGTCCTACACATATATTCAAACCCCACAGAAAAGAACCCCTCAACAAACATCAAACCCCACATACAAACTGTGTTAATTCATTATTTCAATAAACAAGCCATTTAGTCTGATCCACCATCAACTGTGTTATATAAAGGTGAAAAAACAACATATATGTACACAAGCACACCCCTATCACTTCTCCCCTTCTCTCTTCAACATTTTTTTCTCCTACCCTCTTTCCTTCAAGCTTCTCCCCCCGTTTTTGCTCCCCTTTTCCCTCTTATCATCCTCCAGATGTTCCATCCTCTTTCCTATCATCATCACCTCTCTTTCCCCCCATGCTTCCGTCACTTTTATATCCATCTTCTGCCTCTTAATTTCCCCCCTCTCCATCCTCCTCCGTTGCTTCTCTTTCTTTCTCTCCTCCCTCCTCTTTCCTTCAAGCTTCTCCCCCCCGTTTTCGCTCCCGTTTTCCCTCTTATCATCCTCCAGATGTTCCATCCTCTTTCCTTCTATCATCCTCACCTCTCTCTTTCCCCCCATGCTTCTGTCACTTTCATCTCCATCTTCTGCCTCTTTCCCCCCTTCTCCATCCTACTCCGTTGCTTCTCTTTCTTTCTCTCCTCCCTCCCCTTTGGTCCTTATCATTCTCCCCCTTCTCTACTTCTACTCGACCCTTCTTCCCTGGAAATTCTTCAGCTCTGTCCGCTTACTGTCTTTCACCCTCTTTCGCCCCCTTTTCTACTCTCTTCCAACCTTTGTACTCCTTTTTCCCACTTCTCTCCCTCTCTCTTCTCAGTCCATTCTCATATCTCCTGTTCTCTCTCTCCTTCTTTCTCCCCCCATCCATTGCCCTTTTCCCCAATCCCTATTTTGAAGCTTCTAGCTCCCACCTCTCTCCTTCGACAAAAGCCCAACACGTAAAATTTATCTTTTTCATTTTTCCCTGTCAAGGCCCAAACTATCCCCACTAATTCATTGTTTACATCTACCATCTACCAAAAACTCTTCTCCCCCTACCTACCATCTCCACTATTTCTCCTACTCATTTCTTTCACACAAACACTCAGAATTCCATCAAACAATAAACTTTTCCCAAAACTCTCTACCAAATTTCTTTTCCCGCCAAAAACGCCACCCACGCTAATCCTCTTCGCACCCAAAACCGTTTTAAACGCCCCAAATATCCACTTCCCGCTCCTACAACTGACACCTAACAAATCACAAACTATTCACAAAACGGACAATATACAGGACACACAGCAAACCCATCTATATTTTCTCTGTAATTGTCCAAAATTTGTCGCCGCTGTCGTCTGCTCGTCCTTTCAAGATGGCGCCTGCTGCATTACATGTAGTACAGGGTGTCCAAAAAACAAAGCAACGAGCTACATTTCCCTAGATTTCTGTTAAAATAGAAAGCTGGTATTTATCATTTATACACTGTTGGAAAGCTACATATCTCAGCTAAGCACCATGAAAAAATCACAATGAAATGTTATTCCTGTGGGGAGGTATCTCCCCAAACATGACACCCCCTCTGATGTGCAATCGCGCGCGACCGGTACTGGCCTGTTAATACACAAGCTAGCACTGATTTACCTGCTTTCACCTGTTTAACCTGCTTCAGCCACGTGTGAAACAAAGCCCTGGCTTACCTGTCAAAATGCAGTCAATCATGAGCAAAATTACTTGGTCCGAATTCCCATTTTGAATAATTTGAGTGGAGCAATTGCCTGATCACTGATCAGACTCTTCCTAAGCTTCCTTTATAACTGTTATGAGTACATGGTGGGCCAGCAAGTTACACCTCAGGAAGACTTTTTAAAAATTTAATTGAGCCCAGAAAGATGTCTTAATATAATTTGCCCTCAACTTATGGCAATATGCCTCAAGTTTCATTGTTTTAGGGGTGGTCAAGCCATCTGTATGGGAATATTACATGCAAACACACAAGAACCTCTCGTGTGCAATTTCACTTTGGAGGGGGTGTGACCTTTTGGGGAATATCTTCCCTCAGGAGTATTGTTTGATTTTGATTTTTCTATGTTAGTTAGCTGACATATGTAGCTTTTCAAGGATGTAAGAACAATACATACCAGTCTAATAGTTTTCCAGCAATTAGGGAAAATGTACCTCGTTGCTAGCTTGTGTATTAACAGGCCAGTACCGGACGCGCGCGATTGCACTTCAGAGGGGGTGTCATGTTTGGGGGGATATCTACCCACAGGAATATCATTTCATTGTGATTTTTTCATGGTGCTTAGCTGAGATATGTAGCTTTCCAACAGTGTATAAATGATAAATACCAGCTTCCTATTTTCCATGTAATCTAGGAAAATGTAGCTCGTTGCATTTTTTTTGGGAAACCCTGTATGTATTTTGTACCACACTTTGGACACGCAAAAGTCTATGAAACCTCTATTTGGACACCCTGTTTCCAAATATCGGCTAAGACCATGATTAGCAGTTGCTGACCTGGATTTTTGGGCTTAACTGAAGTATCCCGGACCCACCCTATAACGGAAGAAAGACTCCATATATATATATATATATATATATATATATATATATATATATATATATATATATATATATATATATATATATATATATATATATACTCATTCCCCCTATAATCTAGTCCCGCAGGGCCCTAACACCATAATATGTAATATGGCGAGAAAGCAAAGCTTTAAATGCTCGCGCAGCTCGGTGATATTTCTGCATGCCCCTTCAAATGCAGTCACAAAGTGTTTGTTATTGTTATCAGCGAAGTCATTATTTACTCGTACTTTGCGGAAACATATTGGAAGCCCCTTGATACGAGCTTCATATTCGTTCGATAACCACACATAATATGCGTAGCGATTGACCGAAAATATGGCATAAAAATTAGTACGACTTCAACCTGTTGCAAAATTGTCATTCCGCAACCGATTTCAACTAGAATTGAGAGACATGTAGAATTACATGTATTTGTGGCGGTTGTAAAGATTGAAACTGCATTGAAATCGATTCCCGAAAGATGAGTAAAGTCATTGAAATCGATTCACGGAAAGATGAGTAAAGTCATTTTTACCGTGAACATCGAAGTTACGACTTTGGAATCCGCGGAGTTACGTCGTAACATGACGTCATTTCATGACGTCAGCATTTGTTGCACGTGAGCATGTATGTTTCAGTTGTTGCATAGTTCCGCGTGTGTTGCACGATTATTGGCGACCAAAACGCTATTTTCATACAATTTAAAGGTAAACATGATACATATTTATTATTTGATTAAGCAATATTTAAAACATGAAAAGATGTGGCAGCAAAATGTGCTCTTACAGCAAAAAGTTATGCTCATTTCTCGCGAGGTTATCGAGCGAGCGAGATAAGAGACGAACAGACAAGTGCGGACACCGTTTTCTAGGCCTCTGTATATACTTCCATTGACAATAGCATTGTTGACATCCTATACCGTAAGTGCTCACTATGCGAGCTATAAGGCGCCCTTTATAATCTTGCCCTGCAGGGCCCTAACTCAATGAATTAACGTAAAAAAGGACTACTTTAGTACTTACCGAGCGGCCAGCTGTCCTAACTGTTCAAAGTATCACGAACCCCGGCCCGGACCCAATTGAGAACATGTATGTATAGACACATATTAAGTTACATTGAATCTTGATTCTCCAAGCCTTACCACTGTTTATCCGCAAGTATACTGTGCAGCAGTTCCTTTAATTGTTTAAATTCCAAACACTGTAGAGGTCTTCAATGTTGTGTTTCACTAGCGGTCTGCCATGTTTCTTGTTGATTTCAAATTTGCATGTGCGTTGATGACACACCAATGAATGATGTCAGCCAACAAGCAGGACGCACCTGCAGGGTCTGATGCTGTATAATTGTTGCGTGTCTGTTTAAAAGACATTTCAATTCTGTTGGTGTTCTAACAATAGAATATTAAGGGTTAGTTTCTTTTCCTTACTACGTTTTCAAAAATTGTGTTTTGGGTCACTTTTGGCCCTGCGGGGCAAGATTCTAGAGGGTTCAATACAGCTACTACGTTCGTATGGACCCTGCGGGGCCAGAATCAATAGTTTTCATTTATACATTCCCTTGATTTCTTCCTTATAAGGATGGGTCCGGGATACTTCAGTTAGGCCGATTTTTTTTTTCAACTGAACTGAGTAAGTGATGCTCCACTTATTGGACTGGTTACTGATCAACTCATTTATTCAATCAGCATCCCACAATATTTGTTATATCCCAGTATAGAGGAGTTCATATAGTAAATATTTCAACCAGGGGCACTATTGTCAAAACAATCATTGATAACTTGTTTTGATAAATACATAAAGCTATACTGTAGATACATTGGATATGAACCAGGGGGGCAATTAATGTACTATCTCATCAGAACCAATGCGCAGAGTGACAGTTAAGGCTGCTGATCAGTGCCTACAGAGTATTTAATGCTGCATTCGCGTCATTAACTACCAGACTGGAGATAAAAAAGTATATGCCTATTGACTGAAAGCAGTCAATAGGTATCGCACATTGACATTGATGAGAACCACTGCTTTGTCCAGTAATGCAGGTCATGCGGGGGAGATCTGTCTGCTTCAGGATAATTCATCTAAGATAAAAGTATGCATGGAGGTTGCAATAAATGATATCGATTTTAGCATGATTTCTATTAAAGAACATCAGTGACGATAATGTGAAATGCAAAGTTGATCAAGTGGTTATAACATTCCACAATTTAACAATTCTATTCATGGGGGAATTTTATTATCATATCATCAGAATACAGAGACTCTCTGGGACCCCATTTTCACAACAAGGTGGGGTCCCTCTGATATGGGCATCGCACATAGTCATTGGTAGGAAACCTATAATTACAACGAAGAGACCATTTTTCTGCCGATAAAGTTTGGCCAAGATTACCCTATAATTTTTTTTCAAAATAATTATGTGGCCTAAATTACTAGGGGGGTCTAGCTTTCTGAGAATTTACAGTAATTGGGCAAGAGAAACTCTTTAAGTAATTACAGATAAATTAATATTCATGTATAATTTTCTGTATTATTTGAATGTATTGTTCCCTACATTATTTTTATTTCCAGATCCTGATGGACAGTCTGATCCCAGTTCAGTGTAGTCCCTCCCCACTGTCCTCCAGTATACTGTTCCTCTTCAAGCTCGCCTGGCAGTCTTCAATACGCATCCCTGTCTTCATCACCGTCGCCTGCATGGTCCTCAACACCCGACTACAGGTTCACATCAACATACACATAGACGTCGTGGCCAGGGACGACCAGTAGCCTGAGCTGGAACCAGCAACCGCAAAACACTCGCTGCTTTCATCCATATTGCATATGACAATTGAATGAGCTAGAACTGGTAACTAGAAAGGACCTTCTGTTCACATTCACATGTACCGTAGTCATTTTGTCTGATCTGATCAAATTTATTTACTTTTTGAGTTGGAACTCTCCCTGATTCTCACTAGTTCTCAAGTGGTTCCTTTGATCAGTATCCATTACCAGAGAGAATAGTTCTTCAGAATAAAGCATGTTCGTCTGATCCTGCATCCATGAACAGCTCCCTGCTCTCACCTGTGTTTCAGCAGCAGTATTCGGCCCTCGTGAGACCTCTTTCCACCACACTAGTGTTCCTTTTCTCCTTCGCCTGGAACTCCAGATTTCAACTTCCAACTTTACTCACAGTGACCTTCCTGGTCTTTGATATTCGAGTGAGACTAGAAATAGATGTAGGTATGTGACCTTAAAGCAGAATATCTCAATTAAAAAAACTTTGTCAACCAATGTGTAGGTGTCAAGATCCTTAGTAGAAGCTAATGTTATTTAATGTCATCGTTAAAATTCATATTTTTTCAGATGCAACAAAAGCATGTGTTAGGAATGAATTAAGATGTATTCAATATCTATATGTTAAGGCACCGTACAGTTATAGACCATAATCATGAGTCGTGGGGTAAAGGATCTTCGAGATTTGATAGTGGTGTCTCGCTTGACTTGCCGAGATAGCGATGAAGAAATTGACAGTGCCGACGAGGATTTTGTCAGAGATCTCGATGCACTTTCTCTGAGCAGTACCGGATCTGGAAGCCGCCAGAGTTCCGCCAACTCCATAGATCGCCAAAAGCGAGGACACAAAACACCCGACTCTGGCATTGTGGGAAATGGCTCTCCAGACTTTACGTCCATGCATGAACACTACCCAAAGCCGCCATCGACCAATTCCGGCTCATCTGCGAGGAAGAGAAAGAAGGGGAAACACAAGAGTATGGAGACTTTGCCCAGTCGGCATGAGCTGCCAAAACCTTCGCCCCTCCCTCCTGTCGGTTCACGCCCATCAAGTAGCTCAAGCGAAGGTGGTGGGCACAATTCACCGGAGATGAAACCTACAAGGTCCTCTAGTGGATACGGTGATGACTCCAAACCGGGCAACTTTGATCGGATGTTATCGTTCATGAACGATGATGTGGTTTCCAATTGGCTGCTCAGGGCCAACAAGACTGTCTCGGCCATGGCCCAGTGGTGTCACGCCAAAGAGAATTTCGTACATTTCGCACACTTCTGGATAACCGATTTTCCTGATATACAACGCCAGGAAATATTGAAGCTGGAGCATGGTATTCTCCTTGATGAACTTAGTATGGCCTTTGCTGCAGGCAAGGACCAGGGGAAAATCCGCCACAAAGATGTGTGCACCTTCTTATCTGCTATATTTAGAGAGTACCCGAATAAACTGTTCAGCTCAAAGGGATCCCACCAGTTTTTGGACGCCCTAGATGTTTTGACATCAGAACGGCAGGACCAGTATAAGGAATTGTTGAGTGATGTAAAGGTGTCGACGAGAAACAGACAGTTCGCGCAGTGGGTTCTGGCTACACGCTCCTTCGCACTGGTCAGTGTCTGGGCAGCCGTGGTCAATTTCTATCTTAACCTATGGGGTAAGGATACACCCAGCTCTGCTCTCCCGACCCTAGCTTCTATAGCCGCTACGCAAGATATCCATGAGCAAAGAATGTTCCATGCCATAAGGTAAGATGTGAAGAAAGCAATGTAAGTTCCAATGTCCAAATATATGTTTGATTGTTAGAAATGAACTACTAGTGCATTGTAATATCTACATTTAGTATGTTCCATAAGGTAAGATATGGAGAAAGTAGTGTCAGTTCTGAAATCAAAGTAAAAAAATAATTGATCATAAAATATTAATTTCTGCATAATATCATTCAGATTTAGAGAAGAATATCCACATTTAGGATGTTTTGATATGTCTTCTGGTACTGGCAAATAGTTGAATAGATATGAAAATGTTATCCATGAGCAAAGAATGTTCCATGCCTTAAGGTAAGATATGAAGAAAGTAATGTCAGTTCTAAAATTAAAAAATTAATTGATCTTAAAAATAATTTTCTTCTGAATAATATTATACACATTTAGAGTAGCATATCCACATTTAGGATGTTTTAATATGACTTCTGGTACTAGCAAATATTTGAAAAAATATGAAAATATTATCCATGAGCAAAGAATGTTCCAATGAAAATGAAAAATTAAATTAATCTTAAAAATAATTTTCTTCTGCATACTATTATATAGTGTTCGTCCGATTGTTCGAACAAGCCGAACAGCGTTCGTTTGTGCCTCCGATTAGGATGATCGAACACAATTTCACATGTTCGAACAAAAAAACGAACATGGATAAAAATTATATTCAAAGAAATAGCTGGACTTTCGGTAGTCCTGCCTGTCAGAAAATCTGAGAAAAAAAGTTTAGTTACCTATTTATTGCCCCACCAAAGAGGAAACACTGCTGGACCGCTCCAGATCCACCTCTCTGAGCGTGCTGAGGCGATGTTACGATGCCGCCATTGTTGTGGTGGTTATCGGCACACCATAGCGCAAATGCGCATGACGCAATTACGCTAGTGTGTGTTGATACCGCTAGGTGTCTCGGTACCTTATGACTAAAGTACTGGTACTGGCAATTATTTGAATAAGTATGAAAATTTTATTTGATAAATGATAATGCAACGAGAATGAAGTTCAAGGAGGCAGGAATTGTCTTGTCAAATCTTGCACACAGTTCTCAAGTTATTAAAAAAAAAAAAAAAAAAAAAAGATTAAGGAAAAAATTTAAAAAATATTTTTTTTTATTTTATTATTTGCAAGCAATTCATGAATGAATACTGCCACCCAGTTTAGTGGGCTTACTTTTTTTAGGAATAATGGCCTGCCAGGCCTGGTCATTTAGATGACTCTTGAATGATGTTTAACAAGATTCTAGTAGCATCTCCATATTTCAGTCTTTGCATGATTTTCACCTTGAAATTTGATTAAACACACTGCTATCCGCACTTATTTTTATGTTTATGAGTTGATGATTCTGGGCATGGCCAGGACTTGAAGTTATGTCTCTGGTATGGTGTATGTTGGTATACGCAAATCTTATTCAAATGTCTTTTTGAAACTCATTCTAAATTTTGAGGGTCAAAAAGTATGAATAGAGACATTATGTAGAGGACTTAAATCATGCTATTAAGCAGTCAAGCAAATGACCATTTTTGTGAAAAGTAAGAATGGTCTACATGTGTCTGGTTTAATCATGGTCTTAGCCAGCAGGGCGTCTGGGTGTCTTTTTGGACACCCAAACCCTTAAAAAGCACCCCTCAGGACACCTAATTTTTTTTGAGGAATTTCTTAAAATGTCAATCTCAAGCATATAATTGAATTATTTCATTGTCACATAATTCCCATGACCATGTATAAGGATATCATGCCTTATTTTGATAAATGTAAAGTATATTGTGGTCCCCCTTAAAAATTTGGACACCTCAAAATTTTTACAATGGCCAGTTTTAGGCACCCAGTTTCTAATTCCTGGCTAAGACCCTGGGTTTAATGAAAGAATTAGCCTTGCATGCTTATGTATGTTGTTGTTTTTGTTTTAGGAATGGTTATATAGACGTAATTAACTGGCTGGTGCGGTCGGGTAAGGTGGATCCCAGGATGAAGGATGGTCACGGTAGAACTCTGATTTTCACAGCCGTCGTTCATAACCAACCCAAAGTCATCCAGTTCTTACTTAATCAGGTAAGTGGCCTAACTAACATAGCCTTAGCCAGCCAGACATTTGGGCATGATTTGGACACCCAAACCATCAAAAATCACCAATCAGGACAACCAAATATTTTTGTGAATAATTTCTTAAAATGTAAATTTCAAGCATATGACATATTTATAATTAAAGTTTTTCAACCTTAATATAATCCCAATGACTTTATTTAAGGCTATTATGCCTTATTTCATTAATAAATATTCATGTTTATGGTAGTAATATGAGTATATTGGGGCCTCCCTTGAAGAATAGGATGCCCCAAATTCTACAATTGCCAATTTTTGGCACTCAGTTTCTAAATGCTGGTGAAGACCTTGTGTCCTGGTGTTAGTAGGTGGTCTAGTCTTAGAACTGCAATCAATATATTATTTAATGTATGCGATTCAGAATAAAATTAGAATCATTTCCATATCCTGAAACCAGCATCAATATTTTGTGTGATCAACTATTTTCTTTTCTTTGTGTAATACCCTGTGTTGCAATGACAATGCAGTATTTGAGGACACACTTGATCATATTGAAACGAGATGTACAAAGGTATTAGTTAATGCTTGTGTTTGCGTGCGTCATTAAGTTTATTAACTATTTGTACCATAAATATCTTTACATCAACTGTTTTGTGAAAAAAGTGTGCTTCTTAACATTAATTACATTTAGTTCGAAGGTGGCCTAATATAATATATAACAAATCATCATTGCCAGCATGATCTTTATTATTATTGTTATGATTCTTCTTCTTATTATTATTATTATAATTGTTGTTGTTATTATTATTATTATTATTATCATTATTAATCTTATTAATCTTATTATTATTGTTATTATTAAAAAAAATTATCATCATCATCATCATTATTATTGTTGTTATTATTATCACTATTATTATTATTATTATTATTATTATTTTTATTATTATCATTATTATTATTATCATTATAACTATTTTATAATTATCAATCATCATCATCATCATTAGTATCATAGTTAATAGCATTAATAGTGTTTTAATGAGCGTAATGTGAAGTGCACGTGTTTGGTTTAGGTGAAGAACAAGCCAGATTTGAATGCGTCCTCCGACACTGGTAACACGCCCCTGCATGCCGCCGCTAACAATGGCAACGTCCTGCTCGTCACCACCCTCCTCAAGGCCCCCGGCATCGTGGTGGACCCGACGAACCCACAAACCGACAACGCCACCCCTTTACATCTCGCTGTCATGCATGGTAAGCTACCCATCATTGTCTCAGACAGCAGGGCGTCAGACCATCTTCTGGACACCCAAAACCCCCCAAAATCATCCCGCAGAACACCCAAATATTTTGGGATGTAATTTCTTAAAATATCAATTGCGAGCATTTAATTGAAGTTTTTCCAAGTTAATATAATTCACATGACATGATATTATGCCTGATTTTAAAGAGTGAATACATGTTTAAGGTTGCTACCTCAGTATGTTGTTGTCTCCCTTGAAAAAAAGGACGCCCAAAAGTTTTACAATGGTCAATTTTAGACACCCAGTTTCTAAATTCTGGCTAAGGCCCTGCTACCCATACTCCAATCCATTTTTTACCACTATCATGCCTTGATTTCATCACATACCCGTGACAGATCCATTAATTTGCTGTAAATTCCATTTTACAAATTTGTCAAGAGTTAAATGTGTTTGTTGATAGATAAAATCACAAAGTGTGTTCAGGTTCTGTCAGGTCTACGGCATGTAGTTTAGTAGTTTTCTAAGTAGTATCTGTCTTTTCCATGATATATTCTATTCTTTTTTGTGATAAGATATACCTCGTGTAATAAGGCATGTATTGATTCATGAACTTAATATATAGTTACACACACACACACACACACATATATATATATATATATATATATACATATATATATATATATATATATATATATATATATATATATATATATATATATATATATATATATATATATATATATATATATAACTACAACTGCCATGAAACTCACACTACTTGAAAAATAGAATAATCCAAAAAAAAATTTACCTACCCTATTTTTTTCGATTCGTTTTAGGAAACAAAAATCTTCTTTAGGCCTAAGACATGCTGATGCCTGATCTGAACATATCTATGTTTCCCCCCCTGATATATTCTGTTCTGATTTCTTTTTCTGCAGGTCACAGCAATGTTGTGGAGGTATTGTTGTGTGCCAAGGCTGACCGTCATGCTCAGATGGGTGACTTGAGCCCTCTGCAAATTGCCAAAGACTTTGGACATAGCGACATTGTAGATATCCTTGAAGACAACATTTGATGCAGTGAAATGAAAAAGCTACGTTAACTCTTATGCTGGTGGTGGCTAGTTTGGCCAATACAAAATGATGCAAAAACCTTAAAAGTGACTGAAACCTTGGTACATGGGTACTCATCTGAGAGAACTCAGCGAGAGCTTTCCTATAAATGCCAACATGATAGGGTTTAGGTTTTTTTATAAAATCTTTGTGTCCTTGTGCTTTGGACAAAAGTAGCCTCAGTATTGGAAGGGTTAACCCATTCATGCTTAGGGCTTTAGCTGGAATGTGTCATCTGGGAGTCACTTTTCATGTGGAAGTAACTACAAAATGTGGAATAAACTTGCAAAACACTATATAGAACTACTAGTTAACTTAAGGTTAACATTTCACCTGTAAATATTTTTGGAAAAATATCACCATTATGGTCACTCAACCTAACAGACATGAATGTGTTGAAGATATGAAATGATGGATGATATTGTGAATTGCTGTTTTAATAAATTCCTTAGATTGAAAAAAAAATGTTTCTCTTAAGCTAAAGAACGCACCACTTGGATGGATTTTTTATTAAGCCACACTCTATTTGAATGCTTTAGATGTGTACGAGCTAGCTGCTGCGAGTGCTATGAATGACTGTTAGAATTGATATTTCTTTTAGGATGAAGATTGTGGTCATTTCTTGGTACCCCTAGAAAGATATTTACACAGAGAGTGAGAAAGGATTGAATTCCATCACTTCTTCCTTGCAGCATGTAATATGTTGTCCAATATACAAATATGACATGCCTTTGGGGTGGAAACCCCACAGGGATGTCATATTTGTTTTATTGTACCAAACAAAATACAAAACACATAAGGGGGAAAAATTATAAACACCAGAGATTTTGGATAAATACTCGTTGTCTGCCTTGTTGAACTAGTTTCACCGGTAGGTCACTCGGCAAACTCTGTGGGTGTTTGTGGGTATTCTTCGGGCTTGCGTAACTAATCAGCCCATAAGCTGTTAAGGACAACAGCCTGTCGCTATGGAATGAGGAAAACATGACGATTAATCCATGGCCCTTGACCAACCAGAATCAAGAATCTTTATGTGAGGTATAATAATAAGGGATGGATACCTATAAGAACAGAACGGTACAATACCAATGAAACACTATGGTATTTTAAAAGTAGTGTTAACAATACTTTAATGAATTATTGTCATATAATTTTTTTGATAACTCCACATTGGTAATTATCATTAAGAGTACCTTCAAGGGATGAAATAGTACGATATGGTACTTTTTGAAATGATGTAGGTACCATCATTAGTATCTCTTAACGTTATTCAACCCGTATTCTGGCTTTGTCACCATTTTCTGTGTTTATACCTTTCTGGTGCTGCCAAAACCCACATGTAAATGAGATTGAGTCACATACACATGTTATTATAGTTAGCAGTCTTGCCTATGTGATTGTAGCAATTCTCTCGAAAGTCTGGTTCCTATAGCACAAAGCAGGTTATTATAATACAGGCAACTCTGCTTCATCCGGACTGGTGTGGACCCTAGATTTCTGTCCGGATTAGGCAATGTCCAGATTATGCGTATAGGAATTATATGTATAGGAAGGGACTGGGACTTTCCAACCTGTCCGGTTTAGATGAAAATCTGGATTACACATGTCCGGATAAAGCAGAGTTGCCTGTACTAACATTTTTTCAACTTGTAAGGAGTTACTTTCAAATTGGTGCACTTTCTTGAACAAAAGAGCTGCTAATATATTTTGATTCCTGATGGCCACTTTATAATTTTAAATAAAACATTATTTGGGTTTGATTAGGCAGTATTGGTGAAAGTGCCAAAAGTGTATAATTCATTTAGACATTGAATAAAAAAAATGAACAGAATTAAGCTGTAACACAGAATTAAAAAATGTAGAGTGGCATCATATTCGGGCAATATGTTCAATGGAGTGGTAATTAAATAGAAGAGATGATTGGGATATGATGGCAGGTATATATATATATATATATATATATATATATATATATATATATATATATATATATATATGTGTGTGTGTGTATATATATACTGTAGATTCACAAAAGATTGTGTGGAGTAAATTTTGCAAATTTACAGAAAATCGATTTTTGCATCTTTTAGCTTTGCGAATTGGCCGCAACTTGGAGTGCCAGCTGTACACTTAAAGTGGCAGCACTAATCATTGCGAATTTCAATTTTGCTTCCGAGGCTAAAAGCTAAAAAAAAACGCAAGAATTAAGCTAACGCAATCTTTTCCAAACTTACAGGATATATATATATATATATATATATATATATATATATATGTATATATATATATATATATATATATATATATATATATATATATATATATATATATATATATATATATATATATTTATATATATTTATATATATTTATATATATATATATATGATAAGCATACATAGCGAGGGGATTTCAGTTGATGGGTGACTCTGTATTGTAAACTACTACCATAGGAATGATTTAGGAGAGGAATCACAAGAAATACAGTAGAATACATTATGGCTGACAGATTTTCTGTCACCTTTCATAAGTCACATGAAGCACTGTTGGCACTTGTTTTGCTTTTTGGCACTTGAGAGGCGGTCTGACAGAAAAGTTGATGCATAAAAGGTAGGTGTGGTAGTATTCACAACCCTGTCTGTTCTCCTTCTGTCTCTACATTTGAAAAAGGCAACTTACACATGTTTGCCGAAACATTGATAGACGACTCACACAAGTTTGTAGAAACATGGATATTGGCATTGTCAATTAGTCTCTACAAGTGAAAGGGACAACTTACACAAGTTTGTAGAAACATGGATATTGGTATTTTCCTTAAGTCTCTACAATTGAAATAGACAACTCACACAAGTTTGTAGAAACATGGATATTGGTATTTTCCTTAAGTCTCTACAATTGAAATAGACAACTCACACAAGTTTGTAGAAACATGGATATTGGTATTTTCCTTAAGTCTCTACAATTGAAATAGACAACTCACACAAGTTTGTAGAAACATGGATATTGGTTTTATCCTTAAGTCTCTACAATTGAAATAGACAACTCACACAAGTTTGTAGAAACATGGATATTGGTATTATCCTTAAGTCTCTACAATTGAAATAGACAACTCACACAAGTTTGTAGAAACATGGATATTGGTATTTTCCTTAAGTCTCTACAATTGAAATAGACAACTTACACAAGTTTGTAGAAACATGGATATTGGTATTTTCCTTAAGTCTCTACAATTGAAATAGACAACTCACACAAGTTTGTAGAAACATGGATATTGGTATTATCCTTAAGTCTCTACAATTGAAATAGAAAACTTACACAAGTTTGTAGAAACATTGGTATTGGTTAGTTTTGTCTTTGAAAATTGGACAACTAAGTTAGAAATGGTTTGGAGTCAATTCTGAGTGTGCTTTCGATTTTTTGTCCTGTACATGCTGTAAATATGTCTATTACTGATTTAATAAAAACTGCCCTCATGAACTTGATATCAGAATTCATTATTGACTTACACCTTTTTATTGTATCTTAACCTGTGTGCATGTGTGTGTAATATTGGTGAAAGAATTATGGCCTCTTTAGTTATGATCCTGAATGTGAATAACTTTACACATATGTGTAATAGGGATTAAGTTAGCGGTGGAGAGCCCTACGAGGCGCTTGTGCCGAGGACGGGTTGTCAGCAGGTCCGAAGCTTAAGTCGTCACATGGCTTTCCATCGCTAACTTAATCACTATTCTAGCATGATGAAAGAAGAAACAATAAACTTGAAACACTAAACTTACTCCACTTTCACAAACTGCTCTGATACTCGCTTCAGCAACCATGGGGTCACTGAGTGCAGGCAGGAATCAATATCCCGTGTTGTATAGAATTTATCAGGCCATCTATGTATTTGGGTATTTTTACTATTTTATTTAACTAAATACACTTTTTTTAATCACATTAACTTGATTGCATCACTAAAATCACTGTCTAATTCTTTTAAAATGGTTTTAATATTCTGAGGTGGAGCGCAAAATTCCAAAATCTCAACCCAGTCCTAGGAGCGGGTTGGCAACCCGGATCAGTCTGCAGCATTGTAGTCAATAATGAGCAGCTTTTTCTTTGCCAGAATGCTATAAATGATTACCTATGCACCTTCTCTTATGTCATGACTGATGAGTGATTCTTCATTTGTTATATTCATTATGTAATTGACTCCTTGAGAGTAATAGAAATCCTTGAGATATGAGATGTTGATTTAGTCAAGTAAAAAGTATTCCTTCACTCGTAAAGAATCATGCATCATGATGAATCTGTACACCATCTTTACACCATTGTATGTTTGCCATATATGGGTGTCTGGCTTTAACCCTTATGCTGGCGGTGGCTGATTTGGCCAATAATGAAACAAACAACCTGTAAAAATGACTGAAACCACAGCAAATGGGTACTCATCTGATAGTACTCAGCGAGAGCTATCCAATGAATACCAACGTGACAGGGTTTCGATGGTTTAAAAAGATCTTTGCATTTCGGTGCTTTGAATGAAAGTAGCCTCAGCATTGGAAGGGTTAATGGATGTTTCATTGATAAAAAAGAATTGTATTGATGTATGTAATTTATTCTGGAATCAACCTAAGGTATGATTGGTATGTGCAGTGATTGATTTGAATTTGCTCAGTTTCTGTATGTGAAGGGTCAGTAAATGCATGACTCGATGGCAATTGTACATATGCACGTGACACATCAGAATAGCATGAATGAAAGGATTGTGTACATTTCATGCCTAGAATGGTTCAACTCGCTGCAGATAGATGGCACCACATGATATCAAAATAAATCGGAACTGTTAACCCTTATGCTGCTGCTGGCTAATTTGACCAATACAAAATGATGCAGAAAACCTGAAAAATGTCTGAAACCCTGTCAAATGGGTACTCATCTGAGTACTTAGTGAGAGCTTTCCAATGAATACCAACATGACAGGGTTTAGAGGTTTTTCAAAAATCGTTGTGTTCTTGTGCTTTGGACGAGAGTAGTCACAGCATTGGAAAGTTTATGAAATCACATTCCCCTGTAATGGTAGCTGTAGGATAAGAGTTTCCTCGACTTTGTTATCGTTAGCCCATTGACATCTGATAAGAGCACCTGGTCTAGCATTTTGGAAATAACTTGACAAAAACGTTTTGAAAAATATCTCAATGAAAGTTGATGATCCTGTGAGGTATATTATTTCTATTTGTAGAGTTAGGTTCAAAGTTGTTTGAACTAAGGTGCTTGACGTCAAATACTTATTTAGTAGCCCCACCCCAAAATAAAATAAGTTAATGGCTGTATCTTTTTTTTTTGGGGGGGGGGGGGGGGACATTAGACACCTGGCGATGGGACCATGTGTACATTACAGGGCGTCCCCCAAAAATGCAATCCTCCCCTTTAACCATTATTTCTTCAAAATAGCTCAAGTAACATTAAAATGACTGGTTTGAAGAGAATGATATCTTAAAGATAACCTGCTACAGTTTCAAGCAAATCCGATCATCCATGACAAATCTGTGAGGCAAAGTTTGACCCCTCTATCAGTTCACTCCAACACACGGTAAATTCCCAATGCATGGCTGCATACTGACCAAGCAAGTGAGGCTGCTATTTTTAGCATGTGGCTCTGGCTGCAGGCAAAATAACACTCAAAACTAGTCTTCATCATAGGTTTTACATTGCTTTGGAGTGAAATGAGATAGGTGCCAAACTTTGCCTCACAACTTTGGCATGGATGATCGGATTTGCTTGAAACTATAAGAGAGTATCTCTAAGATCATTCTCTTTAACCATGAAGTCATTTTTGATGTTACTTAAGCTTGTTTGAATAAATAATGGGAAAAGGGGAGAATTACATTTTTGGGGGACGCCCTGTACAGATGCAAATGGGTTAAATGACTTCCTCAGTGAGACAAGTGACACATAACGTTGATGGTTGATTAAGATCAACCTGCTGTAGCTGAACAAATATTTTGGTGGCAAATATGCGACGATGCATTCTGCACTTCAAATTCATGTGTCCTCGTATTGCCATTTACTCCAATTTTCATTAATCGTATTTGGCTGTTTAAACTGATTGGGCCCGGCATGATGTCAACTGGATTAATCAGAGAATTTGCTGCACATACAGGAAAAAGCTTGATACTTTTCACCCCTCATTCCACATCAGTTCTCCCACGTCCCATTTACTAATTAATAGAGATCTTTTAGTCCCGTGCTTTCGCTATTCGTCACTGTTGATAAAATGTGGAACCCTTGATTTCCCCTGTGTGATTGTCAATTGTAAAATAATCTAGATTCCAGAATCACAGATCTTTATCACAAGCGTCTCTCTTTACAATTTCTATCACTTTGGCTAAATTGTGACTTAGTACGGACATTTAATTCATTCCTGCAACAGTCAACTGGACGCCTGGTTGTACAAACACCCACGAATAACATGTCAACAAAATATGCACATCAATGACCCACGTAGCTTGCGAATCAAATATATGCTACGTACAGTTGTGTGGTTATCCATCCCCAGGAAGTTGGGTGGCAATCGAGCGTGCGGTCGTGCATTATGCCTGTGCTGCCCACGTATTAAGTGCAGGAATTAAATGTCACTGAGACTTAAGTGGTGGAGGATTCAAGCACACAGTAGCAACAATCAAGCGAGTTAAACTAATTAGTAATTTCTTTTATTCATGCTAGGTAAATTTTATAAAGTTAATTTGTGGTAAGCAATTAGGAGTGAAATACCTTCCCATTATCCCTGCCTCTTTTATGTTCATTTATCTTAATCAATTACAAAACTTCACTTTTTAATTAGAATTGGATTACTTTGCAGAATTTAAAATCCATTCAGGCACATAATTTGCTGCGAATAGATGGTCTAAAGACAGGAGTTTGATGTTGCTATAACGACGCCACGTGATTGCTATTTTCTATTAAAATTTTATAGAATCCCGTTTATCGCTACATTTTCTGCCCTGATATGTTTATATATAGTTTATGGCGTTTATATATATATATATATATATATATATATATATATATATATATATATATATATATATATATATATATATATATATATATATATATATATATATTACACATTGTAATCTGTTTACACCATTCATAGTGCACAGGTTGACGAGAAACGGGACAATTAATTGGGACAAGCTTCTTATATTCTAGTTTCTCACACTTGCTCACTTTCTGCGATGAGAAGTAATCAGTGGTAGTAGCTACAGCGATTACATTAGCATGTGCCTAACGTTCCCATTGACAACGGGCTGATCCAAGGAGGAGACCCATGTCCCTTTAATTTCTCTTATAAAATGTCAAGCTTGCTCGTCTTAGACTGCCTACCAGTCCCGTCTTGGCTAGAAACCCAAGGAGGAGACACCCCCCCTTTAATTTCTCGTATAAAATGTCAAGGTTGCTCGTTTTAGACTGCATACCAGTCCCGTTTTGGCTAGACTTGTTCTCAACTGCGCCAATGGGATTGATCATGATCAGATACATGTCGCAACCACCTCCAGTGAGAGGATACCCCCATAGCCGAGTGGTCTATTGTATTGCGCAATTGCAAACCTCTGTCTTTCACTCTTGTCAAAAGTGTCGGGTTCGATATCAGCTCGAGGTGCATGAGAAAGATGCCAGTGACTTTGAGCTAGTTGGCACTTTTCTCCGGGTACTCCAGTTCCCCCCACTTTAAGAATTGGCTAGTAATGATATAGCCTTATATGACAAAAAAGTAACGATAAACGAAATTCTACATTCAAACCTTATCCTCCTCCCTCAAAACATGTTCTTTACTCGAGTCAATTAATTTATTTTTCTAATTGTGGTTTTTCATTTGGCGTTTCCTAATTGACTATGCACTTCTGATAAATGATTCGACGATTTGACAACATCGTTTTGTCACCACACTTCATACATGTACGTTACGGACTCATCCAGACAGATAAATCCATTTGCTGACATGTTCATCTTGCCGATTGTGATTAAACATATCCGGTGGGTATCCCTGAAATATTACACCACGAGTTGACAGCATCATCTTGTTGCTATAGTTTATACCATATTGACAAGCCACCCCTCTCAAATCCTACCAATGGTTGACATGAAGATCAGTCATCCAAACAATAAGGCCCTTTTTATACGGTCCTCATAACTGATATCGCCACCAGACTAGTTTAGCCATTTATTTCCATTGTGCACGATTGAATGATGACGCCGAAGATAACTCGTCGAATAGAATATTGGGGAAAGATTTGAAGAGGTATTGTTAAAACCGACAACAATCGCAATTTTGATTCAGATTTGAAGAAGTATTGTAAAAACCAACAGTAACCGCAATTTTCATTCAACATTTGCAATAACTATTGCTATGTTATCAAGATATTTCCTTTCGTGTCAGACATTGTGTATTCACCAGGTGTAACTGCGTATAACTGGAGCTAGATAATAGCAGCGATAGACAGGGCGCCTCCACTAATAATAGGCACTTGATGTGCATTATTGATAAAATAGTCTTCCTGTGACTCTCGGAGCGGTCTGTCTAATATGCGCACAGGGATAGCAATTGCATTCTCGAAAAATCTCTCTGTACCCATGGGTAAAATCTTTCTATTGATATCTCAGAAATATTGACCGAATCCTAGATATAGTAAGACCAAGGAAAGGTGTTGCGAGCGATGAGCGAAAAGGTGTCAGATGGGGCCGATTTTCTTCGGCGAGCTGCCAAGAGTGCTCAATTCAGGGTAATTTCAATCAGGGGTAAAATCTCTTTCTGTACAAATGTGTTTGTCTCATAATGTATTCATACAATATCAAAAATATATAGTAAGTATGTGTTCATATCCGTCTCGAGATTTGTAAGAATGTTGCCAGTGACTTGGTGGGTACCGGTAGTCGGTGGATTTTTCCCGGGCACTCAATTGATTAAATCCATCATGAAAAAGTAGCATGTCATGATTCAGACTTAATATGGCAGAAAAAGTGACGAAAAATTAACTAATATCGAATAATAAAATGCTAAAAAACGCTTATAAATCGAAAAGCAACATGTTTATCGGACAAACCTCCTCTAGCTCGTGCTCACAAAAATGCGCTAAAATGTTTGTACGAACACATTTCGCATTAATCCGGCATGTAGTTAATCTCATTTAGGACGTCGCTCAGGAACATTCCTCTATTGATTTTGCGGACAAGGTGCTCTTTCACTGTGGATAACCGGGTGAAGTATGGTTCATTAGCTTGTTTGTAGCCATCCACGTGGGAATATAAGGAACAGAAAGAGATATACGAAGCAGGGTTAAGTGAATTAGAAGCCATGATCCCCGAGAGATCAAACAGGGTTGTAATTGAAAGAACGTGTAGACAAGTCATTTGTCGCAAGAGAATAGTCGAGTAATATTTCGCAAATGCATACAATCTGACGGCGAGGAAAATTAAATCCACAGCTGACGCTGTGATTGCAAGGCCGCATGTAACATTATGGCAACATTTATAGCCACCGCAGAGGCGTCAACCGTGAACGCAGCAAAAACAAGTGCACTAAAACGTTAATGAAAAAGTGTGAAGATGTCGTAAAAATGCACCTTTATGTCTAACGAAACATTTTTATTAATATTTTGCTTAAAGGAGAAGGCAATGAGAATGCTTATCTATTAGTTTATTACCCGTTTGTGATGGCATACCCATTTCCCCCTTTTAACTTTGCATCTTCAAATAGGTCTTTTTACTCACCTATTATGATTTTTATTTTCTATACTTAGCAAGAGATCTGTGATTTAGCCATTATGATTTAAGGGGGCTCGGGTCCTTCATACCTCAGGGCTAAGGGTTTTCATGTTTTTATGCGTAAGCTAAAAGGGTTAAATACATCTTTCTTCAAACTTACTCTCTTTTACAACTGCCTGATGGCCGTGTGGTCTAAGGCGTTGCCACTGACTGGTAGCTGTCTCTTACCACTGCCAGGGTTTCTAATCTCGAGCGGGGCATGTGAGAAAGTTGCCAGTGACTTGGGGTTAGGTGCTGGCTTTCGCCGGGTACTCCGGTTTCCTCCAGTTTCCTCCACCAGTTACAACTGGCTAGTCACAAATTAGCCGCCAAATGGCAGAAAAAGTGATGAAAAATCGAAATTCCAAATTCCAAACAACTACAAATATAAGATATACGTATTTTAGAATGCTCTCTGCTAGAAGGAATGATTCCTGAGCCTCCCAGCTATGATGCTGATCTAAACATATAATGTCACTTCCTTATCTGATTTCCCCTGTGGTGTGAGCTCTATTGGCGAACAAATGTGTATTATGTATTTTCCTGCCTCTCACTGCCCTGTAAATTATGGTGAACTTGTTGTTATTAAATAGTTTATTGTCCAATCCAGATAATGAAATTCATTAGGTGCACATGCAATACATAAGTGTAAAAAATAAGGCAAAATGGACAAAATGCAATCATAAATATACTTATAGATATTATCAAATAGACATTTATTGTATGCAATGTACAATACATTATCGAATCAATCGCAAAAATCTTATAGTCAATCTTGAATATAAGGAGTGATCTCGTTCATAGAAATGGGATGGAAAGATTCCTGGATAATTGCACTCAGATGTTCTGAGCGATTGCAAACGATCGCATTGCAATTAGAAATTTGAAAGAAAGGCGTTATTCTTTTGTAGCAGTAGTCTTTGCCTTACAGGTGTAGGACAGACATTAATCCAGGCCGATAGCAAAGGAAGGAAGGAAGGAATTGGGTTTTACGTCGCTTTCAACAGCTCAGGTCATAACGCAACGAGGCAGAAACCCGGAACCGAGAAGAGACTCCCTTCCCTTTATGAGTAGTTCCAAGGGATCTTTCAGTTGCATAAGGACCATAGACTACCCTCCACAGCGCCACACATTTATATGGCGACCAGGCCAACCCGCTTGAGGATCCAGCGGAGACTCGAACCTGTGAACTCATGCTTATGGGGGCCAGGCATCCAGGCCGGTAGCAGAGGGAAAATCAATCAAAAGCCCCAGAAATCCTCTTGTTTTATAAATTAAGCATGATGATGAGAATCCATTCTAGAATTTGCTACATGATTGAAAACATCATTGAGCACGCGCAAAAATTACTTTTTTTAACTTATTGACATCTGCTCTAGTTATTTTGTAATAGGCGATCATAATGAAGAAAAGTGAAAAATAATGATCACAACTTGAACTTGCTGTGTAGAAATATGAAAAAATGTATGTATGCAAGGATTTCTTTCTGTGAAATGCATAAAAGTCAACTTTGCAAAATATTTATTTAAGCCAGGAGGTTGTTTGCAAGAAGATATGTTACTGAAATGGACATGTTTGTCTTTCAGCCCCCCCCCCCTCCAGGAGACTGTGAAGATACCACACATGATTTTACAATATTTGAGCTTTCATGAAATATAGTTCATTGTGGCTGTCTCGTACATGTTCTATTTTACATATATTCTGTGAGTGTGACATCTCAAGCGCACTATGGCAGCACGTAGGGGACAGGGAGTGATTTTTGGATACGAATAGCCCAATACTTTTTGGTGATAAAACATAGGACCCAATAGTGAATAGAATTATTATTCTAAAAAAGTCCACCCTATTTAGAAATAAGACTAGGTTTTTCTAGGATCAATGAAACAATTTGAAATAGAACAACTTATAGCCAGAACACATAATAAGCTGCAATATTCTAAAGGTTTCTGGTCTACAATTTGGGATAGTGTCCAACCACTAAACTCCTCATAGTATGTCAAAGCTATATCACTCGATGTATCCAGTATACAGCGATCACAAAAATCTTTTGAAACATAGTTTTTATATGTTCGTGTTAAGTAAAGAAGGTGCATAGTATATTACTGATTGCATCAAAATAAAAACAACAACTATGGAGATCCTGATGCTGTGTATGTAAGAGGCAAGTCATAAAACTAACAGACAGCAAAACATACATTAAACATACATCTGTAATAAACATTATATGTTGTGTCCTACCTTATCATTTACACTCTCTTCTATTTTTATGACGAAGAGATGGGAGTTCTGCATGGTAGCATTTTTTGTCGCTATATTTATTGTGTTATGATTAAAAGCACCACCAGCTGTAACATATTTTATTATAATTTTTTATGTTCATTGAGACTTGTTTTATTTACACTGATGGTTCAATTTTAAACAAAAGAAGTGCTGCAGCCCCAATTATTGACTTCTTCTATCAAACACCTCCCATATAAATCTATGTTTTCAGCAGAGTTACACCTGAAAGGATTGAGACGACAGATGATGATAAAAGGAATTTTATCATTTTCTCCAATTTAAAGTCTTTGCTTCAGGCCATTTTTGGTTGAGATTGGACGTTACTCATGTCCTTAGGGTATTGGAATGCCTTTATTGGCTAGTACAGTACCATTAGAAAAGAATTATATTTTACTGGATTCCCAGTCATGTAGGCATCAGGGGTAAATAAGAAGGCGGATGTTGCGGCTATGGCAGGCCTATTGAGAGGAGTTAGACATATTCCAATTCCATATGGTGATTTTAAAAAGCACATCTATGACTTTTTGCAACGCAAATGGCAGTTTGAGTGGGATGAAGCAGTTAGCAACAAATTACATGAAATTTTTCCTCAGCTGGCTCTGTGGCCTTGGGGTTTTAGCATCCTTAGGCGAGGGGAGAGTGTTTTAGGAAGAATACAAATTGGTCACACTCACATGACCCACTCCTTACTTTTGGAAGAGGAAGACCCTCCCTAAGCCCTTGGATGAAGGAAAGAATGGATATGTAGCGAAAGATCAACCACTATATGCACTATTGTGAGGTGCTGGACTCATGCCAGGAGTCACTGACTGGCAGCAGCGCGAAGTCACCTGAGAACAAGGACCAATCAGGGCTCTCGTATCGATTACATTACAGAGAAACCTGATCTCCACCATCAGCTGGGCACCGATTTTGGGCTATTAGGGGGCTATTAGTTGACGCTGGTTGAGGCTAGCATGTTCAGGTTGGCCGGCTGGTTTCGAATCCACTTGTGTTTGGTCATCTAAGCTAAGCCACAGCTTAAAATTGCCGTTTGACCGTTTTTTCAGCTTAAAGGTGGCAGAACTTATCTGTATAAATTCCCTTCGCATCGCACCTTCTTCATTCCATCATCTCATTCTAGCAGTAATATACTTCGACTCAAATAGGGTTACTTTATCATACAATGACTACGTGTTCTTTAATGTTTACTACGATGATACAATTAATTTTTTCATATATCAATTCTTGATTTTTCTTCTTTTTTTTGCAATATAAAGGCACGAATGGTGATCCACCGGATATGCAACCAGGTCTCGCTTAACCGCCTGACTACAGCTAATAACCCAGATGTTGGTCAAGAGGTGCGTTCTGTGCATATTGTTTCACATCTTTCTCTGTAATGTAAATGATACGAGAGCCTGCATTGGTCTTTGTATTCTAGTGACGTCACGCTGACACTTAGTTTCCGCGAGATTAGGTGTAGCCAGGTTTTTGTAATGGGTCCTATGGCAAGTGGCCTGTGGGGACGAATCCATGTGTCTATTCATCTAAGATAAAGGTCAGAGGTGAATGATAACCTTACATACCCGAACATATGTTCCCTCACGACATGCTCTATATGCTAACGGGGTTTAGCTCAAAAATGGTACCGGTTTATCATCACAACATCCCACAAGACAATAAAGATGCTCAGCTTCCTGGACAGGAAATAGATAAAATGCAAATGCAAACGTTTACGATATACAGCTGTCACATAGTAAATGAATGAGGCCGTTAGCCTTTCAAAATGGCGTCATTTTGGCGGGCTCCGGAGACAATGGAACCGGCACGTGACATTAGCACGAAACTACTCTAAGACAAATACCCCTCTTCGGCACTCATCTCGTCAGCGATCAGGAAATCAGTGTCACTAGCAACAGATGCCTGAGTGCTATCGCAAAGCTTTAACAGAGAAAATTAGTCTCACGACAGATTTTCATGGATATGCCTAATTGCTTGTAAGCATTAACGTCCATTGGTCGTAATGTACCTAACCGATAATTCACTGAATACATAATGCAAGCGATAATTCAATATAACCAATGCATGTCTATGCTTTGTATGTTTCTGGCATGAGGTTGGGCATTTTCCTAACAATATATTTTCAGTTTTAACATTTGGGTATTGTTTCAATTGGGGATACTGGGTCAAGTAACTCCTGGAAACATTATACACGTACGTACATGTACAGTGCCAGCATTTCAAGCATCGCCACAAATCGACACGGTTTTATTGATTCCTTTTAATGAAAAAGAATAACCTTTTTCAATTAGTCCTCTTTGATTTAAGACATTTACCAACTTAAATACCAACGAATTTATATGTATTAGTAGCTCAAATTGAACAAAACGAAAAGTCAACAATGCAACGTATTCATCCACAAAAGAACACAGCATTGCTTTAATATAAACACATTCCAATATATATCTCAAGCTATCAAATGGAATGAATCTTCGTATTACTCATTTGTGTATTTCAGGGGTTGGTCTCATGCTATGTCACCTTAAAAGAGGGTCACATATTGTATGTCACGTATGATGAGTGCCCCCCCCCCCCATATAATACACTGCACGTACAAAACCTAAAGTTTGCCTGTCGAGAGTGTAGTATTCTGTATGGAATATGCATGGACCATTTTTATATGCCTTCCCCTTTGCGAGATAAATCCTATAACACTGCCATACGATTCACCCCAGATGCATACGATATTTGTCCCTCGGATTTATGGATAAGCAGGTCGGTCATTGTCTTGGAGCATATTGGATAGATGATTTGTATCTGTCTGGCTTGTGGAAAAAGCCAATGCTTTGCAGGATGATGAGTATTAATCTAACAAAAATCAACAAGATTGCCCCATAACGTTCGATATGATTTACAGATTCTAGACTTTTATATTTGGTAGAGACACTTTGTCAACGTAGAGACCTACATAAATATGGTAATAAACTGCTTTGTTCATGTGGAGATTGTGAAAATGCAGAATTAACTGCCTGTCTTATTCCGGAGAGAGAATAAAACCAGACATTTTAAAAATGTAGGTATTGCTTTTTCGAAGAAACAAGGAACGCAATCATTGTCAAATGAAATATTGGTTTTAGACCAACATTTACATATTTTATGAATTCATAACAATAATGATAAAAAATCGGTGAAGGCCTTTACCAAAATAAAGGTGCTGATTTATGGAAAAGGATATGTACATGATAATTATGAGTGGAAAAGTTGATGCTTGAAATATATAATCCATCTTAATTTTACGCAGTATTGCATGTAAGTAAGACCTATTTTGTTAATTTAAGCCAAACACCCTACTATTTTTTCAAAACGTATCACAGTTCCAGAGGATACATGTATCTGTAAATGCTAGACCTAAATCTATCAATAGCTTATCAACCTTTTCTTTGTGGTAGTAAGAGAAAGATTTTTTTTGGCATATATTGCGTGACTTATACGCCAGATACATATATATATATATATATATATATATATATATATATATATATATATATATATATATATATATATATATATATATATATATATATATATATATATATATATATATATATATATATATATATATATATATATATATTCATCCACAAAATTGGAGGAAATTGGAGGCAGCGTCTTAGACAACTCGGCGCTCAGGGAAGCTGCTATGGAATGGTGATGGAAAGCAAGAAAATGAAAAATGAAATTTGGAATTTCGATTATCGTAATTATTTCTGACATTTTGCAGCTAAGTAGTGAAATATGATGTAGATGTAGTTCTAACTTGGAGGCGGAATTGGAGGATACGCCTTAGACCACTCGACTCTTGGGGCAGTCCCTACGTAATGGGGATGGGGAGGTTATATATATATATATATATTCTTTATTGACTGTATACTTGATACAAAAGTCATATATATTCATTTTCTCAGGGTTCTCACCACAAAAAGACAGAAAAAATACAACATCATAAAAATACAAAATCATAAACGCTAACAAACACATACTAAATATGAAATTAGACAAAGAGAAATAGCCGTCTCCATAAGATGAGTTCCATTAATGCCTCATAAATATATTGTATTAACATACACGGAGCCGCACTGGAAATCCAAAATTATACATAAGAAATACATATGTCACCCACCACTTGCTCAAAATAAACTATTTGTTAACACGAAAACACGTAAACTCATAAATTCACATAAGATAGATAAATTATAACTTTTGTTATTTACTTTTAAAATGTGGGGACAGTGAAAATAATACATCTAGTTTCAAGTGATTCTATACAAATAGAGATACTCCCAGTCCATCTTATACTACAGCAATAGATTGCGCGTAGGTGAGCACCTTAACCAGTGACATAACTTAAGATAAAACTATCAACTTTTACCCGATGCCTTTTTTTGTTGCTTTAGTTCTCTCATACATTCTGTTGATAGCATTCCCCGCTATCATCCAAAATTCCATCATAACATTCACACAAATGCCATCCATATTTTTTCCTAGTAGATTGTATATAAATTCACCAGATCGAATTAGTTTGGCAGCATGCGTGTTCTCTAGCCTGCCAAGTTATGTTGAGTGAGCTCCTTCACGCGTGTTTGAGAATGTGAACATTACAGCAGGTAAACAGACAGTAGTACACAACTGGATAGGATAACATGATCGCGGAAGACACGGGTGAATCGGAGGCAACGCTTCAGACCACTTGACCCTCGGAGTAGACCCTGTGGAATCGGGATGGGAAGGTAGTATTCAGTCAGAGTTCCTTCATGCATGTTTGAGAATGTGGACACTACAGTAAGCAAACAGATAGTACGCAACTGGATAAGATAACATTATCCCGGAAGACAAGGGTGAATCGGAGGCAACGCTTTAGACCACTTGGCCCTCGGGGTAGACCCTGTGGAATCGGGATGGGAAGGTAGTATTCAGTCAGAGTTCCTTCATGCATGTTTGAGAATGTGGACACTACAGTAAGCAAACAGATAGTACGCAACTGGATAAGATAACATTATCCCGGAAGACAAGGGTGAATCGGAGGCAACGCTTTAGACCACTTGGCCCTCGGGGTAGACCCTGTGGAATCGGGATGGGAAGGTAGTATTCAGTCAGAGTTCCTTCATGCATGTTTGAGAATGTGGACACTACAGTAAGCAAACAGATAGTACACAACTGGACGCAAATGTTCATGCAGCGCGTAGCGCCCCCAAAAGTGAAACGGCAGCAGATGTAACAAATTGAACCTCAGAATAGCAAGTTCATAACACTAGGAAAATTGGATTGCGAAACTGGCGATGCCATAAAGTTAACGACATGTAAAGGCGTATTGATATAATCATTATTTTTTATTTATTTGAAAAGGCATTAGATTAAAAGATCAAATACAATTTTTCAGCTATTTTGGCGCTCCTTATTGGGTTCTAACGTCATTCCGGCTATCCCGAGCCGGTTTGGAGTAGTTAGATAACAGGCGCCAGATTTGATTTGGCTATTTTACTGGCTCGCATGAGGTAGGTAGGTCATAATCAGTTTCGGGCCGTATGTAAATATGTGGGGTCATTGATAAAAGTGGCCTGGCGGTCTTTTTCAAAGATTTACTATGGTATTCAGTCACGTAAATGACAGGACTAAACTCGGAATGCAAGGAACGATCCAAAATAGAGTTAAGGGATTTCATCAATATAGCTCTCTTTTCAAACCTCCCTGTCATCTCTTCCTGCCCAGTCCTTCGTCTGGCACTTTGAAACATTTCCTACTCTAAATAACGATGTCTATATTTTTATTATTTTTATTTCACTTTACTTAAATGAATTGTTGGTCAAATCCACTGATCCCAGAGAGAAGGTCTGCCTGAATTGGCGTTCGCTATAAGGGCCGATTTGATTAGTGTATGAAATTCCCTGGTTATAATAAACATTTTCACAGTTGTGAAGTTAGGAATTTCTTCGAGAAAATCTATAGTTTAATGAATGTAAGTAATGCCTAGCCTTCATATAAAAATTGAGCTCTGTGAAGTTTAATGGGTGTAAGTATTAATTTATATCTGTTGATGAAGGAAATGTTCCATTAAGTTCCCTATGACGTTGGTATTGTCACTTTCATGCACACTTGCGGCACATAACTACTAGTATTACTTTATGCAACTCCCACCCATTTACCTTCTATCTGCCCTTTCACACATCTCTACGTGCTGATCAGTGCCCTATCCAATCCCATGTACCTTCCACCTGCACTTTGGGCTTGGATCCGTGCGCCCGCCACTCACTTTTTGGGCGCACGGATCCTTATAACATCGACAACTTCTACTCCTCCTGTGGCCTTAAGCGCCTTGCCGCAACACTTGCCTCCCCCCTTCTCTGTAATTGTACTGTCCTCCCAGTACCTCTTTCAACGGGGCCCTATCTGGATAAGATAACATGATCTCGGACGACAAGGGTGAACACGGACGACGAGAAATCCATTTTGTGCGGCGGATCTGTTCAAAAGCGGGGTTACCAGAGCGAGTGCTCTTATCGCAATTCCGCAGGTCAGGCGCAGTTTATTTATTGCATCCTCAGGAATACTATTATTGCGGTATAGAAGAAGGATGTGGGTTTATAAAACGGCCAATTTTTCTGCCCCGTTATAAATAGGCCGCCTACATTCGGCCTAACTTCGAAATGTGACGTCATCATTAAAGTCTATCAGTTGGTTGGCTCTGTCAGTGCAATGCCAAGCGTTTTAGCGAGGATTTTCTGTCGCTGCTGCTGCTGGACCGACTTAAGGTATGTTATTCCTCGCTTATTCTATCTATAATCCATGTTAAGGGTGGTGATCTATCTATAATCCATGTTAAATCCTCCAGATCCTTTTAGCGCTAGAATTATTGGCAAGTGCGCTTTCTACCCTACTTTGCTATATGCGTATCATGCGACTAACTGCTTGCGATTTTTTTCAACGAAGATTTTATGATAACGCCGTTGCCTTCTCTACATAATGCAATATTTCTAGCATCAAATAAATCCTTTGACACTGTCATTCCTATTGTTTGCGCGATAGTATAAATGCCATTATATAAACATCATACGGTAATTTGCAGAAGACACCGATTTGTTTTTGAAATATGACCGAATGAATTTGATACATTGCATGAATAGCATCGATGAGTCCAGTTTGTTCTCAGGGTTAAAAACTAAATTAAATAAAACAAAATTAAAAGAAGTTGGGGCTGGTGGGAGGGCCAGTAATGTATTGCTCGAAAAAGAATTTTAACAAAACTAGACTAAAACATTTACATCATTAGGAATTGAATTCGATCTAAATAATGTCAAACATCCCAGACTTTAACTTTTTATATATATAATTCTCTGCAAAGCAGATGTTTTTTATTGCTTCTCAACGTCATCTTATTTCAAATGTTTCGGTAATACAATTCAGAGAAATAATAAACAGTGATAACTATCGAGCATGTAATAACACTTCAATTAGTATATCAAGACCAATAATATTGCAGATGTATGTAACCTTACCTCACTCACAATCCATCGAAAGTAATACTAAGAAATTAGCAACTCCTGTTCTATAGGGTCCCATTTTAAGGGAATACTAACTTCTTCAGCCCCTGTCATTATAGAAGTCCTTTCCTTTATCATCTGATTAAAGAGAATGAATAATATATGGAAGTCCGATACCTTGTCTCTTCCTATGAATAACCTCTTTGGTGACCATAATTATTACATTAATGGTTGGTTTTTGCACATCTGCACCAAATAGTTTCTCAACATCTGACATGTTTCCTGATCCACAATTCCACTTGTCTCCATAAATTAATCACGTGAGAACATTCAAAAAAGGCATTCATATTTAGGCATGCATAACAGAATTAAATCTTTATAAGAAAATCTCAGACATAAAGAAAATCTTTAAATTTGGACAACAAGAAACTTAACGGCGATAGGAAAAATAACTATTGTCAAATGCCTCTAGTACGTATTAAGGGGTGCATGAGGCACAATCAAAGACCCCCAAACATGTGGATACAGTTGTGTAAACAACACTTGAACGAGTATGATTGGTTTAATTTTCACGATGGACAAATCAAAAACATCAAAATTATTTCCACATTAGTGAATACGCTTGAACGCGTAAGCAGGCAAAATAATACAATATGCTTCAGATTCTTTTAGAAATATAAATCGAATGATAAACAATACACACAAATATACAAAGATAGAGTGATGCACTCAGAAGATACATACGGTGTTCACCATAAAACACTTAAAACAAGTGAATCGATTTTGTTTCTTATAGTTTGTACCACGTTGCCTTATGAATTTTTTGTGTATTTTGGTTTACGCCGAAACTGCGATTGTCTGTTAGTTGCAAAGTTACAAAGAGGCAAAAATGCGTGAAAAACCACTAGAGTAGAGAACTCAAACATCTACTAAGTTAATCAAAATAGGAAAAAACAAACTTGTAACACAAAATCCAAAAATTAGAAATAAAGTTACATCATTAACTTTATTTTTACTAGTAGTTCGTGCAAAGTCAATCAGCTTATCAATGGCTTATAATCATAACCCCTATCTTAATGATATTAGTTTGTATTTTGGTATCATACAATAAATCAAATTTGGCATGTAAAACTAATTGCAACGCGTACATATACAAGGCGATCAACCTATTTATAATATAGTGTTTGGAAGAATACAAAACAGCGATCGAAAAAAGTTTATGCAAACATGGTTGTATGTAATTGAGGAGTTAGAAAACTCGTAGAACTAGTACGATTTCCTATGATATATCTTGTGAAATGCTCGTTGGATTTTATTCGTTGGATTTTTTGATGCGAACATCCATAATGTATAAAAATGTTTCATGCTTCATGCTCATTTGAGGAACAAATAAAAAACAGCATTTTGCGAGGTTAAAACCCCCTATTTAGAATATACCTAAGACTCAGCGAAAACAATCGTGATTGCATTAATATGTGTCTCATTGTGGGCTAACCATTTAGCATTGACAACTGTTCTTGCATATAGATAAGTGCTGTAGTACATGTATATTGTCGCAGTTCGGTGAACGATCTCACATCGTAAAAATTATACCCAAATTACGCTAAGAAAGTATATCTGGTTGGTAAATATTGTGTTTCCATTTGGTTTCTGCCACCAAACGCGAGTGAAGCAGGACTAAATGGACAGGCCACTTCTCTGCCGCGTAGATCTTGCCAGAACAAATTTGCTTAGGTAAATTTCCGTGTCTAGAGCGCTCGAGACACATCTTTAACTATTGACTTAGTTAGATTAAGGCTTCCAAAGGGAACATTAGACGGAGAGTGGGCAACATATCCTCATATCCATCCCTTCAATTGTACGCCTCCTTCTAATACTGAGCGATACCGCCCCGTCATGGCTCTATTTCATGGCTTGTTGAAAAAACCGCTTTAACCAATTCATGCCTGGAGATCTACTTGACCAGTGTCGTCTGCACCTGTCATACTATTGAAAATAACTTAGGTAAGAAGCATACATTCATATAATAGTTGTAGAACAGTTGTAGATAACAATTCTCTTGTACATATTTTCAGTATATTGCTTTAGTAAAAGAGAGATCACAAAAACTGCCAGGCAGTTTTAGCTGCTACAGGCATGAATGGGTTAACCCATTACTGTGTGTAACCCTTCCAAAGCCGAGGCTACTTTCATCCAAAAGACACTGACGCAAGGATTTTTCAAAAACCATCTACGGTACACCCTGTCATGTTGGTATTCGTTGGATAGCTCTCGCTGAGTACTCTCATATTTAGTACCCATGTACCAGGGTTTCAGTCATTTTAAAGTTTTTTTGCATCATTTTCTATTGGCTAAAATATCCAGCAGCATAACGGTTAAGAGCCCCTTTTGAAACTGTCATCTGTATCTATGATACTCTTCACGAGAACTTTGAAATTGAGAATGGTTTTTACAAACTAGTTCAAGGAGAGTTGTTAATAATGCACTGATTAACATCTCTCCTTAAGAATATTTCCAAACTCTACGATTTCCTGCGAGTTTTTATCATCTACTTTTGGGCGCTGTGAGCATTAGCAGGTAAACCGATTCACACTGGGAGTACCCTCAGAAATTCTTATGCATCGACTAGATATATGATGTCTTTGAAAGAAACACACACACAACTCCGAAATAATGTACGCATTAACAAACCTTTTTGAAGGGGATATGTATATTTCGTTTTGATAACCAATCGTTTCCAAACATGCGTTTTCCAAATGTGTTCTAGCCCTTTTTGGGGGCGATATAGGCAAGAATGGGTTAATTACGTCACTCATTATTGTTATTCAGAAATATATATCCATGTTTCTTGTGAATTCCGTTTTAAAGGTCTTAAGTACGATATAATTTGTCGAGGGACATTCTTTTTTTAAACCGCATCATAACCATGCTATACTCGTTTTACAAAGATCCCAACTAGATCTCTATGATACCAGGACACATTTTCTAAATATGAATCGCTAAACGACACCCATTAGGGACAATCTGCGAAGATATATTTCCTCGTTGACGCATATCAAATTATAGGAGAAAGGGGAAACAAGCATGTTAATGGTCAATGTATTGTCTTACACATGCAATAAAGACAGTATTATGCCACATGTGGACAATGCATGGCAATATAAACGCCGGAATGACTCAATTTCGGATCCATTCTGGTTTTACTAGGATAGGGCGAATATCCTATAATGTACCATCGAAGTTTTCGGTCAATGGCCAATGTGTGAAAGTTGAAAACGTACATAAACGACACGATAAATGCATCATGCAATATTACTGCACTAAAATAGTATTTTGCAGTTGTTTGATACTAGAAAGTGATAGAATAAGCCGCCAACTGTTAACGGTGTATATATATATATATATATATATATATATATATATATATATATATATATATATATATATATATATATATATATATATATATATATATATATATATATATACATGTATATATATATATATATATATATATATATATATATATATATATGTATATATATATATATATATATATATATATATATATATATATATATATATATATATATATATATACATGTATATATATATATATACTAGTATATATATATATATATATGTATATATATATATATATACATGTATATATATATATATATATACTAGTATATATATATATATATATATATATATATATATATATATATATATATATATATATATATATATATATATATATATATATATATATATATATATATATATATATATATATATATATATATATATATATATATATATATATATATATATATATATATATATATATATATATTTATATATATATATATATATGTGTATATATATATATATATATATATATATATATATATATATATATATATATATATATATATATATATATTATATATATATATATATATATATATATATATATTTATATATAAATATATATACATTTATACATATACACGTGTTATCATGAAAAATTATGGATGAATTCAAGATGATCTTGGCTAGCAAATGGCGTTTTGCCAACCCTGGATGATAATCCAGATAGTTTGCTAAGTACCACAAGTGCCTGCATCATAATCCAAAAAGCATCCTCATGGAAGCCTCATTATAGCCTGCAAATAACTTTATAAGGAATGAATTCCCACTCTACATTACGTAATAACATTACATGCTAAGAGTTTCATATAGCACTGTCTTCACCCGCTTTGCATGCATAGTATATTCAGTGTAAAAAAAGACTTAACGTGATTGAAGCAAGCCATTAATGGGTATTCATATAGATTTAGTCTGAAGGTAATCTAGATTGAGCGTTCTATAACACCAACGAATGAAGCCAATCAAAAGCATTTACAATCAAAATCTGACAGGTGGACTTCCAGATGCCTTCAGGAAAAGCGATTAATGCGTCAAGATTATGTAATGGAAACATTTGCATAGCGAAGCCTTGGTTTGTGTACCTACGTGTATAACACGCTCTCGGTGTAGTCTAGCATATGGTAATTTAGCACGATAGCAAAGTGAATGCCTCAATGGGTATTTGGTAAATACTCATGGCATGTGGGATCCCATGCAGTGCAGCGTGCAGTAGTGATTATATATGCATGGTACAATTCCGACATTGGGGTGACGTTCTGATAGATGTGCCTTTTTTGCTTTATAACGGGGTTGTCAATCTAGAATACGTTGCAAATATTTTTTCAGGTGTTGAATACAAATTGCACTTTCTGAATGGAAACCTATCCTGTTTAGACGTAAACAATAACAGAGGAATAGCTCTGCTATCAAATTATTGACTATTGTCACTTCGTCCATTTCGAGCGGAAGTGACATTTGGGTTAACAATTTTAAAAACACATACTAGTATACAGTGAGGGCATTTAATTCATGCACTAAATGCACGCCCGGGCATGATACACGACCGCACGTCCCATTGCCACAAAGTTTCCCGGGCATGGATGATCTCACAACTAAACGTTGCTTTGATTTGCAAGCTACGCGGGTCCTAGTTTATTGACTTTAGGGTTTCTATAAAGTATATAGACATATTTTATACAATGAAATAATATAGAACTGTGTAAAACTGCCAAAAAGCAAACAAGGAAACATTGTTAATTCAACATAGGAATACAAATAACATAAATGCAGAAAAAGAGCAGAATAGGTAACTAAAGACCACCTATCCAAATCGAGTCAATAGCTTTAGCCACGTCATAGAAAGCAACGATGCATTTATTGTTGTTTTCCAATGACGTGGCCACAGTCTCCTGCAAAATAAAAGCCGAATGTATACATGTGTGACCTGACTTACACGCACCCCGCAGGTCTGAAACTACCTTTTCATCCACCCACCAAACTTCCATGCGGTTCCATACCAAAATCTCGAAGAGTTTATTAAATTAAGGTAAAATGGTAATACCCTGGTAGTTGTCAGTAGAAAGATTGGACAGGTCCATGCCCTTGAAGAGCGGTTCTTGGACTCCAATCTGAAAACATTGCAGAACATATTCGGTTCCTCTCATTCTATTGAAAAGTAGGCATAAGAGATCAACGACATATTTACCTGCATATTTGATGTGTTCAGACACGATATTATCTTAGCCTGCAGCCTTCCCTTTATTCAAGGTCTTTATGCCAACTAAAACAACTCCATCTTCTCCTTCCATAGCTAAAGACTTTGCACCAGACCCCTTCCCAAATGTTCGTATCAGATTCCAAAAGAAGTTCCTATCAACTTCTGCAGACCTCACAGCATTAATCATTTCATCATTCTCATACTTCCGGACTTCCGGGCAAGCACACAGAGTTCAGATGCAAACCTTTTCTTTGTATTTTTATACTCCCTCATGTAAGGGTTTTCAAAAGTCCTCGGTCGACTACCAGGTGGTAGACTTAATTGTCCTCGATTCGTGACTACTTTGTCGATGTAGGATAATGTTGCAGTTTATATACCCCTATTTCGAATGTTGTGTCAGATGACCAAACTCCACATACCTATTAGATATTTCAAGAGTACAATTACATTTAAAAGGAGGCGTTTTGTTATTATCGTCGTTATTACTTTCTCAATATTCATTTCAGGATCTTAACCCATTCACATTATCAACATACATATCGTCTCACACATTTGGAAATACAATAATAACAATGCAAAATTTTGAGAAATATATGAATGAAAATTAGATGAATAATTCCTCCTAGATATTTCAAATGCTTTTCAAATATAACTCGATTAAAAACAGGTACATCCAAAGCAATTAGGGCACGTGTTTGCTTTCGTTGCAAATTAGTTAAACCATTAATGCTTAATTGTTACTTCAGATATTGTCGTCTGGATCTCTGATATTTATGAATATAATTTTGGAATTAAGAATAATCTTTATAAAATATTTAGAGGAGAGTTGCTAGTAATATCCTTATAAACATTTCGCCATAAAATATTTTCTGAATATGCCTTTGCCTACAACATCATATCATATCATATTATATTATATTATATTATATTATATTATATCATATTATATTATATTCGGTATTCCGAATCCTTTAATTAGGACACATTTAGGAACGCATATTCTCTTCCTGCAATGCTCTCACGTGCGGCGTTGTGAAGCTTAAACTCCCTTTGGAACTATTCGTCGATGTAAAAAGCCTTTTCATTCCTTCCTTCTTCCTTTGCTCTCAATAACAAAAGTGTCTTTTATTTATTGTATATTTTGTACATACTATATATATATATATATATATATATATATATATATATATATATATATATATATA
>OZ012685.1:20939640-20957140 GCA_963942565.1 Maea johnstoni
TTATTTCTTATCTCATTTCATGCCCGAAGGAGAGTTATAAAAGCAGATTTGACCTTTTCAGGGATAAGTGTTTCTGATAGGTGAGATTAACATTGCAGTTTCCTCTTAATCGATTTCTCCCCCAGCGAGACCCCGGTACACAAGATATTTCACAAAAGGTCATTTGCTTCTTTTTCTGTCCAACTAGTGATCTGGTGACAAAGAAGAATCGGTTGAAGCCGACAAAAGCAACACTAGTTCCCTTAATGTCTTTTTTGGGAACACTTTCAATTTGTGTAATGGAAGTAGTCTTACATTAGAGGATATCCCTACGAATGAGTTTTTATTCAAACTGCAAAAAAAAGGTTTGATAGTCATTATCAAGCAAATGAGGTAATTTCCCTTGTCACTTTGCAGTAGCATTTATATAAGGTTAGTAAGTTGGAATCAATACTAATCCAATTCAAGAATTTTCTTTGGGTGATCGGCAAAGATTGTAATTCCGGTCATGAGGTGAGATTGTAATTCCGGTCATGAGGTGAATAAATAGTACCACAATCTAGACATTTCCCTGCCTAATACATGACGATCTAATCTAACTAATATATATATATATATAAATATATATATATATATATATATATATATATATATATATATATATATATATATATATATATATATATATATATATATATATATATATATATATATATATTTATATATATATATATATATATATATATATATATATATATATATATATATATATATATATATATATATTTATATATATATATATATATATATATATATATATATATATATATATATATATATATATATATATATATATATATATATATATATATATACAGTATAGTATAAACAATGCAAAAACGTCAAAAATGTATATATATATATATATATATATATATTTATATATATATATATATATATATATATATATATATATATATATATATATATATATATATATATATATATATATATATATATATATATATATATATATATTTATATATATATATATATACATATATCTATATCTATATCTATATCTATCTATCTCTCTCTCTCTCTCTCTCTATATATATATATATATATATATATATATATATATATATATATATATATATATATATATATATATATATATATATATATATATATATATATTTATATATATATATATATATATATATATATATATATATATATATATATATATATATATATATATATATATATATATATATATATATATATATATATATATATATATATTGAGGATTTTGATACTAATGTTGCTGCTTTTGTTGATGCTGATGCCAATGCGTATGCTGTCGAGTATGAAAGTAAGAAATGTTTTTCGTGTAGATGTGCCCACGTATGAAATGCACAAACCGGAAGCCTTATGGAAAATCAACCTGTCACATCTATCACCATGAAAAGCACATTGCCTGAGCATGCTGTGGTTTTGCCTATTCGCTTCACGCCCTTTCTTTGCCTTTAAAGAGAGGTTCTAGGAAAATTTATTATAGTGGATAGACAAATGGGAACCTTCGATCTCCCGGGGATCGAGGGCCCTATAAATCAACGATTATTGAAAAAATGACCATCGATTTCATTCATGACTGAAAATAAATTGAATTAGGACGCGTTCAGTGGGTGGTTAAATACTCACCACACTTTGCCCATACACCTCGTCATAGCAAACGTCTTAACCCTTCCGATGCTGAGGCTACATGTACTTTCGTCCAAAGGACAAGGATGCAACGATTTTTGAATTTTGAAAACCATCTATGCCCTGTCATGTTGGTATTCATTGGATAGCTCTCGCTCAGTGTACCCTCAGATGAGTGCCCAGGTCCCAGGGTGTCAGTAATTTTCAGGTATTTTGCATGATTTTGTATTGGCTAAATTAGCCGCAAATACTGCGTTCAGCGTTCACATAATAGGGGTAACCTCCGCGCCCTACCCGGTTACTCTGTGCTGGTGAGGTTAGCATGATAACGATTCGGAATTACATTTAGTTTTTACTTTATGCCTTTTTTATTTCGAAATATTATCCCATTAATGCTTAAGAATTACTATTGAAGTCCTTGTTCGTATCTTTGATAATTTGATAATCACTCTACATGTCTTCTACAGTACAGACGTTTAATTCCTGCACCAGTCGACCGGACGTCTGCGAGTGCCCGGCTGTACGAACACCTAATGATAACACCTTAGAATAACATGTTAGAAAGTAAGCAAAGCACACCAGCGACTCACGTAGCAATATGAATCAAAGCTACGTTCAGTTGTGCGGTCATCCATGCATCCATGCGCAGGATACTGGTGGGCAATCGGGCGTGCAGTCATGTATTGCGCCCGGGCTACACACGCATATAGTGCAGGAATTAAATGTCAGTATTGTCCGTTATGAATGCACAGCAATTATTGTTCACAAACGTTGTGAACTTGACTTTTGATCAGGTATACATTGCGGCTTAATCGTGTTGTCTTCCAATAACAGATGTTTTTTATTCCAAACATTATGATGCATTATAACCAATGCAATTGCGTTCTTTTGTATTTTCAGGCTAGAGACGATGTTATAAAAGAGGCAGTAGACACACTGACAGCATGCCTTTACGTCACGTGTTGACCAGTTTTCTGGACGGCACAACTATTCACGGTGTGCCGAAGATATACCGGGCTCGTACGCCGCTCGGGCGAATCGGATGGGCACTGGTTTGTTCTCTGGCGCTGGGTATGTTCATCTGGCAAACTACGGAACTGTTCATTAAATTCTCGTCATACCCTAAAAACGTAAACATCGAAGTCGTCCGCACGCAAGTGTCCTTCCCTGCGGTGACTGTGTGTAATCACCGGAATATGGACTCATTGACCGTGGATAGTTTACGGAATAGAATAAAAGGCTGGACTCTGGCGGATTTTGGTGTTACCATAACCATGAAAGAGATGGATTTCTTTCACAGTTTCAGCATAAACCAGGATTTCACGGGTTGTGCTGATTTTGATGGTGCCAATAGAACAAATGGGTGTTTCTTCGAGCGCAAGTATCTGGAGTGGTTTTCTAAAAACTTCAAGTCCTATTTTTCTGGGCTATTAAAGCTACGCGACCAGCCGTTGGAGCTATTAGGAAGGACGGTTTTGGCGGGAAATCTTGGCGAGGATTTGGCTTCTATGGGAGGAATAGATCAAAGAGATCTCATCATGACGTGCATTTATGGGGGAAAGAAATGCAATTGGACAAAAACCTTCACCAAAATCTTCGATCCTTACTTCCTAAACTGTTACACCTTCAATCCCGGAAGTGATAACATGGTTCACGAGGGGATTGGGAACGGGCTCTCCCTAATTCTCTTCACCGGAAGCCTCAGTAGTGAGAGGAAGGAAAACTACCTACTAATTCCGGGCGTCAATGATTTTGCACACCCTAGCTCCGGTACGGACGGCGTCCGGGTGATCATACATTCGCCAGACGTTCAACCTCAGCCGTCCGACCAAGGCTTTGACGTCGGCCCTGGGCAAACTGCCTCCATTGGGGTCACGGTTCGTCTGTACGACAGAATTGGCGCGCCTTACGGCAATTGTACCACCAAAGCCAGGGAAAAAGGAAGCAAATACCAATACACCTCACTGGCTTGTTACCGCCAATGCCTCCAGATGGCGCTCATACGCGAATGCGGATGCATGAATATCGTACTTCCGGCCGTTGAAAATCCATCGGTCCCGTATTGCCAAAAGTTTATGGATCTGCCCAAGAAATGTGCGACCCAATACAACGACACGGAATGCTTTACGGAGGTGAAAAAATGGAGGGATCAGATTTACTGCATGAACAGGACGATCATGGTCATGTCGAATAATCTGACGGAAGCCTCGTGCCACTGCCCGCCCGCGTGCCACGAGACTTTTTACGACTTCTCGTACAGCGCCGCCAAGTGGCCGGCGAGGGACGAGCTGCTTTCAGCGCTGGTGAACGTCGCACAAAATTTCAATATGAACCCATATTCCAACAAAGCTTTGCAAAAGAAATACAAATATTTCCCTCCGTTGAATGACGTCAAATTGGAGTATATGTGGTCGGATTTCGTTAGGCTTAATGTTTATATGGCGGACTCGGATGGAATTAAAATAACTGAATCCAAAGATTATGAGTGGTTTCAGTTGCTATCCGAGGTAGGCGGGCAGCTTGGACTATGGGTTGGAATATCAGTTATCACTCTTTTTGAGGTCTTCGAATTGTGTGGCGACATCTTTCGGTATCTCCTCCAACCAAAGCCGAAGTTTGAACATAGGAATTATAACGGAAGATGCCCCAGAATGGTGGGCGAGGATTCGGCTGATCCTCTACCAGTGGCCGTGCCCCAAGTCAACGTTCAAACATACACACCCTACAACGCCAAGAGAAAACAAAAAGAGTCGAGTTTCTTATGACATAAAACACATGTCTTAGAATAAAAAGTCTTCCTGTGCATAAGATATATAGTGGCATAATTACGGAGTTTGTTATTACAAGGGAATGGTACATGTAACTCCATGTTTTGAGACGAGATGACCCGCTCCAGCAAGTATGGTGCATCGGTGCATCATAAGAGCACCGACTCACTTCTTTTGGTTTTAATGGGAAGTGCAGTATAGAACCAATGAACAAAGGTGCAATTTACGCTGTACTACTATAGCTTATTAGCAACTGGGTTTCACAAATGGTCTGACAACTTTGAACATAACACATTAGATTAGAGTACTACTTGAAATTCATTTGAAGAAATATTGTTAAAATCAATTCTAATAGAAACTTTCATTCAAACATTGTTAAAGAAAATCTTGTTTATAGCTATTCCTATTTGTTTCAGACAATGTGTTTCCTCCCGGCGTGAATGAGTTAATATTCAAGGTGATCCATGACGTCACAGTGCGTCATGATCTTGTGCGATCTTAACCCGTCTACGTATGCAGCACGCACAGATATTCATGCATTATTCACTACCATTCTACCATTCATTCTCCGTATAGCATTGTTATTGTTTATTGAGTCATGCTGGAATATTTATATGTTGAAAATCGTCATTGGAAGCTTTTGCTATGTTTGTAAGTATCTAAGAATCATGCATTGGAAGAAATATTTAAGAAGAGATCTAGAGTAATTAGAAAGCAGTTCTCTTTTAAATTGTATTGTATTGTATGTTTATTTGCTGCAATATTATCATTACAGAAATCATACAGTGATACAACATCATTTATACAAAATCAAAATATTTCATGAAAATAAGCTTTTATGTTAATGATAACATCACATAGAACTAAAGCAGGAATCTGTCTTCTGCTTTGCGATAGAGGGAATGGCTCATAGCTAGTCCATACGTGTTGAATAATTTTAGGTAAAATGTGGTAACATTTAAGCCATTAGAGTGCAGATTGTGACATTCAACGGATAAAATAATATGACATGTATTTGATTATACAACTATGACCTCCCTGTGGGGTTTCCACCAGGTATAAGTTCCCCGAGAGATGATTGTCACCCTCGGGCTACGCCCTCATGCGACAATCCTCTCGAAGGGAACTTATTCCTGGTGAAAACCCCACAGGGATGTCATAATTGTTTTATTATACCGAACAAAATACAAAACACAAAAGGGGGAAAAATTATAATCATCAGAGATGTTGGATAAATACTCTTCGTCTGCCTTGTTGAACTAGTTTCACCGGTAGGTCGCTCAGCAAACTCCGTGGGTGTTTGTGGGTATTCTTCGGGCTAGCGCTAACTAATCAAGGAATAACTTCCCCTCGAGAGGATTGCCACCCTCGGCCTACGCCCTCGAGCGACAATCCTCTCTCAGGGAAGTTATTCCTGGTGTACACCCCACAGGGATGTCATATTTGTATAATGTTTATGTTGACAGATAGATATAACCGTAGAAAAAATAACAAAAAAATACTCATACATGTAGCACTAGGCATAATAACAAAAATAAGAACAAAAGAGGTTATTGAAATAAACAATAACGTGGTATTATACATTGCCCAGTGTTAGATTCGTAAATACACTAGGTGTTTCAACTGCGAGTGATATAAATGTATTGAGCGAAGCATATATAACAGGCAAAGACTTTGACATGCATGGATGTTTTTAGGTTAACAAATATGATTTTTTTTACATCTCGACAGTTTGAACAAGGCCAGTTCTTACTCTTTCAGCTGCTTTTATCTGCTATGTTTGCCCTGATATATATATATATATATATATATATATATATATATATATATATATATATATATATATATATATATATATATATATATATATATATATATATATATATATACCCGAATTTCTGATATGGACTTTTTACAGCCGTGTTAATATATTTTTCCACAATTATGTGTCTATTTTCTGTGTGATTCTGGCATAATTTCTGGCGAAACTACTTTTGGTGAAATACAAGTAACCTTTTCATGGAATCATCATTATCTCGAATAATTTGCTATCACTAGATACATGTACATGTACTGGTCACCAAGAAAACGGAAGGAAAGTGTTCACGCACCATATAGTTTGGGCAATTATTCCATGTACATAAGGAACGAGAACACGGTCTGATTCCTTTGGAATCATCACGATAACGGAACTGAGAACTAAGAATTCGTTGGTTCCGATTGATTTAAAAATTCTCTTTTAGATGTATTCTTATGATATAACTGTGCTGCAAAGGTTATGTTCAGACTTTTCAGACCATGTCCTCATTCCTGGTGCAAACGAGTTAAACAAGTAGGACGAAAACGAGTGGGTACTAGAAAACGACGTGAACTTAAAACGTGCTCTAGAACCGCACAGTGCATGTTCTTGTACAGTAAATAGCGGAGAGATCTATGTAAGTATAGAGCAATTACCATTAACATCATCAATTCGACTCTTCAATGTCAAGATTTCGGCTCTGAAGAAGTAGTAGGTAAGGTAATAGGATAGGATGTGAATGTTCAACTAATGGATAGTTGGTATAGACCAAGTAATAAATACCTTGTGAATGTATAAACATGCATGTATATAATTTAGTGGATTCTTTCAATCCGAGGTTCGACCGTCTACATTACCATCTGTATTTGGAAGTATGCATGTAGTTATTGACGGTATGAGCGATGTACATTTAGAAAAAAGAAAAAAAGAAACTGAAATGAAAATGATACCCCTTCACAGGCGTTGTTGTTTATAGGAACATACACCTTATTCCGATGATATTTTACACGCCCATCCCTACTCCAGTGATTATGTGGTATTGGATTTATTTGTGTCAATTACTGTAGATTGACAAAAGATTGTGTAGAGTAAATTTTGCGAATTTACAAAAAATAGATTTTTGCTTTTTTTTAATTTCGCAAATTGGACTCAACATGTGTTTGGCTGTAGTTGTTCTTAATTAGGTAATTGTGCCCTCGAAGCGAGACAGCTGTTGCGATGGAAACATTCTATCAATTATCAACATACAAATATATGTATGTAGATAATTATCAGAATAATATATATATAATATATATATATATATAAAATCGGCGAGAATTCAAACGGCGGGGTTGAGAGTAATTCAACACAAATGCGCTAATCATTGTGAATTTTTTCGTCCAAGGCTGAATGCTAGAAAAACGCAAAAATTAAACTAACGCAATCTTTTCCGAATTTACGATACCAATTATGGAGCGTTGACAGGGTTTGAAATAAGTGTAGATATGTTGACAAGAAGCAATCTTTTGAGAAACATATTAAACGGACGGTAATGTTTCTATTGAGTTCAGAACACTGGTCAAATATTTTCATATTGTAGTATATTACTTCTACTATAAATGACTAACGATGACACTTTTTCTAAGGTAAATACATACCCGAACCATTGTTGGTTATTCCGGAATAATATTGCGGTGTATGTGTGTGAAAATGCATGTTTAATAGATTCCCTGGACTCCTCAGAAAAGCCACTGTTCCAAGTAGGAGTGTCATCGATACCTCCCAGATAATCGTATTGCTAAAACGAAGCAGCCAATTATTGTATCGGTAAAAGGTGGTGTATCATATCGTGTATCGCAAATCGCCAAACTACTCCAACCGGAAGTCACACGCGAGGCAAAATGCCCCTATTCCGCCATAGTATTGTGTTTCCTGGTGGTTTGCCACTTGTCTAAACAATAAATCATGAAGTTAACGGCCATGACTGATAAAATACTTAGTGGGGAGACGAAGTAGGCGGGTCTGAAATGGGAATATGCCCTCAAAAGTGTAACATTTTCGCCCCAAAATAGGAAAAAAATATGATGATAAATAAATTTTACAAAAATCCAATTGAAAAATCGTATTGGAAAAAATCGAGATCGGCGGAAAATTTTGCAATAATCGTATGAGTAAATTTTCTGTTTTGATGACACTCCTAGTTCTAAGAGCAATGTGCCAAACGTCAGAACAATACATTTCGTTAAGTAATCCAACTCATGCACATACTTTCGGGTTGGTCAAAGACTATGTGGTCTTATCAAGATAAAATGAAAATTCTTTAAATTGATTGGCAAATATTCAACATCCCAGAGTAAATCAATAGAAGAAGATATGGTGATTGTACCGGTTACAATGAGGTACTAGTACAACTTAAACAGGAAAATATGTTAGAATATAAGTAGTTATAAGATCATAAAAAAAAGAAGATCAATCGCAAAATAAAGAATTTCAGGATAATATATTGATATTATACAAACATAAGATTTGGAAACTTTTTAATTTATATTCCAGTGTGTGTACATGCCTTTTAACTGAAAAATACATTACACTCATATCTCATGTAAACAAAATTGTAATCAACATTCGTCCAAAACCTTCCAGAAGATCGTGTACAGAGTAACACATGTCTTTTAGTACATATTAATTTATTGTGGAATCGGAGACCCAACGTACTCACATGGGCCCTCTATCGTCTAATATCAAAACGCGATTAGTATTTCATTGCTTTGTATTCAAAGGGATCATTCTTAGTCTAAAAATGATAACTAGTCTATGCTAAGCCAGCATCCTTGGCCATCCTGTAAAATATACTCCTTTTGTTCTTCAGCAATCGTTGAGGGCTATCGAGCTCTTTTATCTTTCCTCTCTGGAGGACAATTAGCCTGAAAAACGTAAAAATGACTTAAAGTTAGATCACCAAAGTCAAGTGAATATTATCTTCTGCATATATAGTTTCTTCCCTTCCCTTATCATTTGTATTTTGTTCCCTACAACCTCTAACTGATTTTTGACGCATGTATTAATACCACTTTTGTAACAAAAGCTATGGTCAATAAAGTAAATGTATATATTTCAACAAAAATTTGGAAATGTCTTGGTTACCAATATTCTGATTCTTGATTGCCAATTTAAGGCAATCAGTAAAGTATACTTTCAGAATTTTTTGGATCCATCATGAACAGATAGTTTCAAATCCTTAATGTATGTATATCTGTGGCCATATTTATTGGGACGTGACATAACGGTATTCATTATTATTGTATCCAATATGGCGGAGCACACCATTGATTTATCAATCAAAATTAAAAACGAATTATAGACACATGCAAATACAGATCTAATAGCTCTAAAATTGTTGTTGAAATTATAAATATTCTTACTTTTCTAAGAAATTTTCGTTGATCATTTCGCCTGTTGACACCATTCTTTCATTTCATAATGTAAAGAGTAGAATTCATCATTGTTATATATCACCTGTCATAATCCATGATAGTGTTTAGTCTGTGCGCTATGGTTAGTACAGTGCAATCTGCGAATTCTGTTCTTATAGTGTATTGCATCAGGTCATCTGTCACCAAGTCCACAGCAGCCGTAGCTTCATCGAGGACCAGGATCTTGGTCTTGTTCAGAAGTGCCCTGGCCAGACAAACCAGCTGTCTCTGACCAACACTGCAAAAAATGGGAAATAATGTACTCCTTAACATATGCCTGTATTAGGTCATCTGTCTCCAAGTCCACCACAGCCGTACCTTCATCGAGGACCAGGATCTTGGTTGTGTCCAATAGTGCCCTGACCAGACAAATCAGCTGTCTCTGACCAACGCTGTAAGTGAGAAATACTGCACTCCTAAGCATGTGTGTTTTAAAGGTAGTGCAGGTAACATGTTGAATTTTGTAACGCACATCATAATCGACACTGAATATTATCTTAAGGAAATACCAGAGTAAACGTTAAAGATGTGAATTTCAGGAATGCAACTAAAATTGTTTAACGAAAAGATGGATTTCTTTGTATAAAACCAAGTTAGTGTAAAACATCATACCGAGCGATAATATAATTGAATAGAAATGTATCGTTTTTTTGTTTGATGTTATTATGGTTGAGACGTGTCTTTTTGTTGTTGTGGTAATTCTTGTTACTTTTTTCTGTTATTGTTGGTACTGTTGTTAATTTTACACGTTATTGATTTGATGGATTTTGTTGACATATTGTTGTTGTTGTTTTGTTTTTTATTATCTCTGATGTCTATTTCAAACATAGGTCAAGCATTGTTGGTAGGTTTGACAACTGTTATAGTTGCATGTTCTACATAAATGTATATCATCTGTATATACACATGTACGTATGGTCATATTTTTCACATTGATTCATGATATGTGATATTTGTTGCCATTTATATGCTAATTTTGTTGAGTTGTAGTTACTGTATGATGTTGTAAACACGATTTTCAGCCAATCAACACACTACTAGTACTACTACTAGTGCTACTACTACTACTACTATTACTACTACTACTACTACTACTACTACTACTACTACTACTACTACTACTACTACTACTCCTATATGTACCACTACTACTACTACTACTACTACTACTACTACTACTACTACTACTACTACTACTACTACTACTACTACTACTACTACTACTACTACTGTAAACCATACCTTAAGTTTTCACCACCCTCACCGCATTCATAATCTAACCCCTGTGTCGAAGATTCCAAGAAGTCTCTCAAGTGCGCATGCTCAAGAGCAGCCCATAGATCGGAATCACTTTGTTTATTAAAGGGATCCAGATTCATGCGCAAGCTTCCAGAAAACAAAACTGGTTCCTAAAAACAAACAAGAAATGATGAAGTATGTCCTCTACAAATAAGAGAAACGCACGTGACAAAGGGAAATTAAAATACGGATGTCCTTATGAATAATAGTCTTCTATGTATCCCGAATTGTGCATGGAATCACTAGAGTGCCTAGCAACGTTGATAGAAGTGCATGCATATGTCTACTCAAGTTTTCAAGTATTCCTTGCTGTGCCTTCGTTACTTGACCTGATCTACAGGGTGTCCCCCAAAAATGCAACGAGCTACATTTCTAGGCCAGTACCTGTCGCGCGCAATTTCACTTCAGAGGGGGTGTCATATTTGGGGGGATATCTCCCCACAGGAATATCATTTCATTGTGATTTTTTCATGGTGCTTAGCTGAGATATGTTACTTGCCAAAAGCGAATAAATAATAAATGCCGGCTACCTATTTTCCCTGAAATCTAGGGAAATATAGCTCGTTGCATTTCTTTGGGACACCCTGTAGATCAGGTCAAGTAACGAAGGCACAGCAAGGAATACTTCTATGGCACGTATCAAAGGTTAATATTTCGATGATTTTCTTTACTTAAACTTTATGCTGCTGATGGCCAATTTGGCCAATACAAAATGATGCAAACACCGGAAAAAATGTTTGAAACTATGGCACATAGGTACTCATCTGAGAGTACTCACGGGGAGCTATTCAATCAATACCGACATGACAGGATTTAGATGGTTATCAAAAGACTTTTGCATCCTTGAGCTTTGATCGAAATTAGCCCCAGCATTGGAAGGTTTAATCAACTTTATTTACCTGCGGAATGATAGTTATGCTCGATCTGAGATCGTAGAGACCAATAGTTGAGATATCAACACCGTCAATAACGATAGTTCCCTTGGCTGCTTCAAGCATGCGGAACAGAGCCAAGGTCAAGGACGATTTCCCTGCTCCAGTTCTTCCAACAATACCAACCTGAATGAGAATACAGTACAAACGTTTAATTCCTGCACCAGTCGACCTGGCGTCAGCCAGTGCCTGGTTGTAAAAACACATAACCTGCTCCAGTTCTTCCAACAACACCAACCTGGATGAGAATACAGTACAGGCGTTTAATTCCTGCACCAGTCGACCTGGCGTCTGCCAGTGCCTGGTTGTAATAACATGGAATAACATGTAAGAAAATAAGCTAAGCACATCAGTGACTCACGTAGAATCAAAGCTACGTTCAGTCGTGAGGTCATCCATGTATCCATATCCAGGAAACGGGTAAGCAATAGGGCGTGGGGTTGTGTATTAAGTCTGGCCTTCCCACGCATTTAGTGCAGGAATTAAATGTCGGCACTGCAGGACATTTACATTGCATAGCCTAAGATGTGACTACTGGTTTCTAATACAATACTTTGTTATTCTACTGTGTTATATGACTATATTGTAACATAAATGATCTTTGTATTTGACCGAAATATGCTAGGAGTAAATAAAAACAGGTTTGCAAAAATATTCAAAAAAGATGTGACTGCCTTCAGACTAAACATAAAATGGGTTCGGGAAACCTTTTTCAAAATGGATAAAAATATTCACAGTTGAAAGGATCTATCGTAATGTCATACCTTCCGGTTTTGGAATATTCATTTGCGTTGGACTGTATTGGCAGTGTACAATACTATATTGCAGAAAACTGGTAGAAGATGTTGTTTTAATTCGTATCAATTGAATATTCATAATGCCATTTAAAAATACAAATGAAAGGAGCACAATAATTCATGAAAGGCAAAGAAGTTGACAAATGTGTTGTTGTTGTTTTTATATATTCAACACCTAGGCTAAAAGTAAATCTAGTGCCCCTGGTCTTTCTTGTCCTTCTGTTTGGAACCGTACGATTATGGCACTGTAAGTATGACTATTTCTTGACCATGAGTACCTTTTTGAAAGGTACATCAAATAACTAATAAAGATAATAATAACTTACATTCAAACTCTGAACCTTTACAAAACATTTTGATATAAATTATACGACATAGACAAATGTTTAAAATAACACTCAGTTAGAAGGCATATAACACTACATTTCCATTGTCACATTCTTTTATCGTAAAGCAAGGGTCAGTTACCACGAAAGTTGCCAGTGACTTGGGATTAGGCGGTGGTTTTCGCCGGGCACTCCAATTTCCTCCACCAGTTACAACTGATTTAGACACAATATGGCAGAAAAGGTGACGAAAAGCAAAATTCCAAATCAGTTACTGTAGATTCACAAAAGATTGTGTAAGAGTAAATTTTGCGAATTTATGAAATTCGATTCTTGCGTTTTTTAACTTTGCGAATTGGCCGCAACATGGAGAGCTAGATATACACTTAAAGTGGCAGCACTAATCATTGCGAATCTTAATTTTGCGTACGAGGCTAAACGCTAAAAACGCAAAAATTAAACGCAATCGTTTCTGAATTTACAGTAGCTCAATGGATAAAACCCCTCACCTTCTCTTGTGAGTGAAGAGTGACGGTGATATCTCGTAGCACGAGCTTAAGATCTGCTCGATAGCGTGCGGAAAAGGCACGGAACTCAATCACTCCCTGTTGTGGCCAAAGTGGGGAGGGCATTTTTTCGGGTATATGAAGAGGTGCCTGAAAATAGCATGCACATTTAAACCTTTCATGTCTATAACAGCCAAAACGGTTACAATATTGGTGATATCTCTATAACAAAAGCAATATTAAGGAAAACAATTGTTCATCAGAACTCTATTTACATCTTTCCTTGAAATATTTTGCCAATTTATGCTTCATTCCAAAGTTGTTTACAAAAGTATGACAGGTGCAGACGACACTTGTCCGGCAGATCTCCAGGCAGGAACGGGTTAACACGTGCGTTCCCCATGAAGTGAGGGAAAACGACTAATTACTCGATATATTTGTATTTGTTTTCAGTATTAGTATATATGATATACGATTTATAGATGATATATCAATTACTAACCTCTTTTTGAACTGATCCATATTCATGGACTCTTTCAGCTGCAACAATGTAAGTAGCCAGATCTGTGCTTGAACGTACCAGATGATTCATACTAAATGTTACCTGCAAATAGTATAACTTAACAGTTTCAGGACACCGTGTTTATGTGTATGCAAGGAAAAGAGTTTTTTTAGCATCTAAAATATGGTCGTGAAAGAGGGATGCTAATGCACATATAAAATGATAGATGTATGCAAAGTGCGATACGAGCTGAACTATAAAAAAACTGTTAGTGTTGGATACCGTGAAGACAAACTGGTACCGCTATCATTTCAAAACGTACCGTATCGTACCGTTTCATTTCTTAAAGGTAGTCTTAACGATACTAAGCACTGTGAAGTTATCACTTATTAGAGATTGTCCAGAATCCCAAAGATGGCTATTCACAACAATATTTGAATAGTAATGATGTAATAAAGTACCGTTAACTCTTCTGTTAAAAATGCCGTACCGTTTAATTGGTACGGTTGCCATGCCGTTCAATTGCGTTCTTATGGCTATCCATCCCCATCTCCCGTACACAAGTAGTGCAAAGTGTCTTCATATATGTTTGTCAAAAGGTGAAATACGTTTAGTCAAGATATTATTATAACTGTTCAACTAACATAAAGTGTTCATAAGCAAATAGTTCATGTACCTGTAGTGCATAGGACAGTGCTAATCCTGCCATGCTTACGTCTATCCAGTCTCTCCCAATACAAACGAACAGCGCCGAGGAGAAAATCACCAAATTAGCGATGCTCTCCAAGTACATACCTAACCATCTGGAACGAAACGCGAATATCAAATGTTTTCAGCAAGGACCATCTTTTAACGAACACCTTTTGGATATGTCCAAAGCTTAGTGTAGCGTTTTCAACATGCATCCAATGATGAAGAAAATGATAATGATAGACATGGTTGTAAGAAACAATGTTTAACTAACACAAAGTTTACGTATACCTCTTATGTAGAAATCTCTTTTGCCCTAGATTAAACACAGCCCATCATTCGAATGACATGCGCAATACCTATTCTTCCTTTACTTTACGAAACGAAATACCAAATGAAAGAGGTATGTTAAGTCACAATGTTGCTGTTTTTTTCCTTCATTTTCTTATCAAATTAATTTGTATAGGGTTACAAATATTCAATTGTTTCACTGTTAACTTTTTTTTCTTTTTTTGTTATGTTACATAATTCGTCCTATGAAAATTCTTTTTCAAGGGAAAAATGTATGATTCTTGTCTAATTTTGGCATGTTATGGGAAAAGTTTGTAAAGGAAGTAAACTGTTCAATTGGGGTGATGTTTTTTCTTATACATACATTTTGATAACAGTTTTGCATTTCTTTTAGTATATCTTTGGGATTCTGTAAACTGTTGAGTCACAATGTTGCATAGAGATAACAATCAATAGTCAGCGGGTATTGACCTCATGGCGGCAATTATAGGGTGCCAGGCCATCTGGCTATGGTCTAGAAGTCTGTCAGAATCCGCGATGAAATGTTGCTGCTGTCTGTAGGCCCGTATTGTGCTGACTCCTCTCAGAGATTCATCAAAGTGGGAGTGGATAGGGGAGCGCAGAGCTGAGTCGATCCTCGTCAGCTGTCGTGCAGAACAGATGTAAACTCTCTGGAACAATGGAGAATCAAGCATATATTTAAATTAGATTTGATATACAGGTATTTTGAAGGGTCGTTTTCAAACTATACACCTCTCTCTCTCTCTCTCTCTCTCTCTCTCTCTCTCTCTCTCTATATATATATATATATATATATATATATATATATATTATATATATATATATATATATTATATATATATATATATATATATATATATATATATATATATATATATATATATATATATATATATATACTGTATATATATATATATATATATATATATATATATATATATATATATATATATATATATATATATATATATATATATATATATATATATATATATATATATATATATATAAAGCATATGGGCTGTCGCCATGGCCGTGCAGCTACTGTTAATCATGTCGCACAGTTTAATTTCATATTTCACGTATGTTCGATAAACATTACTATATTACTGCAGCACACGACACGAGCTTCGATTCCTGTGTGAGGGGTGTAGCAATGTTGCCAATGACTTTCGTTTGGACGGTACTCATTTCCCCTATAGAATCATGCTTAAGCAAAAAAATACAAAAGTATGGAGAAGTAAATCGTTATTACGTAGTTTACCAGCGATGTATGAATGCAATGCCATAATAAAATGTATGCTTCAATCAATTTTGATTTATTTTTCCAGGTGTTTGACCACGCTTGTCAGGCATTGGAAGTTTAAAGTGCATATTGCCACAGTAAATGAGACAAACTAACTTAAAGATAATTTTCTCTATTCAGTCTCTTTTCATTTGCGGTTTTGAAAGTATTGTTTAATACCCCATTCTATTCTGTATATAGATAAATTACCTGTATGATAAAGAAGAATATAGCAAGTGGCACAGCAGCAGATAGGAATAGAGGCGTGCTGTAACTGACCACTATAACAGTGGACAGCACGGGAATCAGTGTTATGAGCCATTGGCGTATGTACTGAGGGATCATGATATCCAGTGTATCCATGTCTTTGGAGAAGCGTTTCATGAGGCGGCCTACCGGCGTGCTATCAAAGAACGACATGGGTGTTCTCATCACAGTCAGCAGTAAGTCTGTATGCATCACTCTGGAACATGTCACGCAACCAATAGCGAGTACGAAAGTTTCTAGCAGCACTGAGGCAACTGCAAGAAGAAGGTCAACATGCAAAGTATACAATGTGATATATACAGTATTCTACATTACAAATGAAATGGGGGGCCTGCTCTGATGGCCGTGTGGTCTAAGGCGCCGCCACTGACTGCACGCTGTCTCTCACAACTGCCTGGGTTCGAATCCTGGCCTGGGCATGTGAGAAAGTTGCCAGTGACTTGGTGTGAGGCGGTGGTTTTCGCCGGGTACTCCGGTTTCCTCCACCACATACGCTAGTCACGAATTAGCCACATTTGGCATAAATGTGACGAAAGGAAAAAAATCCAAAAATTGAAATGTAATGTCGCATTTAAGTACTAATATACAAGTATGTAAAGGCCTTATTCAGCATAGGAAACAACCGATATTTACATAACATAACTTGAAAATCCTGTTTACCATGATAACACGATGTTTTAGCTATTGTTGCACAGACCAGTGTGTCTTTAATGTTGGTATATATTTCAAAAAATAAGATTTGATATATATATATATATGTATATATATATATATATATATATATATATATATATATATATATATATATATATATATATATATATATATATATATATATATATATATATATATATATATATATATATATATATATGG
>OZ012685.1:20962140-20967140 GCA_963942565.1 Maea johnstoni
TCAGGGGTGGTCCTGATCCCAGATCAATGATGATGATGATGAATGACACTGAATGTGGATGATGATGATGATGTGGATGATGCATGTATTATGATACTGGTTAATACATGGTAGAGGTGATTTAAGGAATGCAGGAAAAATAAGTTGTAAGTTGTTGTGTGTTTGTTTTTTCGATTGGTCATGGATGACTGGTAAATGATATCATCGTTCAGTTCTCATTGTGAACATTTGATGTTCAACGGTGGGGGGGGGGAATGTTCCAGCAAAACAGGTATGAAAATCTGGTACTGATAGATGTTTAATTCACAACTCAAAATAATGGTAATTAGTTGTGTTTTTATCAATTATTCATGGATGACTGGTTGAATATTACATAAGCCGTGATTATTACATAAGCAGTTGTTACAGTTGTCTAACTGTTTTGTGTTATTACATAAGCAGTCAATTTCTTATTACGCAAGCGGTTGTATTACATAAGCTGTAGTTATTACATAAGCAGTTGTTACAAACGTGTGTAACAACTGCTTATGTAATAATCACGGTTTATGTAATATTAACTGCTTGCGTAATAAAAAATCAACTGCTTATGTAATAACAACCGCTTGCGTAATAAAAAATTAACCGCTTGTGTAACACAACCGCTTGCGTAATAAAAAATTAACCGCTTATGTAGCACCAACTTCTTTATGTAATAAACAAAATCTGCTTATGTAATAATAAACCAAATATTGAAAGAAAATAAGTTTTGTTATGGGTGTGCAATGCACAAATAAAGGACCTGCCGTTTTCAACTGCATACATGTATTAGTATCATGGAAGCAGCCACAGACGGAAAGGAGTTGTAGGTAAGCTTGTATTTATTTTATTTGATACGGGGTATTTAATTTAGTTTTGCCTTAGAAGACCAAACTAATCCAAGGTTTTGCTCAATATACCTGACCCTGTTGAAAAATGATTGGCTAAAATTCTTGCCTGTATTAACTCTTCTGTGTTTCTGATTTTAAATATATTTTTCTTTTTCTACAATGAATTTGGCCCTACTCCGTGGGGCATTGCTGTGTTAGTTATTCATCCATGACATAGAATAACTAACACAGCAATGCCTCACGGAGTAGGGCCAAATTCATTGTAGAAAAAGAAAAATATATTCAAAATCAGAAACACAGAAGAGTAAATACAGGCAAGAATTTTAGCCAATCATTTTTCAACAGGGTCAGGGGTGGTCCTGATCCCAGATCAATGATGATGATGTTGAATGACACTGAATGTGGATGATGATGATGATGATGTGGATGATGCATGTATTATGATACTGGTCAATACATGATAGAGGTGATTTAAGGAATGCAGGAAAAATAAGTTGTAAGTTGTTTTGTGTTTTTTTTTCGATTGGTCATGGATGACTGGTAAATGGATATCATCGTTCAGTTCTCATTGTGAACATTTGATGTTCAACGGGGGGGGGTGGGGGGGGGGGAATGTTCCAGCAAAACAGGTATGAAAATCTGGTACTGATAGATGTTTAATTCACAACTCAAAATAATGGTAATTAGTTGTGTTTTTATCAATTATTCATGGATGACTGGTTGAATATTGCATAAGCCGTGATTATTACATAAGCAGTTGTTACAGTCGTTTAACTGTTTTGTGTTATTACATAAGCAGTCAATTTCGTATTACGCAAGCGGTTGTATTACATAAGCTGTAGTTAATACATAAGCAGTTGTTACAAACGTGTGTTAAACCGCATAATGTAATAAACGTTGCGAAATGTAATACCTACGCATAACGTAATACAAAATCGTTGTGAAATGTAATACCTACGCACAATGTAATAAAAAATCGTTGCAAAATGTAATACCTGCGCATAATGTAATACGAAATTTTCACGAAATGTAATAGCACAAGGTACGCGAAATGTAACAAAAAATCGTTGCGAAATGTAATACCTACGCATAATGTAATAGGAAATTTTCACGAAATGAAATAAAAGTATTGTACAAGGAAATTGCTTCTGTAGATAGATATAGGGTCATTCCGGCTCAAGTGGCCCAGAGGTCAGCAGGACACCTTCACGGATTTTGACAACAATTGCCTCATGTGTGCCTTTATGTTTAAGAAGATTGCACGAAATATTTCAGTTCAAAATTCCAAACGGTTCTTGAGAAAAGTGGGGTTAAAGGCATGGGGGGTGTAGCTCATATTTTCACTCATGAATCTAAATAGTGTGTTCGACTGTTTTCAGATGCTCACAGTTTTTGTAAAATTTGAGGTGCAAAGCCTATATTTGCTATTATGACTGATTGATACCTGGAGAATCACATTATGAAGTTTCTTTTTTCATATCCCTTATGGGTACCGAGATAAAGAGGTCCAAAATGTGATTTTCGTTCAATTTCATAATTTTTTTCAGTTTTCAGGCCATTTCTTCTTCCAAGCCATTCATATTTGATGAAATGTTTTACTTGATTTATATTGCCTATTCATAGGGGATTCTAGAAAATGTCAAGATGTTTTTTTAAAAAGGTTAAATTTTGACACAGTTGGTGGGCAAAAGTTGGCCAGGATCAAATTTGTAGTAATTAGGCCAAACTTAATAGCCAAGTTTGACAATGTAGTGAATTATCTAGTACTTTCAGCTTATAATATGATAATTTAACATATATCAGCTATATCTGTACCAAACTTTGTTTTGTGGTCTCAATTCCTTCACATAAAAAACCTACTTTTACTAATGGTCTATAGCGTCTGTTTCAGATCTATCGGTCAATTTTATGGCCTGTGTATAAATTTATGTATTATTCTACATCATTAGGATTTAACATATTCAGTACACAGACAATTAGCAAATTGTATTGTTGATTGATTTTGTCAATGTTTTTGGTCTTTTTTGAGGTCAAATGGGCTAATATCAGTTTTTATATTCATTTTTGTTAATATTTTTGTATTATTCAGGGCACTTGTACTTCCTAATTCACATTAGGCGAGTAGTTTTACTTAATTTATACTGTTTAATTGTAATTACTTTCTAAGGAAATTTAAGTACTTGAAAATCAGTCAAAATTTTGGTGCACCTGTTTTCCAAATATAGCCCCTGATCAAAACATACCTATATTGCCCCTGATTTCATGGTTTGATTTGACCATGTAGTGAAATGCCCACTGCCATCACATTTTAATGAATGAAATGTACTGATATAGGCTGTTTATATGTCTTTCGTTTATGGTTCTTGTTCATTCACTCTGAAATTTTTGTTTTTTGACAACTGTGGCTCTTTTTGGTTGATTTGTCACTTTGAAGTCATCCATTGAATGTAATTTTAATAGTACAAAGATAATTTTCTCTATAATGTTTGTACATCAACAATCATATTTTGGAACAATTTTGTTTTTGCTACTAGTTATTCAGACAAAATGAACCAAAATTAGGGTGTTTTGGAACATTTTTGTTCCTCCCATACAATAACAAGGGAAATGCATATTTCATGATGCAAATTAATTATTTTATTTATAATGTCTGATAGAGGAGCTTTTAGTGATAAGACTCTTGTTTCAAATTGACCAATGGACCAATTTTAGCCATAATTGTCGAAAAACAAAAACATAAGTGTAATTTGATGGTGAAGGAATGAAAACCATAAAAGCAAACTGGGTGTATTTACAGCCTATATTAGTACTTTTCATGTATCAAAAGGTGATGGCAGTAAACAATTCTCTGCATGGTCAAATCAAACCTCCTTGAAAACAGGGGCAGTGTAGGCAAATTTTGATCTTGGCCAATATTTTGAAAAAAAAATTTGGGCACTCGATTTTTCTGACAGTAACTACAAATAGACAGTATAACTCAAGTAAAATAAGTCACCTAATATGGATGACAAAGTACAAAAAGTGCTCTAAAATGTTAAAAAAATCAGTAAATAAATTAACAAAAACCCAATTGTTGTTTATCTCTAAAACGCCTTAATGTATAAACAAAATTAATCCATAATATGATTTTTTGATTGTCAAATACTACCGCTGTGTCTTATTGACTATGTTTATAAGGAGACCTCAAAGTTGACCGATAGACCTGACATGATCACTACAGTCTATGAGTAGAAGCTAAAGTAGTTTTTTTTTATATGAAGGAATTTAGACTGCAAAACAAAAGTTTATTATCGAAAGAATCGTATTACTAAAATCCTCTAAACAGATATTAAAAATGAAATAATAAATTTGCATCATGTATGCATTTCCTTTAACATTGTATAGAAATAACAAAAAAACAATTTTGGTTCATTTTGTCTAAATACTAGTTAGTAGAAGCAAAAACAAAATTGGTTTCAAAATCTGGTTCTCTATGTGTTGATGTACTAAAACTATAGTGATTATCATCTTAGTAATATAAGCATTACATACTTTACAACAGATGACTTCAAAGTGACCAATCAACCAAAAAGACATCTAAACATATTAACAACTTATCTTAGTACAATGGAAATATTACAATGTGATGGCAGTTGGCAATTTACTAAATGGTCAAATTGAACCATGAAAACAGGGCCAATATCTGGAAAGCAGGTGTACCAAATTTGGACTTATTTCTAAAAACTTGAATTTCTTTAGAAAGCAATTGCAAGTAAATAGTATAGATCAATTAGAACTAGTCACCCAATGGGAATTAGGAGGTGCATGCAACAAGCGCCCTGAATACTAGTAATACAAAAATATTAACAAAAAAGAACAAAAACATGATTTTAGACCATTTTATCTCTAAAAACACTAAATACATCAACAAAACAAATTAACCATATAATATTTTAATTGTCTGTGTACTGAATAAGTTAAATCCTACCAGTGTGAAATTATTACTGTATTTTTACATAGGCCTTTAAGTTGACCGATAGACATGAAACAGTCACTATAGTCCATTCGTAAAAGTAGTTTTTTTATGTGAAGGAATTGAGACAACAAAATAAAACTTGGTATAAATGTAGCTGATATATGTTAGAATAATATATT
>OZ012685.1:20977320-20999820 GCA_963942565.1 Maea johnstoni
ATATATATATATATATATATATATATATATATATATGTATATATATATATATATATATATATATATATATATATATATATATATATATATATATATATATATATATATATATATATATATATATATATATATATATATATATATATATATATATATATTTATATATATATATATATATATATATATATATATATATATATGTATATATATATATATATATATATATATATATATATATATATATATATATATATATGTATATATATATATATATATATATATATATATATATATATATATATATATATATATATATATATATATATATATATATATATATATATATATATATATATATATATATATATATATATATATATATATACTTAGACCTTATTCTGTGCTTCTATAAATTTTATTCAGAGGGTATTTTTGGCTACAGCGAGACAGCTGAAGAGAATTGACTCCGTTCTTCGCTCCCCTATCTACGCTCATTTCGACGAGTCTCTGGTCGGTGCCAGCTCTATACGTGCCTATAAACAGCAGGAGGCTTTCATCAAACAGTCGTCAAAACTCCTCGACACCAGCCAAATGTCCTGGCACCCCATCATAGCAACTGGAAGGTACTACTCAGATACAAAATATACCTCACACATTGTATATATATATACATATATATATATATATATTTTGACAAGAAGTACAAAAACCCTAATCATCATCATCATCATCAATATTATGATCATTATTATCATCATTATTATTATCATTATCATTATTATTATTATTATTATTATTATTATTATTATTATTATTATTATTATTATTATTATTATAATTAGTAATAGTAGTGTTAGTAGTAGTAGTAGCAGTAGTATTAGTAGTAGTAGTAGTAGTAGTAGTAGTAGTAGTAGTAGTAGTAGTAGTAGTAGTAGTAGTATAAGTAGTACTGTTATTATCATTATTATTATTATCATTATTATTATTATTATTATTATTATTATCATCATTATTATTATTTGATGATGAGGCTGAGGATTAGGGTGATAATAGAGTGATTGTGACGATGACACTGGCAACAAGGATGACGATATTTATGCTGATATCATTATTATCCTAATCGTCACTATCATCATATCACCTTCTCAGTACCATTGGAAAGGGCAATAGCAATACTATAGAGACATTTATGGAAACAAGTATGGAGACATTTCTTTTGGTTGATGATATGACACTGATATCGCATCACAACACAATACACACTTTACTCTACTATACGTACCTCCATCTCTTCCTCAGATGGCTCAACATGAGCATGCAGACGTTAGCAAGCTGTGTGACTCTCCTCTCAGCCCTATTTGTCGTTATTCAACGAGAGACCATTGATGCTGGACTGGCTGGTTTGTCGGTGTCTTATGCATTACAGGTAAGAACGTAGCCTAGATTTCAAGGCTGTCATATGTATTTTCCTTTCATCTTTTTTTCTGTTACCAGGCGTCAAATAGTCTATGAGGCCATGGTGCCCATTTTAGTTTACACTTATCTCACCAGGGGAATAGAGGACTCAATCTGATAGAATTAGGTAGATTAGGTGGTGCCATCTATCTACCACACCTGGTAATTACACCACACCGTTTGGTTAAGACATAAGAGAATGTCAACTCTTTAGGGACTAGGAGCCTAGTCTAGTAAGAATGTGGCTCAGTGTTCTTCAACCACAGCCACTGTTATTTTCATTGTCTATATTTAATAAGGTTTGTGTCTTTGTGATTTTGTAATATTAAAATCAAAGTCATTAATTATACATTGCTACGATGGTGCATGTGTGAACGACAGAAAAAGAACTTTTCCGTCGCTTTTCAATAAAACAGCGGATTTTATTTTCTGCCGTTCACATCTGGACCATCGTACAACACCAAACAATACAAGTTTACAATACAATACAATACAATACCATGCATATCTCCAGGTGATGTTTGGCATGACTCAGTATGTGAAGACCAGCACAGATTTGGAAACAAACCTAGTGTCCGTGGAAAGAATAGAGGAGTACATCAAAGTGAAAACAGAGGTATGCTCTCCCAACGTCTTGGTTTGAAAGTTTGACTGACTACAGAAAGGTACGATGGTGCGGGTGTAGGCGACAGAAAAAAAAATTGTGCACAAAAAAGTCGACCAAATATTTAACGATTATTCTGCTGTTTTTGGAAAAACGGTGGAGAAAATAGATTTAAATAATAAATTTCTGCTGTTTTTGGAAAAACAGAGGTTTTTTTCTGCCGTTCACATCTGCACCATCGTAGAAAGGTGATATTTTCCTGAAGAAATCACCTTTGGGAAGATGTTTGACTGGTATATTTATCTGCATTTCAACCAAAAACTTTCCTTGGAATTTTTATATAAATCCTCAGTTATTTTCGAAAGAAGCTTAGATGAAGATAATAATTGAGCAACCGGGTCATTTATGATAGAATGGTGACAGAAATGAATAAACGTCAGTGCCCTTTAGCTGCAACCAGGTTGCCAACATTTGAAACATCATCACGAATTGGTAATTGATAAGGCAATCTCCCCTAACTCGAACTATTTAACTCGGATTTCGCCTAATTCGGATTTCGCCTGACTCCGAAAAGTTGCAATACCCAATGGATTTTTCATTCGTCATTTGAAGTAAGTCAGACTTTGATCAAACCGAAATTACTTTGCTACGTTATTTTTGTCTGAGTTAAGCAAATTTTGCCTATAACAAAACTATATGTTTACGCTTTTGTAGGCGCCTCTTCACGTAGACGACACGAAGCCGTCCCCAGACTGGCCACAGAACGGTGTGGTGCAGTTCATTAAGTACTGCACGCGATACAGACCAGGCCTGGATCTGGTCCTCAGAGAAATCTCTGCAACTATATGTTCTGCTGAAAAGGTACCCATCCTCCGTATACTTTCACGAGTGTAAAAAGCCTGACCTTTAAAATGGCAGGCTTAGAGCTATAGTGTCCTTAGAAAAGGTACCGATATTTTACATCCTTTCACAAATAAAGTAAAAAAACTGACAGAGTGGCAGGTTGTGACTTGTCCTAGGGAAAATCACTTCAAATACTAGTATATATTCCCCAGAAAAGGTATTGGTCTTGTGCACCCTTTCACGGGTAAAGTAGCTTGATATGAAAAGGGGCATGCATGTATTGTTTTACATCCTTTTAGAGATAACCTGATTTCAAATCCTGATGGGGCACGTTTTTATGGAAGAATGTAGTTGAATATCCAACAACATGGTCAAAAAAATGATCAATGAGGTTGATATTAGGAGAGAAAACATCAACTAAAATCAATCAACTTCCAGCTCCTAACTTAACACATGTACACACAGCGGCCAGAGGAGCGCTGATTATTATGGAAATATTTTACATAAAAAGCATTTTCTTTCTCCTACTGCTGCTGCTGTTGCTGCTGCTGCTACTACTACTACTACTACTACTACTACTACTACTACTACTACTACTACTACTACTACTCCTACTGCTGCTGCTGCTGTTGCAGCAGCTGCTGCTGCTACTACTACTACTACTACTGCTACTACTTGATGTTTTTCTCATGCTTGCTGTCAGGTTGGTATTGTGGGTAGGACAGGCGCAGGGAAGTCGTCTCTGTCTCTGGCACTGTTCCGTGTGATAGAGGCAGCCAGTGGGAGTATTGTCATAGACGGCGTGGATATCTCCTCCATAGGCCTCCACGAACTCAGGTCCAGAATCACCATCATACCACAGGTGCGTAGACTTTACTGTATATGGCTTTAATTTGGGGTGCTAAAAATTTCGCTTTACAGCCCTGCTGGAGGGTATTTGTGCTACTTTAAATTCGTGACTTAAAGCATTCAAAGTCTCAAACTATACATCTATTACTATATAGATATTTATTTGAAGGATTTTATTTTTGACGCTAGCATGGGGAGCCCGGAAATGGCGAAAATTAAATGCCTGTAGAAATACCAGTTATGCAGTAGATCAATTTATCCACAAACAGAAGTTTTGTTTCGTTTTTATGAGGAATTAGATTTGAACACAACGATTTTGTTTTCAGGCGATAATGGTAAAATACAGTATATAATTGTAGAAAGATTTCACAAATCTTTAAAACACTATTCAGTCTCACATATGCAGAAGATCTGTACGGCGCGAGTTACATTAGTTAGTGTGGCCGTTCTTCTAAAGGATCCAAATGTATCTCCAACACAAGAGAAACTGGGAACAATTGACAAATCAGATTTCTTGTATATATTGACCTTTTAATTAAAGGAAGGCTTTGGTTTCGTACAAAAACTTGTTTGAACTACCTTTATACTACACATAATCACTTCCTGATTGCATTTCCATTCTCCCATGCTAATTTTGGCCTAAACAGCAATTTGTGTATTAAGCCCCTTCCTGCTGGTGTATAGCAACAGGCCCTTAGCAACCCCAGCAGGAGGTGCAGAGGACCTGAGCATACAGTGAGTGGATACAGCACCCTCACTGGCACCCTCACTGGCTGCTTTAGTACAGGAAAAGGTGCATGTTCAGGTAGTTTCCTTGAATGGGCAGTGTTTTTAGATAAAAAATGGTAAAATACTGCTCAGCCTATGACTGCTATAGCTACTGTGGAACCTCAGGATTAAGTTTTCATCGGATACCTAAGGATGTTATAAGAAGAAAACAATGGATTTCTGCAGTGAAACTGAAAAGGCAGCTGAAGTGGGACTGTGTTTGGATTTGTTCAGACCATTTTACACCTGATTCATATGAGAACACTAAACATGAACTGGGTCTGCACAAGAAAAAGAGATTGAAGAAGAATGCAATTCCAACTATATTTAGCTACAAAAAACAGGAAGAGACTACTGGACGCAAACGAAGTCTTGAGGAACGTGAACGTAAACAGGTAAGGATTCTAGATAAATCTTTTCATTTTAAGAATTATCTTTAATACCTCATTTCAGAAATACTTTACTGGTTTCCTTTCATCAATATCTGAATGTTGATCCCAATGCTGCCTGATTTTGTAATGATATCCCTTTACAATGCATACTTAAAACTTAAAACTCAGATACTTCTCTTGTAAAGGGATATTGTAGAAAAGGGTTGGAGAAACATTTACACCATTTGCATTAACAATTGGTAGGAAGGTCATGAATTATTTTTTAAATGTTTTAAAAAGAAGCATTTCTCACATCAACTGCTCACAAACAGGTTTCCCTTTTTCATTACAAAATCAGGCAGCATTGGGATCAACATTCAGATATTGATGAAAGGAAACCAGTAAAGTATTTCTGAAATGAGGTATTAAAGATAATTCTTAAAATGAAAAGATTTATCTAGAATCCTTAATGTTTACGTTCACGTTCCTCAATCCTTCGTTTGCGTCCAGTAGTCTCTTCCTGTTTTTTGTAGCTAAATATAGTTGGAATTGCATTCTTCTTCAATCTCTTTTTCTTGTGCAGACCCAGTTCATGTTTAGTGTTCTCATATGAATCAGGTGTAAAATGGTCTGAACAAATCCAAACACAGTCCCACTTCAGCTGCCTTTTCAGTTTCACTGCAGAAATCCATTGTTTTCTTCTTATAACATCCTTAGGTATCCGATGAAAACTTAATCCTGAGGTTCCACAGTAGCTATAGCAGTCATAGGCTGAGCAGTATTTTACCATTGTTTATCTAAAAACACTGCCCATTCAAGGAAACTACCTGAACATGCACCTTTTCCTGTACTAAAGCAGCCAGTGAGGGTGCCAGTGAGGGTGCTGTATCCACTCACTGTATGCTCAGGTCCTCTGCACCTCCTGCTGGGGTTGCTAAGGGCCTGTTGCTATACACCAGCAGGAAGGGGCTTAATACACAAATTGCTGTTTAGGCCAAAATTAGCATGGGAGAATGGAAATGCAATCAGGAAGTGATTATGTGTAGTATAAAGGTAGTTCAAACAAGTTTTTGTACGAAACCAAAGCCTTCCTTTAAGGCTAAAATGACATGCTAATAGTAAACGGTAGAAGGAAATGCAATGCTTGTGGAGAACCTCTAAATTCTGTCAATTCTATTGGCAACTTTCTCCCATACCTCAAATAGGACTCGAAACCTGGGCCTTGTGCATTGATGTACTTGGGGAGCACGGCTTAGCCATGGCGGCAGCCCTCAAAACCAGTACTAAGCGAACGCCATCAGCTTGAGAATCATCAGATTCATATCATTTTGGCTTCAAATGCTAACATTTCTGATAAGTACATAAGTACTCCTCTGAAATCAATAACTAGTGTGCATGTCACTTTCGTTATTTTTTTCTTTTGTTTTGATGAATTGGTTGTACCTTTCGAGTTTTTTTTGCAATACGTTCGATAAAGGTACTATTACTTCATTATCGTTATCATAATTATCATTATTATTATGATTATGATTATTTTCATTAAAATGTTAGATAGCTAAATTACCACCATAATTGGAATTTGGAAATTGGAATTTCTTTTTAATGTCACGTTTTCTGCCATATCGGGGTTTGAGCCTGACAAGCAAATTATTTATGGCGAAAAACCCAATTTGGAAATTCGATATTTTCCTCCCTTTCTCTGCGATATTTCGGCTAATTCGTGACAAGACAGTTGTAGGTGGAGAGTGGGAGAACCCCTAGAAAACCACCGTACAACCCAGATGGTACAATCCCAAGTCACTGGCAACATTCTCACATGCCCCAGACAGGATTCGAACCTGAGCAGTGGTGAGAGACAGCTATTAGTGGCAACGCCCTTAGACCACTAACCATTTGGGCATGCCCCGCAAAAATCAAAATTGACTTGGTTGATTGCTGTATAGTCACTTGGGCATCCATAAGGATATACAAGTAATTAGCACTTTTGAACGCTATAGGTGGAAAGGGCGCTTTATCAAATATCATTTTTTCATTGTTATATTATCATTATTATTATTATTATTATTATTATTATTATTATTATTATTATTATCACTATTATTATCACTATTATTACTACTACTATTATTATCATTATTATTATTATTATTATTATTATTATTATTATTATTATTATTATTATTACATGTATTATCATTATTATCATCATCATCATCAAGTAATTCTCTTTTATTTTAGGATCCAGTGCTCTTCTCTGGCAGTCTTCGTACTAATCTGGACCCCTTCAATAAGCATACCGACTCTGAGCTGTGGGACGTCCTGGGACATGCGCATCTGAAAGACTTTTGTCAGTCTATTCCTTCAGGCCTGGCCTATGAATGTGGAGAAGGTGGTGTGAATCTGAGGTGTGTTTTTTGTTTCAGAATAGAAATCTATAGAAACCATTCGCATGTGAGGTAGCAATAGACTTAAAATAAGTATTTGTATCTGTTTTCCGGATTATAAAATTTAACTAAGTGAGAATTTAGTAGAAAAAATAATTCCGAATTTTGAACCACATCATGTCGCCAATTTAAATTCTGATAAGCTTAAGGCAAATTATTTAATTTATTTTATTTAGATTATTAAATTATCTAATAACTGATGTCTAGTAACTAATAAGCTATGTTGAATTATGCCTGTACATTCTAGTTCTCAAATTGCATATGCCAAACTTAACTTGCAAAAGAAACTCATTCAGGTAATATTGAGCTGTTACTGAGCTACTATTGAGGGAATTAATATTTTATGAATTGTGTACTTAAACTAAATTTATACTTGCAATGATTGAAATCAAATGTGATACATTATTATGAATGTGATCTACACCATATCGCTTATTGCAAAATATTCCTCAATTGCAAACCTTCTTACATTACACATATTTGAATGAAGGAAATCCTATCATTTCAAGGGGTGGACCATTTGATATTCTGTGGTGGGGGGCTATATTTGTTAAGAAGAAAAATTCTGTCAAGGTAAGAAAGAAATTGCCATTAAAGTTACGAACGCCAGGCTCTGCCATAGGAGAAAAAAATCTGACAGGGTCAAAAAAGGATAGACCCCCCCTCACACAAAATAAAAGAAAATTTGCGATGAAAATTGAGAATTTCTGGCTCAGGCATAGAGCTGGAAAAGAAAAATCTGACCGGGTCAAAAAAGGATAGTCCCCCCTTCCCCCAGAATGTCAAATGGTCCCCCCTAAGTATGATTATTTTGTATGTTACAGTGTTGGTCAGAGGCAGCTGGTTTGTCTAGCAAGGGCACTACTGCGCAAGACCAAGATCCTGGTCCTGGATGAGGCTACAGCAGCTGTGGACTTGGAGACAGATGATCTTATACAGGACACTATAAGGAGAGAGTTTAAAGAGTGCACTGTAATAACAATAGCACACAGGCTGAATACAATTGTGGATTATGATAGGTGAGACCAATAGACTAGATCACTTTTCCAGATAGACTCACCTTAGAAATACATACTCAAAATAAGTTTGACCTCTTAAAATGTTGGGTAAATAAATCCAAAAAGTCAATGTTTTTTTTGTGCTTAGAAAAATATCATATAACTTTTCTGTAATTATTTCCTGTAATGGCTGTCAAACAATGCTTCACAACCTATCCTTCTTGTTATAGGCCTATTAGTAAAAGGGTACAAAAATCTAATTGATAAATTAATAATAGTATGGGCATGTGGTTGTATATAAACACAAGCAACCAACTGGCAATCAGGCATGCAGTTGTGTAAAATGCCCTGCTTGCCAGCATGTTGAGTGTAGGAATTGAATGTCTTTACTGTAGAAAATTCCATCACCTCTACATGCATTACAACCTAGTGGCTTTAAGTTGTCATATAATAGGGAAAATATCTGTTTCTAGAAAGATAGTACTTAAACCCCTTGCATGAAACATATATAGCTTCATTGTCAGTCGTCTAGTGGATGCTCTGTTATCTTTATTCTTATCTTTTCTTTTTGTGTTTCAGAGTAATGGTTCTGGATCGGGGTAAAATAAGGGAGTTTGACGGACCCCACAATCTTTTAATAAACAAACGAAGCCTTTTCTACGCAATGGCCAAAGATGCTGGGTTATCATAGGATGGACCTTTAAGGACCAAGCTAAGCATATTACCAGATACTGAAGACATTTAGAAAACAACTGTTTTTTTCTTACAAAATCTGATATAAAAAATCAACACCCTCAGAATTCGTGGTGGATTTCAACATTAGATTGAAAATTGCATTTTTAAGATAAAAAAGTAAGTGCCATCTACATATAACAAGAGACATTTCATAAAGTAGACCAGAAGTTGACACACAGCAAATTGACTGAGCCAAGATACATGTGACAAAAACGTCTAAGGTTTAAGTAGAGTTAGTAGGAAAACTCCAAATCTACAGCACAGTTTAAGAACGTCTTTTCTATTCTGGTCTATATATTTAAATCAAAGTCTAGATGTTGAATTTCTTTGGCTGGTTAAAGATGGTGCCAAGGGTGGTCACTCACAGAGTACCAGTACAGCAAGGAATTGGAAACTTCTCACGTTGGCCACCTGGTGAGCGAGTGCAGAACTGAACCAGCACAAATTAGGTTTTGAGATGGTAAATCATGGTATACTTTTCAGCTTGGCCACCTAATTAAAAAGGAAGTTAGAACATTGCTAGGCCTAGGTATCGAGTACTAGTACCATTAGAGGTTTGAAAGAGAATTGCCCAGAGATTTGGAGAAAGGCTAAGCTTTGTAGTTACTTTGGTTTTCTCAACTACTAACAACTGACTTTGACAGAGAAGTGACAATAAACAAACTCCCAAATTGTGACCATGTCACAAATGAAGATTTCATCACCGTTCCTCCCCAACATGTGAAAGAATTCAAGGGAGATTGTATCAGAAAGTTTGGTTAACTAAATTGTGACATCATCAACATTGTACAAGAAAATAAAAATTATACTGACATCATAAAAGGATGTTTTCTTGGTCCATAGCTTTTTTATTGTTTCCAAGGAGCAGATTAAAATATACAAATAAAACGTTATTTCAATTATATGCTTTATTCTTTCCTTGGTTGAAATACCAGTGTCCAGGCCTAGTTGCAGAAACCTTTGTATACATATACTAGTACGTATACCGTGCCCATATACATTCGGCATCTCTCTTTACCATTGTCTTCATGGCATCTGCCATTATGTTTTGAGTTGTTTGAAGTGTTGGTCTCCTAAGTGTGCTATTTCAGAGTTGAGGTCCCCTGTTTTAGGATATTGGCAAAGCAGCCTTTCAAACATGTAAAAGATTGAGTGTGGTGGTGCCTTTGAGACTAAAATGATGCTAGGGCCCATATGTAAGGGGATCCAGATTAGTCTCTTAATGTGGTATAATCCAAATTGTGCTGGAAAGCCTACCTATAACAGATTTAGCATTTTTTTTTCAAAATATGCAGGTTCACTGTTTGTGGTTTGATAGGTGTAGCACCTATTATATTGGTATACCAGTCACACGCACAATGGTTTCCCTGGAAGAATTATGAACATGTTTAAACAGGGTGGATATTGATGGTATGACCAGACAGAAGAGTCTTAGTCACGACCGAAAATTAGCGCATTAGATGACTGGGTGGCTTCCACTGCCTTCAAGTTAATACTAATGCAATAAGGCTTATAAACTGATCAACAAACTTTTAGCTTCAGTTTAAGCAGAAAATTGGAGTCAATCCACTGCATGCTGGCATACATATTAAAGTGACATCAAACCCAATACATGCCAAATAAAATATGTTGGGCTGTCAGCCCTACATACTCAAGGTTTCCCAGATTCTGACATTCCAAGTAGTGATAAAATTTCCATTTTTCTAAATGGGAATGAATCAGACCTATACATTAAAGGACAATTCCACCAAGTGTCACCATAAAGGAAAACTCTTACGTATGTTGGCTTTATGTTTCGCTAATGTTTATCATGAATTTCGATGTATTTAGTGCAGCCTATACGTTATCCTGAATGGCTAGCCTGCTCCTAGCAGGCTAACCGTTCAGACTCATTTCGTCATGGCAACAGGATAACCGCTGGCTTAGGATTCTTTGTGAAACTGAAGTTAGCTGGGTATCCAGTGGTAAGCTTGCTCTTAGCTAGATAAACCATTATCCGACTTTCGTGAAATAGGCCCGTGATCAATGTGATAATAAAGTCAACTTAAAATGTGCAATTGTTACTAGTGTGCCTCCCTTTCTGACTGTGCATCAACTAACATACCCATGTTCTTATGGAACTGCCAACTGGAAGGTATCTGTGTGAACCCTTCCAAGAATACCAACTAAATATGTCATATGAAAGATTTCGTTATAAGACCACAACTGAGTTGTGACAACTCCCAAGCATTTTTAAACAGTATAGGGTACTACGGTCAATCCAAATGAAAGGTGGATCTCGTTCACGAATAAAAATATCCCTTCATTCCAAATCAACATCTAAACGAGGGTTTATCATGCCAGCATATACAATTTTATCATGTGTGGAGTTCACCAAAACAAAGGGATGTGCTTCCCAACAAACAACTGTAATCAACAAACAGGGCATATTTGATCAAGACTCTACAAATTGAAAGCTTGATAATGTGTTCTATAAATTGAGCGAAGGTATTGTCTCAAAAAATGTTCGATGTTGATGATTGGAGTGGATTTATAATCAGTGTCTCAACCAAGCTTAGCAATAATTAGTCCATGAGACAGAGCAGATATTGGTACCATCTGGAGGGACAAAGCCTCAGTATATTTTTTTGAGAGAGTGATGCTTATAGATAAGGAAAAGGCGTGATCGCATTTTCAGATGAGTAGTTATCATGTAATTTTCAGCCAATGAACGTTATCACCTTTAGTCAGTTTTACGACCAATATTTTGGGGTAGGGGAAATTAATACAACCATAACTTTACAACTATTAGATCAATTTTGACTAAATATGAATAGAAATGTTCATTCTGAAGAGGTCTAAAAGGATTTGACAAATACATGTAAATTGAGTATGGAAGTAGGTCATCAGGGGTCAAAAGGTCATAGTTTTTGGCTCTTGCCTGAAATCGGACTAGATGTCCTTTAACTGTCCAGAAACTACTGATAGTCATTTAAACACCAATTGTCATTTCTGAAAATCATAGCCCGGCCATCCCTACATCATTTTAACCCTGCTTTATGATACTTGATTTTAAATTTGGATGACTTACAACTAACGGTAAAGGACTAATACCAGAAACATCCTATAAGGAGGGACAAAACTCAACTCTGACAAATGGGATGAATATTACAACAGACAGGTCAACTACAGCAACAATTTTAGTATATTTTCTTTTACTTCTTTTGGATAAAGGATCCTTTACAATGATATTAGTAATTGGGTCAAGGTGTCATCCCCCAGTACAGGCACCTTTTGCTATGATCAAAGGGTGTTAAATCTTGTCCCTCCACCTTCTCATTTTGAGTATTTTGCCTAAATAGTCACCTCATCCTATTCCTCCTCACCAGATTCAACATCAGAACAGTCTGAATCGGGCTGAAGAGTTTAAAGCCCTCTTCCACACTCCTGCTTGATAATTTGCTCGTTGGATATGTTGTTTCAGACTGTCCTTGCATGGAGGGAGGGAGCTAGAGTCAACCTCACCTCTCTTGGAAAGGAAGAGCTCATGGCGCAGAGTATTTACTTTGCATGTTTTGGAAGAAGCGGCATTCATGCGGCATGTGAACTAGTTTACTGGTCACTGGTTCACCTACGTTCCACAATCTTCCTAGTTCTATGAATGCCTCCATTGTCTCCTCATTCTTTCTCAGTAATTTCAGTGGTCCAGCTTTTTCACGTCCAGAGAAGGCACTTACAGAATCGCAGCCAGTAAAGGCATGTAACCCTATCAATGCTTAAGACAATCTTTCATGATTGAGTTATGTCCATGCTGGGAGGCATGCTTTGCATGCAGTAAGATCCTTGTATCTGCCTCCTCCTGAGAAGACAGAAGTTCATTTACTAAGGTTACTCCAGCTTTCTTGATTTTCCAGCACTCAATGCCACTTGCCACAAACAGTGTTCTGTCACCAATCATTGTCCTGCTCTCATCTGACTTTCATTCTTCTGTGATGAACTCAATGAGCATCATCTTGTTTTGAGCCTCAGAGAGAAAACTTCTCCACAGTCTGATCCTGTGACCAGCTGCAATATTTCTGAACCTCACACCAGATCCAGAGCCTCTATTGACACGTTCTGCATCCTTGATGGAAGATTCTCAATAAACATCAAAGACAACATCTACTCTATCACTTCTGTCTGCTTCTTGTAGCACCCTCTTCAGTAACCTTTTGGCTACATCTTGAAATGTTTGTTGGTTACCATCCAGTTTTTGCACGATATTCATTCCATCAATCACACAAGCTGATTTTCCTGAAAAATTTTCAGCCACTGGAACATTCTCTCCGAGGATTTGCATGAGCTTTGCTTAATCAGTTTTACGAAGTGACCCATCTCCCTCAGCCAAAGCCCAAAGAATTGGACCAGGTGGGTGACTGAGTACTTGTTTCATGTTCCGATTTCTAGTTTGAGCTATGAAAACAATGTGCCCAAACAGCTTCCTATCCATCTTAAGCACTAGAACCTTTGCCTTGCACTTGACCTTTTTAGTGTAAGTGTCTGCAAATGTCTTGAGTCTCTGCTTTTTCATTGTTGCAAAGAAGTCAATCTTCCCAGGATCCTCTGCAGCCTTTTCTATGCGATCTGATTTGAATGTCTGGTACACATCTTCACCTATCTTCTGTGTATTCATAAGGTCATGGACTACATCTGCCGGTGCCACAGCTGCTGTAGCCAAATGCACTAAGGTATCCTGGTCCACCCTGAACGGGTTTATCCAACTGGCATCCATAAGGTTTACTAGAGACTGGACAGCTGTTTCATCCCTAAGCTTCCTTGTTTGCTGCAAGTCAGGATGGTTGAACTGGGAACCTGCAAGACCAACCATCTCCCTAAGCCACCTAAGGAAAAGACTCCTGTGCTCAGAATATATATAGTACTTCTGTACAGCTCCAGGCTTCAAGCTAAAACCCCTTGTTCCACCAGGTGTTTGGGTGTCTTTGTTGATAGTTTCCTCAATAGTCTGGTCCACAGGTATCTTTCCAAAAGGATTGCTAGCACCAAGTTGTACAGACAATCCACCCTACATGAATTTGTGAAGGACAGAGGGGTGGTCTAAGTTTAACCGGGTCATCTGCACATAGTAGTATGGAAGATATCTTGCATAGTTAAGTCTGTCATAGGCAAAACACCAGGGGATCATATGCCTGACTGCGTTGAGGTGAAGTTCAAAGTCTCCTTCCCTAGATGCACAAAGCAGCCCTAAGACGATTTCTATCATGTCCATGTATCACATCCAGAATGATGACAGACTACCATTTTCATTTCTCAGAAAGTCCAGGTACTCTGTGAAGCGATCCATTATCTGTGAGGACTGACCCTCCAGTACCTCCCGCAATGCTAATCCAGATACATTATCTGAAAAGTCATCCAAACTGAGCAGTGCTTGGGTAAACTTTGTCTTCATCATTCAGTGACCCTTCAAACCCTGTCAATGCTGGCCGAAAAAGAGCCTCATACATCAGTTTATGTAGTCTTACTGCCCGATTGTACTTTCTGCCATCAAGTATCCCTGCTATTGAACCATCTGCAATGACACCAGATTCCACTGCCAGATCTCGTAAACCTGCCTCACCGAAGCTTTTACCAATCACTGCAAGAAAGGTGCATACTGTGTGGAATGTCCCCATTCTGAAAACTATGGGGCTATAGAGGTTCCATCACTCGTGGATGGAAAGAGGAGGAATCTTGCACGAGTGAGTGATTTTGTGTCTTGGGACGAGGCTTGCCGAGTCCCAAGACACAAAATCACTCACGAGTGCAAGATTCCTCCTCTTTCCATCCACGAGTGATAGAACCTGTTCCTCCCACGATAAACGGGAGAAATTTACAGGATTTTACCGTGAAGTTAGCTAGCTAAACTAGGTCAGCCAAAGGTCAGCCAAAGGTCACCCGCGCACTAGTTCAACAATGGTAATACGCGTTTGTTGTGACGTGCACCGTTTGTTTCCCCAGAAACTGGCGCCAGATCACGTACGTATCGCTTGTTCAAATCCACGCGCGCTATTGTTGGGTCTACCTTTGACCCAGCAGCAGTGACCCATTGATTGAAATTGAGGGATCTGATTGGACAATTACACTAGTTTGACCTTTAACCCCATTGAAGAACACCCATTGAGGACGACTAATCCTTAACTGTAAAACACACCTCAGAGTGGGAGAAAAACAGTTCTTGATTCTTCCAAGCAACTTCGCAAGCTTTGGCATAAAGGGCTTGATCAAACACATCTAAGTCCAACATCTGCATGATTTTAAGAGACCATTTCAGTACTTCATATAAAGGTGAACTTGGATATGACGGACCACTGTTTGACTGATTTTTGCATATGACAGACATAAGCTTGGTCCCAGTCCGATGCACATCAATTATTTGTCATACAGTACATATAAAAAGTCTTGAGTCTCTCAAACCGCGGTCACCGCGGTAAATAAATGGGGTTAGGTGAGCGGGCACCGCTCTTACCGCGCTGAGCCCACCGCCCACAGAATATCCATGTTCTGGAACCGAGCAGATATGTCCAGTGACCAGGGACGAGGTGTTCGCGGTAACCGCATTTACCGCATGTTCAGCAGGTTTTTAGTAGGTTTTCCAAGAAGAAAACTTTCACTATTCTAGTGTTAAGTATGACTTAATTAGGTGGCAAATATATTGATATGTATTCTTGTCTACTCTAGGTACGCGCTAGGTAAACACTAGAGAGAATCCAGATGACCTGTAACATTGAAATATAATACGGACGCAGCCCTAAAGCATGGCTACAACACACTTTGTCTGTGCCGTTTTCTCGCTCTCCTCTTTTTTTCTGTCAACTTGCAGCAAGGTTGCGACCAGACAAGCAAGTTGTAGGAAGTGGAGGGAATTGAAGTACGATGTACACACACACACACACACATATATATATATATATATATATATATATATATATATATATATATATATATATATATATATATATATATATATATATATATATATATATATTATATATATATATATATATATATATATATATATATATATATATATATATTTATATATGCGAAGACGATGATGATGAAGTGCCTGTTATGATTGACTCTTCAACCATAAACAGATAATGATGATGATGATTTGATGTGCATGACACGGAACTGTCCCATCTCTAGGCAAAATTATGATGACGGCGACCATGCTGACGATGTGCATAGCTGGGTTGACCACTCACAATATCAAAATGATGATGATCGTGATGATAATGCGCATGGCATGGTTGACCCGTCATTTAGCGAAATGATGATGATGATGATGATAATTATGTGCGTGGTACCGTTTACTCCCACTAAGCAAAATGATGATGATGACGCAAATGTAGTAGCAGTAGTAGTAGTAATAGTAGTAGTAGTCGAAGTTTTAGCAGCTGCAGCAAATGAAATACATGTAGTTGTAGTTGTAGAAACTGTTATGTTAGTAGTAGTAGTAGTAGTAGTAGTAGTAGTAGTAGTAGTAGTAGTAGTAGTAGTAGTAGTAGTAGTAGTTGTTGTTGTAGTAGTAGTAGTAGTAGTGGTAGTTGTAGTAAAAACAGTAGTAATAACTGAATTCATAGTAGCTCGAATCTACTTTGTTATTGATAACTGCCAATTAGCAGCAATTGTCCCCAGTGAGCCAAGAAGTCGTCTCCCCTAATCACAGGAGAACTGGTCATATGATATTCATCCGAAATAGGCATACAGCTATAGTATAAGATATATGAAGAAAAATATGTGGCAAGTGAAATTGGAAAAGTCACCCCCCCTCCCCTCAACTTCCGAGTACAAATAAGGCATTATTAAAGGGGCCCCTAAAAGCTCACATACATATCAGCCTTATGGATAGTACTACACTTCAAGAAAAGGATGCTGTCCTTCTTTTTCTCTCAGTCATCCCCTGATAGGAGATTTTGTGTATTGCATCAGCTGGTCAAGAACCTGCCACTGAGAAGCCGTGTTTTTCAATGCTGTGAGCTATGACACAGAGCGGAGGGGGGGGGGGGGGGTCGGGCGGCTGTATAGTCCACTTCCTGCCCCCCTCTCCGAGCAGTGCGTCATAGAATCTGCAGAGGTTGTATAGCAAACCTTATCATACAAGAGAATATAGATAGATAGATAGATAGATAGATAATCTTTATTTCAAGTCGGTAAAAAATTTACATAGTTGACACGAGCTGCGAGGGCTCTTGGCCGACTACAAAATAACAATTCAAAATATAACATACATGGTGTAACAGCAATATAAATGACTAGTAGAGGGGAAGTGGGTTTGCACACATTAATTGACAATGAGTCTTTCAGGACATACGTTTGTGATTTTGAAGTAAAATAGCCGATACTTCTGCTCGTTTACTGGTATTACTTAAAGCAGCAGAGAGAGCAGGTACAATTAGTACCAGACCAGGTTGAGATTAGGTTTTTGAACTCTTTTAGTGATGTTGTTTGTCTCAAGTTAGTAGGTAGGGAGGTCCATACTTTAGGTCCAGTGTATCTAATTGATTTCTTTCCAAAGAAGATGGTGTTATATTGAGGTAATATTATACATGGTTTTCTTCTAAGGCTGTATTCCGATTCTCTCTCTGTAAAAAGAGAGCTGACATAGGGAGGGGCCCCTCCATAGAAATAATATGCAGCAATTGGCTCTACAAGGAGACAGGGTAGTGGTGGTTCATTTTAATAACTTAAACATGATTTCCATTTTTCAGTTGTTACACTAATATAAGCACAAGTCTATGCATTAATTGTTTGAAATTAAGCCACTGTTGACACGTTCCTAGGTGATATATTTCTTTACCCCGAACTAGAATAGTGAACGTTTCATAGCTACTACTGCCAGAAGTAGTAGTAGTAGTAGTAGTAGTAGTAGTAGTAGTAGTAGTAGTAGTAGTAGTACTAGTACTACTACTACTACTACTACTACTACTACTACTACTACTACTACTACTACTACTTTATGTCACTTTATGCGATTACAAAAGGGTCCCTTGATATCTCGAGCCTGTCCACCGAGTCCTCATCCTTATCTGATGCGTATTGTCACATTTCCCCGTCCTCTCTATGCCTGCTATGTATGTGCTTGTCTAATACAAACAAAAGAAGGTTTCCTGTTTCCCAGCCGTGGGCCGGGTTATTGTTATCATTAATCATAATTATCAGTATTATCATTATTATTATCATTATTATTATTATTAATATTATAATTATTATACAAGAAGACACGTTTTGGCTGCAGGCTGTTCATGCCTGGATTGTTCTCATTCTTATCAGATCTCTCCTGGGGTACGCGCCCCATGAGATAAAAAACGGATATGTATGTATTGTCACATGTCAGGCATGGACAGAACAGGGAAATGTGACAATACGCATGTTTTATCATGCCGGATGCACAGCCCAGGAGAGATCAGATTAGGTTAAGGAGTCTACGAGTAGTAGTAGTAGTAGTAGTTGTAGTAGTAGTAGTAGTAGTAGAAGTAGTGGAAGAACTACTGCTACTGCTACTGCTACTGCTACTACTACTACTACTACCACCACAACTACTACTACTACTACTACTACTACTACTACTACTACTACTACTGCTGCTGCTGCTGCTGCTGCTACTACTACTACTACTACTAAGTTAGACATATGGGGTCCCTTTCGACATCTTCCAGATTTATAAATTTGATGTTCCGGCAGCTACAAGTAGTAGTAGTAGTAGAAGTAGTAGTAGTAGTAGTAGTAGTAGTAGTAGTAGTAGTAGTAGTAGTAGTAGAAGTAGTATTAAGAGTAGTAGTAGTAGTAGTAGTAGAAGTAGTAGTAGTAGTAGTAGTAGTAGTAGTAGTAGTAGTACTACTACTACTACTACTACTACTACTACTACTACTACTACTACTACTACTACTACTACTACTTCTATTACTACTACTACTACTACTACTACTACTACTACTACTACTGGCAGAAGTAGCTATAAAACTTTCACTATTTTAGTTCGGGGTAAAGAAATTTATTACCTAGAAACGTGTTAACAGTGACTTAATGTTTAAAATTTAATGCATAGACTTGTGCTTATATTAGTGAAACAACTGAAAAAATGCAAATCATGTTTAAGTTATTAAAATTAACCACCACTACCCTGTCTCTTTGTAGAGCCAGTTGCTGCATATTATTCCACCGTTCTCCTGTATGATAAAGTTTGTTTTACAACCTCAGCAGATTCTATGACGCAATGCTCGGAGAGGGGGACAGGAAGTGGACTCTGCCGCCCTCCGACCCCCCCCCCCCCCCCCCTCCCTTCTCTTTCATAGCTCATAGCATTGAAAAACACGGCTGCTTAGTGGCAGGGTCTGGACCAGCTGATGCAATACACAAAATCTCCTATCATGGGATGACTGAGAGAAAAGAAGGACAGCATCCTTTTCTTGAAGTGTAGTACTATCCATAAGGCTGATATGTATGTGAGCTTTTAGGGCCTCTTTAATAATGCCTTAATTGTACTCGGAAGTTGAGGGGGGGGGGGGGGGGGTGACGTTTCCAATTTCCCTTGCCACATATTTTTCTTCATATATCTACTTTTATTCAATACTTTTGACTATAGCTGTATGCTTTTTCGGATGAATATCATGTGACCAGTTCTCCTGTGATTAGGGGAGACGACTTCTTGGCTCACTGGGGACAATTACTGCTAATTGGCAGTTATCAATAACAAAGTAGATTCGAGCTACTATAAATTCAGTTATTACTACTATTTTTACTACTACTACTACTACTACTACTACTACTACTACTACCTACTACTACTACTACTACTACTACTACTACTACTACTACTAACATAACAGTTTCTACAACTACAACTACTTCATTTGCTGCAGCTGCTAAAACTTCTACTACTACTACTATTACTACTACTACTACTACTACTACTACTACTACTACTACTACATTTGCGTCATCATAATCATTTTGCTTAGTGGGAGTAAACGGTACCACGCACATAATTATCATCATCATCATCATCATCATCATTTTGCTAAATGACGGGTCAATTCCCTCCACTTCCTACAACTTGCTCGTCTGGTCGCAACCTTGCTGCAAGTTGACAGAAAAAAAGAGGAGAGCGAGAAAACGGCACAGACAAAGTGTGTTATAGCCATGCTTTAGGGCTGCGTCCGTATTATATTTCAATGTTACAGGTCATCTGGATGCTCTCTAGTGTTTACCTAGCGCGTACCTAGAGTAAACAAGAATACATATCAATATATTTGCCACCTACATAAGTCATACTTAACACTAGAATAGTAAAAGTTTTCTTCTTGGAAAACCTATTAAAAACCTGCTGAACATGCGGTAAATGCGGTTACCGCGAACACCTCGTCCCTGGTCACTGGACATATCTGCTCGGCCCCAGAACATGGATATTCTGTGGGCGGTGGGCTCAGCGCGGTAAGAGCGGTGCCCGCTCACCTAACCCCAGTTATTTACCGCGGTGACCGCGGTTTGAGAGACTCAAGACTTTTTATATGTACTGTATGTATACGGCGGATTTTGCATATGACGGACCAATTTTCCTGGTCCCATTGAGTCCGTCATATCCAAGTTCACCTGCACAGTTGATAAGTCTGTGGCAGGGGCATTTACTGTAGGAAGGTATGCAATATTGTCTTCCTCAATTTCTATTCCACTTCTGAGTTGAATATTGAATCCAGTCCAGCTACTGACATGCTTATATTGTTGATTTGAAAGACGAGCAAGTGCCCAAATGGTGTTTGTCAGGTGTGCATCTTCCATAGCAGTTATAGGTGTAGAGTCATCTGTAGCAATAGGCTTAGGTCCCACCCGTTTGCCAGCATTGTAAATGGGAATCACTCCTGAGTCTGCTAAAATACTCCGTCGATTTTTCTTCTGCACTTCGGGTAACAACCTCAGCCCACTACCATCCTCATGCAACCCTTTTGACTGAATGGCAATGCCATTGACACGATGTGAGGTACTACCTCCACTGAGTGTTTCTTGTAAATGATCAATATTGTCCCATGCCAGAGAGGTGAAACTTCCTGGACGAAGGTCAGTTGGTAGAGGCACATCATCCCCAGATGACAATTTCTCCATACAAAGTGGGGTATCAATTTCCTGCTTCATTGAATAAGAGACAGCATGACCGAGCCGATTCAAGATGGATATCAGTTCTACATTCCCTGTAAGGGACTTGACAGCATTGGGCAATACTACATGTTTTGTGGTCTTTTCCCTTCCTTTTGTCACTGCATAGCTCTAATCTTGACTGAAGGAGTTAGTTAATCTTAAAGTCCTTTCTGTTATAACAGTGCACTCTGGTTCCCCTTTCAGAATCACTCGGTAAAACCTAGCCAGGGACTCAGGGATATTTGTAGTTTTGATATCAGGGGGCCACTCATCCCTTACATTCCTTGATGTGATTAGTTGATGCAAGATAAGGGCAGCTTTTGTGATGGTGCTTTCATCAGTGTGTTTTTCTAATGTCTCAAGGTTTTGTTTTACAGCGTAGAACTTTAGTACAGCTCTATCAAGATCTAGTGATGATGGATACACAAGGACCCTGCCATTAGGGCCATTCACAAGATTCAACGTGTCTTGAAATTCTGCATTCAATATGTGCTTAAAGTGCTCTCTCAGGCCTTGTGTAGTCCCTATAACATGTTCGATGATAGTGACCCTCAGCAGCAACCAATTCACGACTTAAAATTGCTAGAAGTCTACTGTCATGTTTACTTATTGCTGCTGCTCTTATTGTGATATATGCACGCATTTCTCGACATTGAACAAGAGGGGCTTTATTCCCACTACCCTTTAGATACTAGACACCAGAGCAGAATATACATACAGGATCGTATACTCGGTATCCATCAGTGCTTGATCTTTTATTTAATACAATGCATTCTGGAATAGGTAATGTCTGGCTTGCAGTTTGTTGTCTTGAAAGGATTGTGTTCAAATCCCTTTTCTTGGTGAAGAGACTGCAACATTTGCTATGGTAATGAAGGCAAGGAATTTCACCTTCAGCTAATCCAAAAGCCAAATTCTGTACTGAGGCATGATTTTGTATGTCAGCAGCACGTAGTACCATTTGCCATGATGAATAATCCTGCAGGGTTGTAAGCTTTGCATTGGGGTCTGATTCGTGACAGTCTAACATGCAATCATGCCGTGCCCTCTTGGATGGCATCATTTCTGGGGTTGCCATATCAGACCTGTAAAAGAATGAGAAACTCATTTTCCCCACTAACAATGTTCTTATTGACAGTAATTTCTAAGAGCAGTTTTCCGAAGCAAATTGAACTATCTTTCAGTAGATATTGATTAGAGCACTTCATCAAACTAAGAGAGGTACATGTACATGTAGGATTCTTGTAAGTGCAGGCTGAAATGGAAGTTGTCATGCAGCTTAG
>OZ012685.1:21004820-21015737 GCA_963942565.1 Maea johnstoni
TAATGATTTCTTAATAAAGAAAATAAATGATTTCTTAATATAAGTAAATGATTTTCTAATATTGATGAATGATTTCTTAATATAAATAAATGATTTCTTAATATTAATAAATGGCATGCTTTCTTGATATTACTAAATGATTTCTTAATATTAATAAAGGATTTCTTGATATCAAGAAATGATTTATCAATATTAAGATATGATTTTCTAATATCAATAAATGATATCTTAATATTGATAAATGATTTCTTAATATTAATAAATGGCATGATTTCTTAATGTTAATGAATGATTTCTTAATATCAATAAATGATTTCTTAATAGTAATATAATGATTTCTTAATATAGATAAATGTTGAGCATTTATCAATATTACTAAATGATTTTCTAATATTACTAAATCATTCATTGATATTAATAAATGAGCGCCATCTTTTGTTTGCTGAGGGAGTCTTTACATGTGAAATGATGAATACGTGCTTATGCATCAGTCAATTGAATCCCTGGGAGGGGGGGGGCCGGGACTTGGCCGGGAAACACGGTGCTTCTGCTAAATACTGCTTAAAATAGCTGCCCGGTGTACCGGGATTACTGTGATTTATTGTTGTCCGTCGTGGCGGTGCATGATAGGCGGGGATTTGAATAGTGACGTCATATTTTGCTGCCACGATTCCAGTAGGCCTATCAGCCGGGCGCACCCGGCCTGTGCTACAGTACAGCCATTTAATTCCTGCACCAGTCGACCGGACGTCTGTCAGTGCCTGGTTGTAAAGTTCGTGTGGATGACATGTCCAAAACAAGCCAAGTACATCATTGACACACGCTGCTTGCGAAACAAAGCTTCGTTGTTCAGTTTTGAGGTCATCCATACACCCATGGTCAGGAAAATGGTAGGCAATAGAGCATGTGGTTATGTATTATGCCTGGGCTGCCCGTGCATTTAGTGCAGGAATTAAATGCCGGCACTGTAGGTCCACTGTGTTGACCAACTACGGACCTTCACCCGGGGGACTTCCCGGCGCGGGAGAATGAGTACACAAAAATAGAATTTTCACAGTCACATGGTGCTGCAGGTGTTTAATAATGGACGTCAGGTGTTTAATAAAAGTAATGTGAAGGGTGTCTTCTCCAAGTCTAAAATTTTATTTTTATAACTGCTGAAGGTTTTGTTATTTGGGATGTAACTGCTAAGATTTTTGTGGTTTATTTTTACAAAATAAAAAGTTGAAATCTTAGGAACTTGTGTATTCTTGTTGAGCATGCCCCAGGGGTGGGGCATACTGCCACAGAATTGGTTCCTGCCGGTGGGGATGAGTGCTATTTATTGTTTTTTTCCTGAGCAGTATCCCCGCATGTCCCGGCCCCCCCCTCCCAGGGATTCAATTGACTGGTGCATTAGGATAAGCGGGGAAATTTGACCTTGTCGGTCAGATGTCAATTTCAAGTGTATATTTGATCTCTTTTCCATCTCGATATGATTCCCATGGCATTGTATGTGGATAATATACCTTATTTTGATGAATAAATACATGTTAAAGGTCTCCCTTAAAAAGCAGGACACCCAATTTTGGGCACCCAGTTTCAAAATTCCGGTTAAGACAATACTTAAGTGTACTTATTGATTTGTAAATATAATTATATGGACTAAATTCTCCAAAATAATGTACAACTCCCTCTCAACTGCCATGTGCCAGGGAGCATTCGTTTTTTGATAAAGAATTGAATAGTTCAAGGTTTCTCCAATAGATATCACTTATTTATTAATATTAATAAATGATTTATTAATATTATTAAATGATTTTCTAATATCAATAAATCATAGCATTTATTGATACTGTAAAATGGTTTATTGATATTAAGAAATGATTTATTAATATTAAGAAATGATTTATTAATATTAAGAAATGATTTATCAATATTAAGAAATACAGAGCATTTCTTAATATTAATAAATCATTTCTTAATATTAATAAATCATTTCTTTATACTTATAAATCTTTTCTTAATATTAATAAATCAATTATTAATATTAATAAATGCCATGATTTATTAATATTAATAAATAATGTATTAATATTAAAAAATGAGTTATTAATATTTATAAACGGGAATGATTTATTAATATTAATAAATGATGTATAAATATTAATAAATGATTTATTAATATTAAGAAATCATTTCTTAATATTGATAAATATTTATTACTATCAATAAATGTTTATTAATATTAATATATATTAATTAATATTAAGAAATGATTTATTAATATCAAGAAATGCTCTTTTTGTCCACTTTGGTCTTCAATGGTTCTCTTCTTAAAAGATAGTTATTAATGTAACGAGTGATTTAATTTGTAGACGTTATTTGCAGTATTGTAAACACGACGCACTCAAAATTTCCGTGAGCTTGCAGAAAAGTATGTCACTAACAAAATACTTAAATTTGATTGCTTGCACAACCACATTTTCTGCGCGTAGTAAGAAGTGTCTTGTTTCAACAGGTTCTAGGTGCAATCCTTGTCGTCCTGGCTGTGGTGGACCTACTGGACGTAGTGGCAGATACAGCCATTGGCTACTACCATCCCCCTGCTGAATTCATATCACCAGTGGTCACTATGATATCAATGGTAAGCTGGGGGCACTTTATTATTTAGGGGGGTACATACGCTTGTTACCAAAATTTAAAAATACCCCATAAGCACTGATTTCTGGCCAAAAAAGCACCCTTATTTTTCAAAAAACGCAGACTTTTTCCAGTAAAAAGCCACCCCTTCCTTTTTCAAAACACTGACATTGGATGAACGGAAACATGTATTTTAACTTTAGATTTTATAATCCTCTGCCTGTTTAGCGACAGCAGACTCGGAAGCCCAGTCACATACCAGAGCCGCCTATATTACAGCGATTGCAAGGGGATTTTCACCCCCATACTTCGTACCTGGGTACAAAAAAGTACCCCTTCTTTTTTTAAATCGCGGACATGCGGAGGTCTTTAAGGAGACCCCTTCCTCCGCGAAATACGTAACGAGGGTGCGGCCCCTCTGTACCTGAGAGCCCATATTTAGGCTAAGTCGTGACTAGCAAGTTGCAAGGGGTGGAGGAACCCAGAGTAACGACGAGAAACGTTGCTTAGCCCCTAGTCCACTGAAAACTTTTTCGCATGTTCCTGCTAGGGTTCGAATCCGGGTGGCGGTGAGAGATAGTGAGCAGTCAGTGGCAACACATTAGACCACACGGCCTCCAGGGCAAGCCCTCCGCACATCTGTATAGCGAAGAGGGCAGCGCTTGAGAGCGTTTTGCAACTAAGCCACAGCGTCCATTCTTTACAGATTTGTTTTCTATTGTACAGAGAGAGAGAGAGAGAGAAAGGGAGAGAGAGAGTGCGAGAGAGAGAGAAAGTGCGAGAGAGAGAGAGAGAGAGAGAGAGAGAGAGAGAGAGAGAGAGAGAGAGAGAGAGAGAGAGAGAGAGAGAGAGAGAGAGATCTCATCCTACCAGATTGGAATAATTACATCATACTCATCACTCCTTATATGACTATTTCAGATGCTTGCAGTTACGATCATGCATATGGAATTTAACAAAGGCATTCATTCATCTGGAATCATTTTTATCTTCTGGATTCTTCAAGTAACTGCAGGCATTGTTCCATTTCGAAGCTTTATCATTGATACTGACCAGGTACTAGTATGACAACTGTGTGATAAATATTTATTTCATATTGATATGAGATGTGGGATGATTTTTCTTAAAGGAAGAATATTTAGATAAGTGTATAAGTTGCCATAGAGTGACATCGATAACTCATTAACCTTACTTGAATGGCAATTCGAATATTTTGTTTCCTTGTTAACATGACACATTTTCCAATTAAAATAAAATAACATACTGATTTGGCAACCTAAATAAGTCAATGAAGGTTTCCATATTTATACCACTTGTAGAATATATACAATACAGTGAAGCCTCGGGATGTGAACACCCCGAAAGTGTGAACACCCCCTAAGGGAAACACTTTTCTGTACATTTGTTTAAACTTTAAAAGTTTGTACTGTTTGTATATCTATATCAGTCGATCCATGAATCTGTTAAGATAAAGTAATAGCTTGTACATAGGAAGCATTCGTTGCCAAGACATTCATATCATTTCTTTGAAAAGAAATTATCTTTGCATCGATGACGCAATAGTTTTAACTAATGTGATGGCCTGTATACTCAAATCATAGGTGCCACCGACAATACATTCTCTCAATTATATATAGTACCATGGAATTAATTAATATATTCTTTATATATACATGTATAGTCTTAGAGGAGGTTTTCAGAGTTGAATCTTATTATAATTTGGTGGGTCATGTCGGATGTGTGTCGTTTTACTATACATTTTGTAGGACTTCACGCCACCTTCTTTTTTAATCCAATATTTTATCTGCAATATGAGTGTGCATGACTCTAGAAACACCTTTCCTGCATCTGGAAAAATGACTTTGCTGGATTATCAAAGAATACATCAATATATGAAATAGACCGAATACACTCATACCATCGTTAACTCTTCATTGTTCTTATCTACTTTTTCAATATCTTTCTAGAATGTCAATGTTTTTCGACAAGTTCTGTTCTACACGTCATATGGTTTTCGTGTAATTCTGCTGCTTATGCATCTGAAAGCTGATCTCGCTGCCTTCGATGAACCAATTCCATATGCAACAGAGGAAAAACAGCCTTTGATCAGTAAAAACAGCGACGTGTATGAGAATCAAGGGAAAGAGGTACCTGTTCTTCGCGTAACTACAAACGTTGACACATTATCTAATACACAGTACACCATTTACATTTAATGTAATTAACCATTCCAACGTCGAGGCTTCTTTCATCCAAAGCACGAAGATGCAGAGATTTTTTTTAATTCCTAAATCCTGTCATGTTGGTACTCATTGGATAGCTCTCACTGAATCCTCTCAGATGAGTACCCATATGCCAGGGTTTCAATCATTAACAGTTCTTTACATCATTTTGTATTGGCCAAATTAGCCACCAGCAGCATAAGGGTTAAGTAAAAGTTGACTTTTGTAGATTTATCATTTACATTCAATTCCTGACTAAAATCGAGATTTTATTAGCATATCACTGTCAAAGATCCTACATTAATAGAGATATCATATCAAAAAAGAAGAGAAGATGCGTATTTATAATTTAGAATAAACCGTTCCAGATATCTTCATACATGTGGCTACACGGCATATGTGATATGAAATGAATATCTGAAGGATACTGTTTTGTCTTTCAGGAGCCTTGCCCATTACAAAATGCAACCTTTCTATCCAGAATTTCCTTCTTTTGGGTAACTGGGTTAGTATTTTATCTATTACTACAGAGTTATTTAAAATGTCAAAATAAGTAATACTAGTACTAGTAACTATCATCTCACGTCTCACCAAGATAGAGTGCCAGACTGGATACATGGTAACATGCTCTCGGCATTGGCTTGGTAACCAGGTTTCCAAACTTTCAATCATGCATTAATAGTGCAGCTATATTTTTAGATATGTATCTTAGGAATAGATATGTTTGTATCAGTAAGTGATGTCTACGCAAGCATGCATATGAACACGTAGACATTTCAAGTTATTTGCGTGATAATAATATTTCACGTAAACACATTCTTAGTTAACTACATGAATGAACGAGATAATTTCAATTTAGATCATTCAATAAAGACCTTTACCGTTGCAGTAATAAAATTGAACTTAACGGGAGTTATGACAATAACCTGCTTCATTTAAAAAAGAGTTTTATCTTTGCAGTTATATAGATGTATAATTTTGAGTCATTTAATGAAGACGTATCTTTGCAATTAAATCAATGAACATATTCACTTTATTCAATGAAAAATTTTAACTTCGCAGTTAAAATAGCATTCAATGAATCAGGTACCAACGCATTTCAATGTTATTAGTTCATAACCCCGCTATAACCCCTCTTAGGCTTGTGATGCTGGGTTACAAGCGCCCCCTAACGAGAAAAGATCTCTACCCATTGCTGCCCGATGACCAGTCCAAGACACTGTGGGAGACCTTTAACAAACACTGGAGCAGGCAGGAGAATGTGGGAAAAACGTAGGTGCACTTTAGTTTACCACGTTTAACGCAGTAAATGATTGCAATGATCCTGTACGGTCATTATTACTCTCGGATTAAAAACAGGCCATGCAATAATGTTGAAACAAGTTTAATTCAAATCAGCAAAATGATTATACGGGTTAGTCACATTACCATTGATATCAACATATATTGTTTGATGTATGTATGACTAGAGATAATGTTTTTCGTACCTCATCCATAGGTTCTTTATGTATTTCCAATCACATTTCATATGGAGACAATGCAGTAACGCTGTTTATTATTCAATTCGCACAGAGAAAACATATATGATCTGACACACATGGAAGTAGCACAATCCCTAAGCAATGTTTAAAAAATATATTTAATTAGAAGTTTTCCTTTTGTAAGATTTAACTACTAGTATACCTCTTTATATACCTTTCAAATCTTAATATATATGACCAATTATGCTCAAAATAGTCAGTCCATACTGCGGATGCGAATGGATTTAAGACCCGATTGTTTCTTCTAGTGTTGAAAAAGGCTACATGTCCACAGCCAGTTACAATGGAGTGGAAGGAGTGGAGAAGGTACGATTTGATAGTCATAAGCCTGGACACGAAAAGATGAAGCCTTCACTAAGCTTCGCATTGTGGAAAACACACGGGATCTACTACGCCTTTTCGGGTCTACACAAACTCTTTCATGATCTTATGAACGTACTAAATCCACAAATACTTGGGTAAGGGAACGCGTTTTTTATCAACAAAGAAGGTTTTTTGTATGACATTTCGTATGAAGTTGCGAAGATATCGATACATAATTATTAATAGGTTGATTGATCTATAACTTCATCCATATATGCATATTCTTACTCCATCACATATGCTTTATTACGCTAGAACATAAATGTAATACTTAGTAACCAATAAATGTTCACTTGTCCTGTCAAAAAATTCACCCTAAAAGATGTGGTAGATTAAATCAAGAAATTATCTTTATTCTTTGTAAGATTTCATTCGTTCTAACTGGAAGCCATCAAATCATTGTAGTAAAGCAGGATTTAATACAAAAAGGTTGCTGTCTTTGTTGCAAGTAAGATATATACATAATATTTTTCTAGCAATGTTTTATTTTAAAAACATATTACACATTGCCATGTTTTTACTTTTTATGGTGGGGCAATTTCTATGATAGAGAGAGGGAAATAAAGAACTTTTAAAAATATTTTTCATATGTGTCATATTTTCTCTTTCACGCCTGATCAATAGTACTTTTTAGTTAAGTGGAATGACATAGTGCATCCTTTTTTTATTTTGTTCTTATTCCAGCCTACTGCTAGACTGGATCTCTTCGGACAGTCCCTATGTATGGCAAGGCTATGCTGTTGCCTTTCTCTTCACCATCAATAACATTGTCCGCGTGTCATTCTCAAACACATGGCTTTACATGGCCCAGAGGTCAGGCATGAACGTCAGATCAGTCATGACTGAAGCAGTCTACAGGAAGGTGGGAATATTTTTTCTAAAATGTTTTTTATGTTTATTTTCCTGCAAGTCAGCAAAGACCATCGAATCAGATACGGAGTGGAAGTATGATATAAATACACACACACACACACATATATATATATATATATATATATATATATATATATATATATATATATATATATATATATATATATATATATATATATATACATATATATATATACTAGTATATATATATATATATATATATATATATATATATATATAAATATATATATATATATATATATATACTAGTATATATATATATATATATATATATATATATATATATATATATATATATATATATATATATAAATATATATATATATATATATATATATATATATATATATATATATATATATATATATATATATATATATATATATGTATATATATGCATATATGTATATAGATGTATATATATATATATATATTGTATATATATATATATGTATATATATATATATATATATATATATATATATATATATATATATATATATATATATATATATATATATATATTATGTATATATATATATATATATATATATATATATATATATATATATATATATATATATATATATATATATATATATCATCAGCTCCACTCTGATACTAATAATAATAACAATTTGATATTGCGCCCTTTCCATAAACATGCTCAAAGGCACATTACATTCCATTGTCAAAGGATAGATGTTGATATCCACATAGTTAATTGATATATACATCTTTGAACAGATGTGTCTTCAATTGTCGTTTGAAGATTGCCACACTCCCAGCTGCCCGAATATTATCTGGGAGCTGATTCCATAGTTTTGGGGCACAGGCACTAAACGATCTGTCACCGTAGGTTTTCATCTTGTTTCTCTGCTCGCAGAGTAAGTTCTTGGATGTTGATCTCAGTGTCCGTGGTGGGACATACTCTTTCAGCAATTCCCTCAGGTAAGAAGGTGCAGTTCCATGCAAACACTTGTACGCCAGTAGCCAGTGCAGCTCCTTAAGTACTGGAGTGATATGGTCATTCTTCTTTGTGAGAGTGATCACCCTGGCAGCGTTGTTTTGTACTCTCTGGAGCTTACGTATTAGCTCTTCGGGTATTCCACAGAGAAGTCCATTGCAGTTGTTGAATCTTGAGGTTACCAGGGATATGACAGCACTTTTACTTGATTTAGCAGTCAAGTATTTTCTGATCCTTCCGATGTTTCGAAGGTAATAGTTTGCAGATTTGACTGCCTTTGACACATGTGCTGCCATATTCATGCTTGGATCAAAAACAGAGCCCAGATTGCCGATAGGTATATTGAGAATCTTAACAATCTCACCATTTACCGAAATGCTAGGCACAGATATTTTGGCTCGCTGCTTAGGGGTACCTAGCACTAGGACTTCCTTTTTGTCTGCATTCAGTTTTAGCTTGTTCTGTGACATCCATGTATATATGTCACGAAGGCAGCCCTCCAGCCTAGCAACTCCTATGTCCACCACGTGTTGGGTGATGGGTTTTATTGCCAGATAGAGCTGTCTGCATATATGTGAAGCTCTAAACCATGCTTTCTGATAAGTTTTCCAAGGGGTAGGAGGTAGATCAGAACAACAATGGTCCTAACACTGATCCCTGTGGTACGGACCACAGAATGTCCTGTAACTCAGAGAATGACTTGTCAATCTTGATGCGGAGTGTGCGACCTGACAGGTAAGACTTAAACCAAGCAAGTGCTTGACCCGTAATACCTAGTGTATTTTCCATTCTGCTGAATAGAATATCATGGTCGATGGTGTCGAACGCCGCACTCAGATCTAACATGACCAGTATAACTACTCCATGCTGGTCAATGCTGGTTAGAATGTCATTCTGTACTTTCACTAGGGCAGTCTCAGTGCTGTGACCAGGCTTGTAAGCAGATTGTAAATGTTCATGCAAGTTGTTCTCAGTCATGTAGTCAGTGAGTCGCCCCGCCACCACCCTCTCCAACAGTTTTGAGATGTAAAAGTTACTGACAGGACGGTAGTTCTTTAGAATATCTGGATCTAGGGTAGATTTCTTAAGTAACGGTGTTACTATAGCCGACTTCATGGATTTCGGTACCTGGCTAGATCTGAGAGAAGAATTTATGATGTTAGTCATTACTGGAAGTAATTCACTTCTACTTTCTTTGATTAGCCAAGTTGGGATGGGATCAAGCATGCAGCTTTTTGCAGGAGACTTGCAAATTATCTTCCATACTTCCTCCTCTGTAGTATTCTGCAGAACATTCAGAGTGGAAACAGGTGGTGACTGTGCTATTTCCAGGTTGATGTCAGAGCAGTCAGGGAGGTTATCCCTGATTTTATCAATCTTTTCCTTGAAAAAGCATGAGAACCTATTTGCAAGTTCTTCTGCAGAGCTGTGTTCTGGGAGTTTTGACACTTTCTGCCTGAAGAGGAGTTCATTCATTGTCTGGGACATCGCTTTTGAATCCTGCCCACAATCAATAATCCTCTGATTGTAATATGACACTTTGCTACTTTCAAGGAGCTTGTTGTATTTGTCTCTTTCTTCCTTGAAGATTTCGCGATGAACTGTCAGGCCAGTTCTCCTCCACAGCCTTTCAGCTTTTCTTTTCTCAGATTTTGCTAGATGGAGATCATCAGAGAACCAAGGCTGTTGTGGTCTTATCACAATAGACTTTTCCTTGGGTGGTGCATGCTTATTCAGCACATTGGTTAGTTGTGTATCATATATATCCATGAGATCAGTGACAGAGAGGTTGTCATCAGGATCCCCTAGTCTTTGTGAAATGTCTGTTCTAAAACTGGGCAGGTCAATGGAGCGAAAGGCCCTGGTTATTATTTTTGTCTTCTGATATATATATATATATATATATATATATATATATATATATATATATATATATATATATATATATATATATATATATATATATATATATATAAATATATATTTATATATCCTATGCTTTGCCATTAAGAATTTATATCAAATAATTGTATCACCACCAGTGTGCAAATTTTCTTATGATTTATATGATCCTGTCATGTCCTTTCATACCTTAGAAGAGTTCCCCTTGGTCTAGTTGTGATGTGCTGTCATTGAGCTTTTAGTAGGGATATAAGTACAGGTACTCGATACAATACTAAATGCTGATATTGATTGGGAAAAAGTATCGAATCGTATCATTAAGATTTAAAGTATACAAATAAAAAATGATCTTTCCACAGGAAGATATTCATTCATTAGCAGAATTACTGAAGCTAACAGTGCTAAA
>OZ012685.1:21018437-21030937 GCA_963942565.1 Maea johnstoni
TCCCAAAACTCTTTACACATTTATACTATTGCATGTTTAGAAAAGCCGCAGAGTGGCACACTTAATAAATCAAATTTCCAAACCTTTCCTAGCGGTACGCAAGTAGTTCTGTTACAATGTTATGTTGATATATTATACATTGTATAATATCAATAATATCAAAACAATATCAAATGTTACTTTTCAAAGGAAATTGCCAATTATAAGAAAAAAGGATAATTTTCGCAAAGCAGCAAGAATGGTGGGATGACCCACTTGTCTAATCTATTATTAGATCGGCAGCTTCTAAAATGCGGAACTGGAATTATGTAAAACTCGTGTCGATATGATGGACCAAGTGTGAAAGAGCAAATAAAGAACTTTAATTTCAAGACCTTCTTTTGGGGAGGATAAATAGAACTTTATTTGTTCCCGACTAACCCATAGGCAGGATAAAAAAAACTTTATTTGTTCCCGACTTACCCGACCACTCTAGTGAATAGGTATCTATCAATATATATCATCTATCTAACCTGTCTGTCTGTATTTCTGTCTATCTATATATTTATCTACTATCTAGCAATCAATCTTTCTATCTATTCATGTGTGAGAGCCTTATATAAATAAAATGTTGTTCTTCATCTAAAGTGAGAGCATCCAAAACACACACACAAAGACATATATGTATGTATGTATGTATGTGTGTGCGTGCGTTTGTGTTTTATTTACCCTTCCTCTGGAGTGGTCTAGAAGAAATAAAGTTTTATTTACCATACCGGTAAAACAAGTGTTATTTTCCTCCCCCCTAGAGTATGCGAGAACTTATTAGTTAGATCTTATGTGCGTGGGGCGTGGGGTTGGGGGGGGGGGGGGGGGGGGTGGTATATAAATGACTGTGCGCGGGCGTGCATGCATGCGTGTGTGTGCGTTCATGAATTGGTTCATAAACTACGTTTTGATGGAATCAATGAAGTATATCATATTATCTGCCTGTCTTTCCATATTTCTCTGTCTACCTATCTATATACGCACACCATACGCACACACACACACATACATACATTTATGTGTGTGTGTGTGTGTTTGGATGCTCTCACATTAGACGAAGAAAAGAATTTTATTTATATAAGGCTCTCACACATAAAAAGATAGATAGATTGATAGATAAGTAGATATATATATATATATATATATATATATATATATATATATATATATATATATATATATATATATATATATATATATATATATATATATATATATACAGATAGACAGTAATACATACAGACAGACAGAAAGGTAGATAGAAAATGTATATTGATCGATATTCATCCACTAGAATGGTCGGTTAAGTCGGGAACAAGTTCTATTTACCCTCCCAAAAAGACGGTCTTGAAAATAAATTTCATTGTTCCCTCCTTCACTCATGGTCCATCATATGGGCACGAGTTTTACATACATTCCGGTTCCGCATTTTAGAAGCTGCCGTTTCTAATAATAGAATAGACAATTGGGTCACTCCGCTTTTCATGTTCATTAGCGTCAATGACAGTTTAAGCATAATCAATATCCATAATTGCAATATTTGAAGATATAGGAAATAAGAAATGCGCATTTCATAGCCTTAATGAGAACAGCGTCTTGATGATAAATAATAACAATGACAAAAATGCGGGTCGTGTTTGCAACTTAAGGCAGCTTTTATTAGCAGCCCCGATCACCGTATATTTGAAAGTTTCAACATTTTACATTATTAAACGTTCCATGTCAAACTTTCATACTTTCAACACGTTTGGAAGTTTGAAAGTTTGGATATTTGAAAGTATGGAACTTTGAAACTTTGAAACTTTGACCAAAGTTTCAAACTTCCAACACGTTTTGGAAGTTTGAAAATTTAGATATTTGAAAGTATGGAAGTTTGAAACTTTGAAACTTTAACCAAAGTTTCAAATTTCTAATACGGTTTCAAAGTTTGAAATTTTGAAAATATACCCAAAATTCCAAATATCCAATACGATTTGAAACTATAGAAATTTGAATTATTAAGTGTACCACTGACCATAAATATATATATATATATACATATATATATATATATATACATATATATATATATATATATATATATATATATATATATATATATATATATATATATATATATATATATATATATATATATATATATATATATATATATATATATATATATATATATATATATATATATATATATATATATATATATATATACATCCCCTCGAGAGGATTGTTACCCTCGTGCAGTACCTTGTCTGACCAGTATGAAATATGCATCGGTAATATAATACAAATCAAAATATTTGCATTGTAGGCATTAAAACTTAGCAACACCGCCAGAAAGACCACGACAACGGGTGAGATTGTGAACTTGATGTCTGTGGACGCCCAGAAGTTGCAGGACGCCCCGGTGTACATGCACCTAGTGTGGAGCACCCCTGTCTTCACCGCCATCATCATGACCGTTCTCTGGGGGATCATAGGGCCCTCGTGTCTGGCCGGACTGGCCGTGCTTCTAGTGCTCGTCCCCTTCAACGCCTTCTACCTGGGAAACAGGATACGCATCCTGCAGGTTGGTCTCTAGTTATCTTGTCGGGAGCATCTTTAAACTTAAGCTATGAGATGTTCTTAAGTCAAATGAACAAATGGTAAAGTGGATTTTAGATGGCCCTCGCCATGCGAATAAAAAAATAAAAAGTGTAGAAAATTAAATTTGATGCATACATATACCATTCTTTATCTTCATAACTAAAGAAAGTTCAAACCGAAATAAAGAAGAAACCGTAGTAGAAGTAGTAGTAGTAGTAGTAGTAGTAGTAGTAGTAGTAGTAGTAGTAGTAGTAGTAGGAGGAGGAGGAGGAGGAGGAGGAGGAGCAGTAGCAGCAGTAGCAGTGTAGTAGTAGTAGTAGTAGTAGTAGTGGTGGTAGTAGTAGTAGAAGTAGTAGTAGTAGTAGTAGTAGTAGTAGTAGTAGTAGTAGTAGTAGTAGTAGCAGCAGCAGCAGCAGCAGCAGCAGCAGCAGTAGTAGTAGTAGCAGCAGTAGTAGTAGTAGCAGCAGCAGCATCAGCAGCAGCAGTAGTATGTGCTGTGTAAGCATTAGATGTGCAAGTAAATATGTTGTATGTATGCATGTATGTATTTTTATAGATATGTAAGTTCAAAATGTTTACGTCACAGTCATGGATGTTATTTTGTGTTTTACTTTATTCTATGTATTTATGTGGCTATATCTGTATATAATTCATGGTAATGTAGATGTCACTGTCGTTTGAGTTAAATGTAGAAAGGTGCATACGTACATGCATGCATACACCTATGCATACAGTTCTACATTTCTGTTTTCTCTTCTAATTTGTGAACAGGTGAGACAAATGGCTCTCAAGGATCAAAGGATACGTCTGATGAACGAGATTTTGAGTGGAATCAAGGTAAGGAGCTGCCTTTTCATTCGTTATCTTCATATGCATAGAATATTCAAACCGAAATAAAGAAGAAAACGTAGTAGTAGTAGTAGTAGTAGTAGTAGTAGTAGTAGTAGTAGTAGCAGTAGTAGTAGTAGTAGTAGTAGTAGCAGCAGCAGCAGTAGCAACAGCAGCAGCAGTAGCAACAGCAGCAGCAGCAGAAACAGGAGTAGTAGTAGTAGTAGTAGTAGTAGTAGTAGTAGTAGTAGTAGTAGTAGTAGTAGTAGTTGTAGTAACAGTAGTGGTAGTACTGGTACTAGTGATGGAATGTCAACTAATGTCATGGTAATAACTAGTGCTAGTATTACTAATTTACTACTATTATAGCAAGTCACCATATAATAAATTCTAACGCTAATTGGATGTCTTTCCTTTTGTAGGTTTTGAAATTGTACGCCTGGGAAAAATCCTTTGCTGGCCAGATTGAAGCGATCAGAGAAAAGGAACTCAAGGTTTTAAAGACGCAATCGTATCTAAGTGCCGCAAGCTCTATGTTTTGGTTTTGTTCTCCTTTCTTGGTAAGAAACAGTTTATTGATACCATCTTTTCTAAAGAAACGGAGAGGGTTATCATCAAACAATACAACAGAAAAGCTTTATGCTCTATTCAACCAGTCGACGGTGTCTGTTCCTAAACTATTTATAAAACGTCACAAGTATGCCATAGTCTGTCTATTCAAAAACTCTAAAATACCATTTGGAGGTGTCTGTTTCTAGCCAATTGATTACACGTCACAAATAAGATATAGTCTGGCTATTTAAATGGTAGGTGACAAATTCTAAAATGTATTTGTCGATTTGTTCTTAATTTCATATGTAGAACGACCACAATTAAAAGCAACGTCATAAAAACAGGTTTGAGTATAAAGTTGGTCCGAGAATTATGCTATGGGAATTGTCTTTTCCTAACCCTATATCGAAAATAAAACACACAATACTGCTTCAAATTATCGATGCGGATATATATATATACATATATATATATATATATATATATATATATATATATATATATATATATATATATATATATATATATATATATATATATATATATATATATATATATTTATATTTATATTTATATATATATGTATATATATATATATATATATATATATATGAGTGTGTGTATGTATGTATGCATGTATGTTTATGTGTGTGTGTGTGTGTGTTTGTGAGAGAGAGAGAGAGAGAGAGAGAGAGAGAGAGAGAGAGAGAGAGAGAGAGAGAGAGAGATGTATCATAATTCATATATTTTGAAATAACTCTTTTTTCCAGGTGGGATTTGCTATGTTTAGCACGTTCATTCTATCTTCTCCGGACAACATACTTGACGCCAAGAAAGCATTTGTGTCTATTGCATTTATCAACAGTTTGAACATACAGCTGTCTAATTTGCCGCAATCCGTCTACTTCCTTGTTCAGGTGAGGTGTTATCGTACTACATATATCATGATTCTAAATGCCTCATGAGAGAAAGTCACTATACGTCCCCAATGGTAAACCTTTTATCTCTCTGGTTAAGTATATGATAATCCGTTTGCCTCGGGAACGCAGTTTTTGTTTTAAAGTTGTTTGAAATTGAGTTTTGATAAACGGTGCCTTACTTCAGGAGTTATCATTTGCTATCATTAGCACGTATAAGGAGAGAACTTTCACCTACTACAATGAACAACACTAAAAAAGTACAATGTATGCTATATTTAAGTAACAAATGACATAACATTGTTATGAAATATATTAACCCATTTGCATCTGCATACATGCTCTGACGACTGGAACATACATGGCAAAGCATACATGACAGACAGAACAAAATGGTTTTCTCTGCCTGTACTGTCACGCATGCTCTTTCGTATATAACAGATACACTGCATCAACTGTTGAGCAATTTGTTTGCAGGCGATGGTATCCCTGAAAAGGATACGAAGGTTCCTGAATTGTGAAGACCTGGATGAAGAAAGTGTCAGTCATGATCATTTACGAGGTAAACACTTTTCTTATATTTGTATCGAAACTGTTTTGATTTTGTTTGCATGTTTTGGCATAAGTAAAGGTTTCAATTAATTTGATCCTTCAAACGGAATTCCCAGTTACAAACACAATCGGCAGTACATTACGTGATTCTGTCTTAGTAGCATCAAGAAATATATCATACACAAATTATTGAAATAATGCAATATTAAACAAACCAACTCACACAAAAACCTGATTAATTTTCTTCTTATAGGTAAGGGCATGGATAACCTAGACAATAGTGTTAACTTTGACAAAAACAAATGGGATAGTCATGGTTTTTCTGTTTATGTGATAGATTTTGAAAGAATGACTCCAACAATACCCGTACATATCAAGTTCAGGAGGACAAACATGTGTATGAAATACTTTTTCAGAAAATCCAATTGAAATATCAGACGGAACTTTTGGCTGGGACAAGGATTCAGAAAGCTTACCAACCTTAAGAAAGCAAGTATTGAATGATACAATGCGTAATGAATAAAACAAAAGTTAATGTTGCGATATATTTTATATTAGTGCTAGTTTAACATTGATGACATGCAAGAGTTGTCATGTTCGTCCATTCGCGTGGAAGCCTGAAGCTTAAAGAAATTTACATAATGGATCTTTTCAATAGTGCTATCTGTATTTTTTTCAAATCTGATGGGGTCACCTAAAGCTTATCACTTGTGCTGTTGATGGCTAATTTGACCAATACAAAATGATTTAAAAGCTTGAAAAATCACTGAATTCCTGGCACCCTGAGAGTACTCAGCGCTATCCAATGAATACCAACATGACAGGGTGTAGATGGTTTTCAAAGATCTTTGCGTCCTTTGGACGAAAGTAGCCTTAGGAACGTTAATGTTAAGTGTTAAATGTAAGAAAGTTACAGGTGTTGGCCTATTAAACGCACCAGATTATAATGCAATATTCGATCAGTTAGTAAGAACAGAAGAATATGATATGAAAATAGAGGCAAAGAAAATAGAGGCAAACAACGATTTTGAGTCGCACCATTCTTAACTTAGTAGACAAATAAACTTTAATACGTTGACCTCGCATCTCCGGAAAACTAATATAAAAATAAATGTGTATCTCATAATTGCGTGGCTACAGTTGTATTTATCATTAACCCTTAATAAGCCGGATAAAGTTACGATAAATGAAATCCCAAGCCAAGATTCATTGTGCATAGCAAAACAGTTATAATTGTAATGTATATGAGATTATATCATTTATATTAGAGTGTAATGTAATTAATCTTTTTTTCCAGTATTGATTTCACGGTATCCGATGGTCAGCTTATCGCTGTAGTGGGTCAAGTTGGAAGTGGTAAATCGTCCTTAGTGTCAGCAGTACTCGGAGAAATGGAAAAGATTTCGGGCAATATAAATGTTCGGGTAAATATGATCTAAAATGTAATGTACTGTTTGATATAAACTTAGTCCTCATTCTTAACCCATGACCTATTTCTCTCCAGAATTGACTGACGAAATAACTGGTACTTGGATATATATTTAATTAATGAATATGAAAGTAACAATGGCTTATGATGTTCTAATGGTAGAAAGATACTCAATATGAACAATCGTTCGTATGTTTTTATGGAATATTTGAGGGAAAATGTTACTTTTTAACACAACTAACGCACCCCCATTACATAGTTTTTAAATAATAGCTTTATTCCCCAGTTGCTTTTATATATATCCTAGGATTCATACGACAATATCCAAGCGATGTTCAGACATAATGTGTTAATAGATACTGATAAAGAATAGAATAGAATGGAATTTCTGTTGAAACAGGTGTCCAAGCACGTATACAGGATGTTCTCTAAGGCAATTAAAGCTAAGGAGTGGGTTGGAAAGTGTGAGTAAGAAGAGAATAGGAATAACACAATTGATATGACTAATAGTATGTTAAGACTGAGATAATGACGCGCTACATACTACGTATCAAGAGTCTACCTGTAAGCTGTAGCTCTATACAAGTCAGCCTGTGTATTGCAGTCCATGTTAATAATGACCCTGTTCAATATAATGTAATATGTATACCTATTATTTGTAATTCATTTAAAAATATTTATAACTATAGAATACAGACCTTTTGAATGATCCGTATGATTTTTTAATGATAGGATTACAGCAAATAATTATACAATAAAGTACAAGACAATAAAGACATTAATCTACTTTTAATCTTCTTTCCTTACTACTAATTAGGGGAGCATCGCTTACGTTCCTCAGCAAGCATGGATTAGGAATGCCACGGTCAAGGATAACATTCTTTTCGGGAAACAGCTCAACAGCGCCACCTATAGGAAAGTCATTGACGCATGCGCAATGGGGCCCGATCTCAAAATACTACCTGGAGGGGACTTGACTGAAATAGGTGAAAAGGTGCATAATCTTTGCAATAAAAATGATGTTCTATATTATTGTTCAAATATTAGGAAAAAAGTGATATGTCCTGTATTAAGATATGCGTTTCACTCTACAACGTTTTGATTACTAACAATATTGTTGAATAGGAAATTAATCGAATTTGTGATTTTGGATTTTTCCAAGATTCTTTATTCCGAAAAGCCAATATTGAAGGTTAATATTCTAATGACAGTAATAATACATCCGACTTTCATTATACCGAACTGACCCTACTCGGAAAAGTTAAAAAATAAACCACTCGGCTTAATTCCTATTCTACAGAAGTATTTCAATATTTTCCATTTCGGATAATATGCAAGGATTTTATTTCGTGATTATACAGTGTCTATGATTGTAACTACTATCATTCATAGTATGTTATCTGCGAGATGTATGCATATTAAGTTGTTCATTTCATGGCTATACGTAACTTAATGGTTTAATGGCAACATACACACAATTATACTTCACGGTTATATTTCTGTTACTTTTTTACTCACTTTCTTTATCCACTATGTTGCCAATTATCAATAGTGATAACGTCAATGAATATACGATACGATATCATATTATTAGTTACGCCCTGTTGGAAAGTGGAATCCGGCCTGATATCCAACCGAAAAGTCATCCAGATCTCACGATGCGGAGCCGAGTGGGATCTGGATGACTGAGGGCGGATGGCAGGCCGGATTCCACTTTCCAACAGGGCGTAACGAATTTATCACCTGCTCTTTCATGCTAAGTAAAAAGAACAAATACATCTCAATGAGCCGTGAGCCTGAGGAAAATCTCAGTAGGGCCTCAACCAGAGAGCCAGCGCAGACTCCCTGCCGCTAATTTGACAGTGAAGCATGGGGGAAAATCAACAAAAAACAATCCATATCTGTTCTGACTAGTCTTATCTTGAGCTTCCATGCAATTCTACCGATATTCATACCCTAGTCAGTCAATTACGACTGAAAATGAAGCTGAAGCGACGAACTAAACAGGCACGGGGTTTTGGCCATTTTTCACACAATGCCCATGCGCACCGCTGGAGGTCAGAACGAGGCAGGTGACCTCTAGGGGTCAGATTGCTGTGGCCAAGTGATAATATCAAGCTCCAAATGGTAATATTGAATTCTGCCGTTCGATATTGAATCTACAAAGTGTGAACGGCTCCAGGTCTAACACCTATTGACCAATCAGCATCAAGAATCACAGTAGAGCAGGTAATAAGGTACGATCTATATGATACGATAGTATATGTTACGATTTGATATGATACAATACGATATACGATGCGATACAATATAATGATACGATACAATACAATGCACAATACAATTTACCCTTTTCTCATCACAAGGGTATCAATCTAAGTGGTGGTCAGAAGCAGAGGGTCAGTCTGGCCAGAGCTGCCTATTCAGATTCGGACATTTACATCCTGGACGATCCACTCAGTGCCGTGGACGTGCATGTTGGTCAGCAGTTGTTTGAAAAGGTCATCGGTCCTACAGGCCTTCTGGCCAAGAAGGTAATCGACAACTTGAAGTGTAACCCATTCACACTCAGAGTTCCTCTAGAAAGTACCGTCAGCTACTCTCATACTTTTGAAAATAACCTGGGGAATAAAACAAACGTTCACAAAATACTTGCTGGGGAGTTCTTGTTTGTCTTCTGTTTAATATATCTCCCCCAGAAATGCTTTTGTTAGAAAAATATATACAAAATCGTCAGGCATTTTTGACGCTTTGGGTGTGAAAGTAATTAATGTATTTCAGGAGGTTATGTTAATTGCAACACAACCAGCAGGTTTATTTTGACTGTTTCTCTTAACATGCTTTATAAACAGTTCTTTCATACCCTCTTTACCAATATGTGTCTCACCCTGTAATCTTCCTGCATACAGTAAAGACATTTAATTCCTGCACCAGTCGACCGGACGCCTGCTGGCGCCTGGTTGTACAAGCACCCATGGATAACATGTTAAGAAATAAGCCAAGCATATCAATAACCCGCGTAGCTTGCGGAACAAAGCTACGTTCAGTTGTAAGGTCACCCAGGCATCCATGTTCAGGAAACTGGATGGCAATCGGGCGTGCGGTCGAGTATTATGCCCGAGCTGCCCACGCATTTACTGTGCAGGAATTAAATGTCGGCACTACACATGGTCCTCTTTCAGACCCGTATTTTAGTTACCCATGGGATTCAGTTCCTGCCACAGACGGACCTCATCGTGGTGATGAAGAATGGCGAGATCTCAGAGACCGGAACTTACGACGAGCTGCTCAACAAAGATGGCGCCTTCGCAGACTTCTTAAATACGTATCTCAATGAAGGCGACGGCAACGAGAGCAGCGGCCCCGAATGTAATATCTCAAATAATACAATCATTCAATTTACTTATCCAATTTTTCACATACATTTTTAATCGTGTTTAATTTTAAAGATTGTCTCTCTTTGTGAATTTTTTGTATGGATAACCTATGAAATGAAAGTTTTTTACCTAGTGGTGCAAAATTTTAATGATGCGGTTAAACACATCAGAGTAGAACATGTGAATATGTGCTTTTCATATGTTCCGCTTTGTGGAACACAAAAAAACTGGGACACGTGAACATGTGTTGTTCATAAGTTGCCCAATTGGAATACTTTCAAGTGAAGCTCTTTGATATCTGCCATCAATGTATTTATCGTGTAGAACACATCAAATAAGATCACATGAATATGCTATAGTATCAGGAAAATTCATCAATTGCGTTTTCAACCTATCATTGCAGTTAATACCTTATCGCCTTCGTTGATAATTCGCATGATAACAACTTATACTGAATTTAGGAGGACCGTGCCAAATACAGAGAAATTAAAATTTCTTATATACTCTAGGGACTACTACGAAAAAACATAACTGACTGGCGGAAAGAAATCAAACTTTGAGCAAAAACAAATACCTATTTCATTGACAAATGAAGTATGAAACAATTTTTTTTGCTTGAACGCTTCAAATTTTGCGTTTGAACTTTTCAATTTGTAGTGCGGCTGCGCGATCGTCTAAGCCAGTTCTCAGACGGTAGTTTAACAGAGAGCGGACACCACTCAGAAATATCTAAATTTACAAAAAGGTAAGTCAGATAACAAGTCAACCCTGACTTATGGTATGCACCAATATTACTACTATTACAGTCTTATCACCATCACAATCTGAACACCTGAAGGCCAAGTGTTCGACACATAAAAGTGTTCAGTTAATGTAGATTCTGAACTCAGAACATACCAGTACCAACTCTGTTGGGGCCAAAAAGTCTTTAACAAATCGATATGTTTTCTTAGCATATGTTCTAAACTCTAATATCTTATATATCAAATGCAACTTTTCGTCGATAGGTCATACATGATTGATCTCGAATACTAGTACTATGTATATGTTTGTTTATTGACTGTAATTGTACCTTTACAAAAGCATACTTAAATCGATCGTGTTAACAAAATAACGGTATATGATAAAGAGAACATTATTACATAACTATGATAGCATTCGCAGTATAATGTAGTCTTTTGAGGGAAAAAAATAATGATATTTCATTGACTAGGCCTCACTAGCTCATTGGTTTACTAAATGTTAGGTGGTTACCTACGGGCAAGGCCAATGTTTATTCCATGCTTTTCGGCTTTAAGAGGTATCTTATAATAACATATAAAATCAGATTTAAGCAAAAATATACTTGTGACATTCTTAACATACATATACGGAAAATCCATCAAGATCGCATTATAAGAATAGTCAGATTTGATCATTGTTAATAAATTTTAAATATTTTTCAGATCAAGTAATTTACCATTCTCTTCCTTGCTAATAAGTTCATGAAATTGTGAAACGAAATGCACGAATTTATTTTCTTATACAGAAATACACAAAAGCCTATGTTTGTCGTTCATTACAAATGGGCAACGGTAATATTGATATGGTACCTTTCTTCATTCGGAGTAGGTGTTGGGGTTAAATACATTCACTTGAACAGCCCCATAGATTGTGGCCCAATACCTTGTATTTCTCAACGACTGAAATACAACAGATTGAACACGTTTTCATAATTTCATACTTTTTCTTGGCCTTTAGAATCTCAAAATTTGAGAATAAATGTATAACGTATACGTGGCTTACTAATTATAAAATTCAAAGCCATATTGCCAAATTGTTTTTCAGAAATAGAGGAAGAAGTCGTAACAATTCCACCAGTTCCCATAAAAGCGAACTAGATGAGGAACAAATGGAAAAGAGGCGCCAGATTATTGAAGTCGAATCATCAGAAATCGGTTCAGTACGTAATTCTAGTCCCATTATCCTGCGAATGAATACATGTTAACTTCTAAATGCCATTGTTTTCATACCCTTGTTTTTTCTTTATTCATGTCTAAAATTACGTCTGCGTGATAATTCAATACATTTGAAGATAATTTGGAAATAAAGCGTAAACCCTTAAAATATCTAGTGGAATGTTCTTGAACGAGGTCTACTTTATTCTCCAGACACACACATATATGTATATATATATATATATATATATATATATATATATATATATATATATATACATATATATATATATACATA
>OZ012685.1:21035937-21038437 GCA_963942565.1 Maea johnstoni
ACATTAAGTCACTCTCTGTAGCGGGGACTGATGTGTCTGTTGCATCTGAGCCTGTGCGGAATCTGGGAGCTATGTTTGACTCTCAACTGATCATGGCACCCCATGTCAAAAGTGTTGTCAAATAATCTAGCTTTCACCTGAGAAATATTGGAAAAGCGAGACGTGTGTTAACAGAAGATGCCACAAAAAGAGTGATGCAGTCACTGGTGATGTCTCGCTTGGATTACTGCAATGCTCTCCTAATTGGAATAAAACAGGATTTGATTGCAAAGCTGCAGCGACTACAAAACAGTGCAGCAAGGATAGTATCGAGAACCAGGAAGTATGAACATATCACACCTGTTCTCATCAAGCTTCACTGGCTACCAATCAAATTCCGCATCCAATTTAAAGGGGAACTTGGGGAAAAACACATCATAGGTTTATATGAAAGTTCATGAACATAGCTCAACATCTGTCATAAACAGAGAAGCCCTAGAGCTCCACACAAAGAGAAATCTCAAATTGCAATTAGTGAATAGCACCTCCACTGAGGCAGGGCAGCCGCCATCTTGGATCTGAGTCAACTCATGCTGCTGTAGTCTATGTAATTGGGTGGCAAGCAGCTTAGTGGGTGTATTAGATAAAGCCAGTAGCTCTGTCTAGGAGATAGATATTTCACTGCTCTGAAGCACATTCAAGATGTTTAGGTATGCAAATCCCTACGACTTTGAACCAAGAGTGGCTGAAGGTGATCAGGTGGATTATATGGACATAGTTCAAGGTGTTGATGAATTTGATGGTCAAGATGTGGAAACAGAGGGCTGGCGCTTAAATAGCATGTTGTGGTGCACCTGTCAGACTTCTTTCCTTCTCTAAATTATCAGGCCCCTTCCAAAGGTATTCTTGACATTTCTTTTCTATAATCTTCATGAATATGTACACAATTACTAAAGGAAATGAAGATGATTGCTGTTCCCAGTACTGCCAGTCACTTCCTGTGTTTACTACCTTGTGTCCCATGGGGTCTAGATGTGTAATGCCAATTGGACAAGGTCAATTACCCTGTGTGTCCCTTTCCTTTACTTACTTTTGTTATTACCCTAGGGACCTAGACATAAGACAAAACCTCAGTTGTAACACAACTAACAAAATCCTGCACAGTCTATTCTCAGTGGATTAATAAAGACCATGTTGAGGTACCTATGAAAATTGCCATTCACCCTGAAAGTTAGCTTTTAGGGTTGCTAAAGTCTGTATTGCTAAAGTCTGTACATCAGATCATAATAATGAAGAGTATGATTATTAATCATAAGTCATTAAGAGAAGGTTGGTAATGAGTAAATGAAAATGTCATTTATTCTATCATAAATAAAAGAAAGGGTCATTTGCAATTTGAGATATTTTGATTTCAACCTTCCTCTATATTGCAGTACTATTTAGAAATGTATTTCTTCCCAGTGAAAATGGGGTCATAACTGACTATAACCTTAGCTGTTTCAATTTTGTAAGTTAGGGAATGATATTTACCCTTCTCATGCTGGCTTAATATTAAACATTTAATGCATACACCTGTGCTTATATTCGTTAAGCAACTGAATGAAGGTAAATCATGTTGAGACTAGTAAATGTATACCAATAAAGTAAATAAATCCCGAAATTGATAAATTGCAAGATCACTTCTGCTTGAAATAAGAGATTTATGAAAATTGGTTACCAGATATTATATCCTTGAAGAAAGTAAGACTAGATGCAATAGGAGTCGCATGGAGCATGATAAAAGGTGTATCAATTGTGACTGTTTCTTTTTTTGAAGAAGTGTGAGAGATTATGCACACCTATTTCACAAGTACCCAAACCTTCTAAAAAAGCATCCCTCTTCAGAACCTTGTTAACTGTACTCTGAAGTAGTCCTGACTGCAGTGTGTGATTCCTGACATAATCCTCGTCAGTGAAGTAGTCTGAACATACATATGCATACTTCAGGACAGGTGGGTTTAAAAGTTTCATGGATGCTAACCACTGTTTTTGTCTAAATTTACTACTAGGAAATCTATGAAAGCTTTCTCCACTACCGTGTCTTTTTTTACAGCCAATTGCTGCACATGATTTCACCATTTTCTTGTTTGATATATACGTTTTTATGCAACTTGTGCAGAGAGCTCTTGTCAGGAGCACTGCTGTTAGATACACTGCCCAGAGGTAGCTTGGAGACAGGATGTGATCCCTGCCACCCGATTGTGTCACAGCTGATAGCACTTGAAAAACATGGCCGCACCCAGTGGCTGGCAGAGGCTGTCTAGGAGGATGACAATACGCAAAAATCTCCCCTCATGGGATCACTGAGAGTAAAAGAATGGTAGCATCCTGTTCCTGAAGTGTATAACTTTCATATAAGCTGATATGTTTGTGAGCCTTTAGGGCCCCTTTAAGGTCCTACTGCTGGTACACAAGGCGCTAAACGGACTTGCACCTAAGTACATCAAGGAGCTGCTCGTGCCTTATAAACCCAGACGCCATC
>OZ012685.1:21040796-21153296 GCA_963942565.1 Maea johnstoni
TACACACATAAAGCTCTCTCTCTCTCTCTGCCTCTCTCTCTCTCTCTCTCTCTCTCTCATCTCTCTCGACTCTCTCTCTCTCTCTCTCTCTTCTCTCTCTCTCTCTCTCTCTCTCTCTCTCTCTCTCTTCTCTCTCTCTCTCTCTCTCTCTCTCTCTCTCTCTCTCTCTCTCTCTCTCTCTCTCTCTCTCTCTCATCTCTCTCTCTCTCTCTCTCTCTCTCTCATCTCTCTCCTCTATATATATATATATATATATATATATATATATATATATGTATATATATATATATATATATATATATATATATATATATATATATATATATATATATATATATATATATATATATATATATATATATATATATATATATATATAAATAAATATATATATATATATATATATATATATATATATATATATATATATATATATGTATATTTATATATATGTATATGTGTGTATGTGTGTGTGAGAGAGAGAGAGAGAGAGAGAGAGAGAGAGAGGAGAGAGAGAGAGAGAGAGAGAGAGAGGAGAGAGAGAGCCGAGAGAGAGAGAGAGAGAGAGAGAGATGTGTATCATAATTCACATGTTTTGAAATAACACGCCTTTTTCCAGGTGGGATTTGCTATGTTTAGCACGTTCATTCTATCTTCTCCGGACAACATACTTGACGCCAAGAAAGCGTTTGTGTCTATTGCATTTATCAACAGTTTGAACATACAGCTGTCCAATTTGCCACAATCCGTCTATTTTCTTGTTCAGGTGAGGTTTATATTATGATTCTAAATCATTCACGAGAGCAAATGACTATAGTTGTCTCCAATGGTAAACGATTTTATCTCTTAATCACAAATTCTAATTCTTTTTCCTCGGCAACGCAATCTCGGTTTGTAAAAGTGTCTGAAATTGAGTATTAAAACGGTACGTTACTTTAGAAGTTATCATGGATTTACTACCAGTAGCACACGTGCATAATAAGGAGAGAACTGGGAGCATAGCTATAATGACCTAACGCTTACAAAATACAATATTATACAAATATGGCACTTGGGTGAGTGCAATATCAATTTTATTGCACTCAGAAAAATGATATTGCACGAGGCGCTTGCGCCGAGTGCAATATCATTTTTCAGAGTGCAATAAAAATTGATATTGACACGAAACCAAAGTGCCATATTTGTTTTATTATATGCCTATTGCTCATTCAAATAAAATACTTAACGAATCTAAAGAATTATGCACCCCAATATCAATTTTGTAAGGTGGTCATGTGACCATGATCTGACCAATCACAGCAGAGAATGAGCAGTAGGCATATAATAAACTAGTATGCTGCATCTAATTCACAAACGACGAAACATTTTTACAAATTCTATTAACCCATTTGCATCTGACGACTTCGGTCATAACTAATCAATGGAAGTAGTATTAATACTATATATAATACGTTTATTTGCTGTAATATGGGTATTCCAAAATCGTACATATATCATCATAAACAACTTGGGAAAAATAATATGAAAAAAATGTTTGTGGAGGTATTGCCAAACCCACAGGAACAACAGCTATCATTCAGTCAAATAATTTCTTTGTTACCGAAATCTTTCCACGTGTGTGTTAACCATGTGTACACTCCAGATGTGAGTCGTTGTGAAAAGTTGTTTTCGATTATTATTTTAATGTATAGACGAATGCTTTCTGCTGTTTAAAAATATGAACTGAACGTGTTTCAGGGTAAAACTACGAAATAGTATACATGACAGAACAAAATGATTTTCTCTGCCTGTCACGTATGCTCTTTCATAGATAACAGATACACTGCATCAACTGTTTAGCAATTCATTTGCAGGCGATGGTATCCCTGAAAAGGATACGAAGGTTCCTGAGTTGTGAAGACCTGGATGAAGAAAGTGTCAGCCATGATCATTTACGAGGTAAACGCTTTTCTTATTTCTCTATTACATATATGTTACTTTTGTTTGCATGTTTTGGAATAAGTGAAGGTTTCAATTCATTAGTATTGCCAGTTCAAAGCAGAATCGATGTATTGTGCGTGTAGTACGTCTGACGTTGTTTTTTTTAATTTGTCCATGGCGGATGTTTTTATTTCATATTCATATAATTTAAATCAGTACACAGATTGGTTACTCGCAGGTGAACAATACATTATTTCATACAAAGTACACTCTTCTTCAGGTTTTCCACTCCTGGCATGTTGCCATGTACATCGGATGTGTGAGTCTGTTTTGATAGCACCAAGAAATATCTTATACAAACATTGATTAAAATATTGTGATAATAATCGAACGAACTCACCTTAAAACCTCAACAATTTAACAGTTTTCTCCTCGGAGGTAAAGACATGCATGATTCAGACAAAAGTGTTACCTTTGACAAAAACAAATAAAATAAGATAAATCTGTTTAAAATATGGTAAATATGGCAGGAATAATTTCAACAATACCCGTACATATCAAGTTCAGTTTTAAAGCAATTGTATGAAATTTCTTTTCAGAAAATCCAATTGAAATCTCAGACGGAACATTTGGCTGGGACAAGGATTCAGAAACCTTACCAACCTTAAGAAAGCAAGTATTGAATAATGCAATGCGTGATGAATAAAATAACATTTAATGTTGTGGTGTATCTAATATTAGCCCTATTTTGATATTATCGACGTCCAACAGTTGTCATGTTCGCTCATACGTATGTGTAAAGGTAACCCGTGGTAGGTAAACCCTGAATCATGACCAATTAAGAGTTTTTACAGAAATTGTCATATGGATCCTAGATACTTCGACCATGTAGTTAGAAAATGATATTGTAAGAAAAAGTCGTAAACAACGAGCTTAAGCCTCACCATTCTTCACTAAGTAGACAATTGAACTTCACTATGTTGACGTCAACTTTCCCGAAAACTAAGATGAGAATGAATACTAAGTATATATTCTACAAGTGCATCTGTATGGTTGTATTAATTATGAAGCAAGATAAAGTTACGATAAACGAAATTCCAAGCCAAGGTTCATTGTGCACACTAAAACAGTTATAACTGAATAAGAGTGTAATGTAATTAATCCTTCTTTTCCAGTATTGATTTGACGGTATCCGATGGTCAGCTTATCGCTGTTGTGGGTCAAGTTGGAAGTGGTAAATCGTCCTTAGTGTCAGCAGTACTCGGAGAAATGGAAAAGATTTCGGGCAATATAAATGTTCGGGTAAATATGATCATTAAATATGAACATTTATTAGCAATTATCTGTAATGCGAGTTAAGTGGCCATGCCATTTTCTGAGGAAGAGGAAGCTTTCTTGGGGCTGTGTGTTATTATCTTTTGTGCTATTTGATATTATACAAATATGCCATGCCAGTCGGGGTAACATGATGGAATGTTTCCCCGAGGGAGAAAACCATCCTCCCGAGGGGAAACATTCCATCATGTTACTCCCACTGGCATGGCATATTTGTTTTATTATACTGAACAAACCCCATTTGTAATTTAAACAAAGCAAGGTCACAGATGACTGGTGATTCACACGTTCCCCGCTAGGTGTCGCTAGTGGCAACGGGCAACATGAAGCCCTCACTGATGGCATCAGGCAACATGATGATTGTTCACTGTTAAGTCAGCCAATCACGGCTTACGATCTTCAAGTGAGGTATAATAAAGAATTTTATCACATGCTCTGCTCTAATTATCTATGCTGATTGGTGTTAGATCTGGAGCCATTCACACTGTGTCTAGATTAAATATCGAACGGCAGAATTCAATATCGAACGGCAGAATTCAAATATTACCACTTGGCCACCAGCCTCGTTCTGACCTCCAAGAGGCGGAGTTGGATAGTGTGGGTATGAAAAGAATAAAAGTAACGCAATTGATTTGACTAATAGTATGTTAAAGCTGAGATATTGACACTCTAGATACCACGTATCACGAATCTACCTGTAAGTAGTTGGTCTACCCAAACCAATAAATATATTGCTGTCCATGTTAATCCTAACCCTGTTCAATATAATGAAATATGTATACCAATCATTTGTAATTCACTATAATATATATAACTATAGCATACGGACCTTTTGGATGATCCGTATGATTTTTTAATGATCAGATTACAGCAAATAAACATACAATACAATACAATTTAGACATAAAATGTATTTTGCTTACTACTTTAGGGCAGCATCGCTTACGTTCCTCAGCAAGCATGGATTAGAAATGCCACGGTCAAAGATAACATTCTTTTCGGGAAACAGCTCAACAGCGCCACCTATAGGAAAGTCATTGACGCATGCGCAATGGGACCCGATCTCAAAATACTACCTGGAGGGGACTTGACTGAAATAGGTGAAAAGGTACAACTTTCGTTGCAACAAAAATGATACTCTATATGTTTGGTCAAAAACTAGGAAAACGAGATATTTCCTGTGCGCAGATATGCTTTTCACTATACAAATTGTTATCATTAATCCCAACGTTTAGATTGAAAACAATAATATTTTGACATTTCTTTTTCATTTTATAATACGCATGAATTTTAGTTTAGGGTTATATATTGTCCATGATTGCAATCCCTAACAATCATACTATGTCATATGCGAGATGTATGCAACTTATGTCGTTCATTTTATGGCTATACACCATCGAATGTAGTAACAACAAACAATCATATTGTGTTTTGGGGAGATATGCAATCTAAGTGTGTTTTATTCGTGTCATCGCCATTAGATCTAGATATAAAGTATTGTATTGAATAATGCATTTAGCTATCTAAGAGGTAAGCAATCTATATCATTCATTTCATAGGCATTCATAAACTACTATTATAGTAACTAACAATAAGTTTTTGTTTTGAAGGATATTGCAACGTCACTTAATGGTTAAATGGCAACATACACACAGTTATATATCACGGTTATATTTCTGTTACTTTTTTACTGACTTTTACTTTTTGTGAATAATTCGTTATCCAATATGCTGTCAATTATCGATAGCGTGCCTATTTTTGTAAAACATTTTACAATCAATAAATATACGATACAATAGGATGCGATGCAATACGATACAATACAATACAATACGATATGATACAATGCGATACAATACGATACAATAAAATACAAAGCGATACGATACAATATGATACAATACAATTTACCCTTTTCTCATTACAAGGGTATCAATCTAAGTGGTGGTCAGAAGCAGAGGGTCAGTCTGGCCAGAGCTGCCTATTCAGATTCGGACATTTACATCCTGGACGACCCGCTCAGTGCCGTGGACGTCCATGTTGGTCAGCAGTTGTTTGAAAAGGTCATCGGTCCTACAGGCCTTCTGGCAAAAAAGGTAATCCACAACTAGACGTTTAACCCATTCACACTCAGAGCTCCTCTAGAAAGTACCGTTAGCTACTCTCATACTTTTGAAAATAACTTGGGAATAAAACAAACGTTCACGACATACTTGATGGAGAGTTGTTGTTTGGCTTCTGACTAACATTTCTCCTTTAAATATCCCCCCCCCCCCCCCCCCCCAGAAAAAAAATGCCTTTGTTAGAAAAATATACGTTTACCTTGTAAAATGTACAGCATGAATATCAAGGTTCAAAACAATTGAAATTTTACAATGAAAGATTTTATAAAGGTAAACCCACTTTCATCTGAAACCTTTTTCACAAATGGATTATCCAACTTGCCACCGTGAAACGTTTCTGTTTGCTATATGTGTAAACAGTTTTTAAGTTTAAATTGGCAATTTTCTCCGTGGGATATCATTCTCCCTGTTCCAAAAGCTTTTTCTTCCAAGTCTTTCAGCTTACGTATAACTGCCGATTGTAAACGCTTTGTCTTTCTGTGCATAACATGGCAAGTCAAAACCTATTATAATACTAGTAAGCCGTTACATAGAAAAGTATCTGTAGGACTTTTTCGGAAAAGGTCGTATATAATCAGAAGGGACGGCCCCCATATCGCGGCGGTCCAATATCTGTGCATTGGAATCTCTTTGTGTCTCATCACAGCCGAGGTCCGGGCTTCGTGCTCCCTTGGGACATGTGAAAATTTGCCAGTGACTCGCAGTTGGTTGGTTGTTACCTTAGATAACCCGTTTATTTTTCACCCTTTACCACTGGCTACTTGGTATTTTAGTAGAAAATGTGACAGTGATCAATATTCCGATTTTTTAAATCCTAAAATAAGGAATAATATGTGTCCTGTCAGTACTTTCTTATATTCTTACTCTTCCCATCAGAGTTATCAGGCTGAATTGCAGTTAAAGATGAGAATACATGCATTTTTGTCATTAAACCATCCACTTCCACAGCGCAGAAAAAACCTCAACTATTTTGAGAGCATATTTCTATATGAAAGCAACAATTGTTTATGTATTCCACGAGGACATGTTAATTACTAAACAACCAGTAGGTTTATTTTGACTGTCTCTCTAAGCATACTACTCTTTACGTGGTCGCTCTGTAAATGTGCGGCGTTGCGGTGGGCTGTCTATGGCCCTTCTGTAACCGAGAGACGCCTTGAAACTATTCGTGAAGAGAAGGGAATTTCACCCCAGTTCCGGCTTTCTGTCTCCACGCGATTTGACCTAAGGTATTGAAAGCGACGTAAAACCCAATTCCTTACTTCCAACATGTATCTCCCCCGTAATCTTCCAGCACACGTATTTCTCTTTCAGACCCGTATTTTAGTTACCCATGGGATTCAGTTCCTGCCGCAGACAGACTTCATCGTGGTGATGAAGAACGGAGAGATCTCAGAGACTGGAACTTACGACAAGCTGCTCAACAAAGATGGCGCCTTCGCAGACTTCTTAAATACGTATCTCAATGAAGGCGACGGCAACGAGAGCAGCGGACCCGAAAGTAATATCCCAAACAATACAATTATTATTAGTATTACTTATCTAATATTTCACATACTTTTTAATCTTGTTTAATTTCAAAGATTGTCTCTCTTTGTGAAATGTTTGTATGAATAACCTATGAAATGAAAGTTTTTTACCTAGTGGTGCAAAATTTTAATGATTCGGTTAAACACATCTAAGTAGAACACGTGAATTTATTATACCTCACGTGAGGATACTCTTATCCTATTGGATGAGAGCCATGTGTCAAAGATGGTGGCTACCTGTGTCTCTGTAGGTTCCTTGACAGCGGTCACCATTCGACATAATGACACCCGTTGTCAAGGAACCGTGAATTCTAAACCTACCGTTTCATAATTCCCTCTATTGTTGAGGACGCCATGCTTTCAAGATCCCCACGCGTGGCGAAAGTATGTCAAGGCCTGAGCAGAATGCCGCCGTCAACAATGGAATTGTCTTATTGTTGAGAACAGTGATAAAGATAAAAACATTGACCTTTCATTGAGATTTTATGAGTGCTTAATTATTAGTAATGGCAGCACCCCATCAGCAGGCCGCATTAAGGTGGGGGAGGAGGATATCACAAGAGTGCGTGGTATGACGTTGTTCGGTATAATAAAACAAATTGCCCGAGGGTGACAAAGCTCCCTCGGGGGATACAATCATGCTGGCAACACCAAAGAGATGTTGCATTTGTTTAATGTGCTATTCATATGTTCCGCTTTGTGGAACACTATACAAATATGACATCCCGGTGGGGATACCCTGATGGAATGTCTCCCGTGGGAGGATGTTTTTCCCAAGGGCGAAGACCGAGGGAAAACCATCCTCCCGAGGGAGATATTTCATCAGGGTATCCCCACTGGGATGTCATATTTGATTTATTATACCGAACAAAAACTCAATTTGATAAAATATCAATGAAAACAACAATTCGCTGACCCTATCAATAATCAAATGACTGCGGCCTAACAGCTAACCGAAGTATCCCATCCTATAGACCCCCAATTGAGAACATGCACGCTAATAAATATAAATTAGATAAGATTGAATCTTTACCCTCCGGGCCTTACCGTTCTTCACCCTTAGTTATACTGTGCAGCAGTTCCTTTCCCAGCGCAGAATCTGATTTAATCAAGAATTCCATGTTGCACTGTAGCGGTCCGTCCGCCATGTTTTTTGTTGATTTGCCGAGCAATGTGCACGTGCAGTGATGACGTGACAAACAATGACGCCAGCCAACAAGCAGGGCGCACGTGCATTTTTTCTTTCTTTCTTTCTTCCCTTCTCCAATTTCTGGAGTCTCACTGCTTTGTCAGGAGTTGGGTTTCTCTATGTTCCATTCTCTCTCTTATCGCTTCGGTTGCTCTGCTGATGCTGTCAGTTTCATCACTATATAGGTCACTTATTTTCAGTCTGCTACTTATGTGCCTGTATTCTCCACATGTGGTCATGTGACTCATGTCATCTCTCTCCTTCCTGCATAGGGGGCAGCACAAGTCAGTTTTGTTGTTTTTATAGTGACATCCAAGATTATTCATTTTAAGCCTATATCTTATGGCTAGTTTGGCACTCTGAGATCTCATTTCATCCAGGTAGCTCTTTTTCTCGAATCTCAGAATGTCACATAATTTGCCTCCTTTTAATCTCTCTATATTCAGTTGGTTTTGAAGTTTTGCTTGAATCTTTTTGTCCACTGTGGTCTTCCAGCTCAGCTTGCTGAGGGCACCAATTTGCTCATCCTCCACTTCCAACCGGTATAGTTTTTGAATATCAGTTATCTCTGCAGTCCAACACTTCGGGAAACCAAACTTCTTTTGTTGACTGTACACCTGGCGCACAAGTTTCTCTTGGTTTCCGCTTAAAATTCGGTGCAAAAACATCATCTTTTTTCTGGCTATCTGGTCTTCAGCTGGGAGAATTCCAGTTTCCGCAAATATACCAATTGCCAGGTGTGCTTATGGGTAGATTCATCATCCTCTTCACTCCATCTAGTACAATCTTGTCCATTCTCTTCAGATCAGCTTTCCGTATATTAGTCCATGTCTCACTATTGTAAAACACCTTTGGATATAGGATTGTGTTAAACAGTTTAAGCTTTATCTGTAAGTCTCTTTCTGGGGTGTTCATTTGTTTGGTGACTGCTATTATTTCTATCATGTCCATCTGTGCTTGTTTCTCTCTTTTTTCAATATTTAAGTCAAGGTTATTTTTATTATGCAAGTGGTCTCCCAGGTATTTGTACTGAGTACATCTACCAAAGTCCTGATTATTAATTCGAACAGTTTGTTGTTGACCCTGTTTTTGGGGTATACACATCATTTGTGTTTTTCCCATGTTAAACCTCATCCTGCTAGTGTCTTGAAAGACTTCATTTGCCACGGCTGCTCTCTGAGTTGTTTCTGCGTTTGTTGACGATTGTAGGATATCATCCTGAAACATCTGCGTTGTCACCCTCACTTCGCCATATTGAACCCCTGCACCAACATTCTCAAGATTTTCCGTAGCTGTATCTATCAGCCTAGCACACATCACCGCTGCCATTACAGTTCCCTGCATCACAACCTCCTGTACTTCAATCGGCTGGGTTTCACCCACAGGTGTCTGTATAACTATTTCTGCAGATTTATTCATTAGGTAGATTGCCATCCACTCAGGTCCTCTCACCCCGCTCTCCCACAGCACAGTCATGCACTTACGCAGCCACAAGCGGTCAAAGCATTTCTCCAAGTCATAGAACTGCATTGTAACAGGTATATTAAGGTATCTAAAGTAGTCAACAATCGCTCGTGTTATGTATAGGTGCTCAGATGAGCTTCTCTTTTTCCTACCTCCATTCTGGAATTCGCTCATTGACTGATCAATGTTTGTGTATTGTCTGTTAAGAATGACTCTCTCGAACACCTTTTGTACATTCGATGTGAGAAATATTCCTCGCTGGTTATTGAGGTCTTCTTTACTTCCTTTGTTCTTGTATATACTTTTTATTTTCACTTTCTGCCATTCTCCAGGGCACTTGTTACCTCTGAGTATTTTATTAAACATAGCTCTCAGGGACTCTGCTATATCTTTTCCTCCCTTTTTCAGTATTGCATTAGTAATTTCGTCAAGTCCAGGTGCCTTGTTGTTTTTCAGAGTTTTGAGTATATCTTTAATTTCAATTTCCTCTATCTCATCATGGCATTGGTTTTCAGCTATCTCCATGTATCTTTGAAACTTTTTGTCGATAGTGTCTTGTATTATCTGGTATTTTGGCAAAATTTGTCTTGTCTTGAGTATCTCTGTATAGTGTTTTCGGTACGCTTCCTGTATCTCATCTCTCGTATCGTATTCATTTCCATCCTGGACTACCTTATGTGATACACTCTCTTCCCTCAGCTGTATTCTCTGCTTCATTCTCCAAAATTCATTAGATTTCACTCCACCAGCCTCCTCAAGTTTGGCAAGATTTTCTTTTGTTTTTTCCACTCTTATTTTTTCAATAGAATTAGCTATTTGTTCATTTGTCTTTTTTATCTTTTGTTCTATTTCTATAGTTGTTTTTCCCATTTGTTTGTATTCAGTCAATCTCCTTTTCAACTTTTTCTTTTCACACATCAGGCTCCTTGTCTCATCATTCTTTGTTTGAAATTCTCTGTTTGGATTGATCTTAACTTTTCTGAAGCATACCCTCATTATCCTGTATAACTGTTTTGTCCACTCTTTATAATCAATGTCAATGTCTCTGTCTTCATCCTGGAAACACCGAGTTAGGTTGTCGTTGACTTGAGTTATCTCTTGGAATTTATTCCATCCCTCTTCATCCTCAAGTTTCCACACCTCCTTCTTGACTAGCCTCTCCCTGCTTTCATTGTTAACATATCTCAGCGACATTATCATATGATCAGACTCAATCACCTCTGTTGCCTTTTCAGTTATCTTGTATTTCGTAAGTACATCTCTACCTTCCTCATCTATGTCCATTGACTTGACTTTCTCGTACACTCTATTGTTACAGATTATGTAGTCAATTTCAGATCTCTCCTGTTTATTTTTTGTATTTTTTCGTGTCCATTTTCCCACACATTTTGGCGTTTTGTTTACTATGACTAGGTTTCTCTTTTTGACTAGACTTTCAAGTAGTTTTCCTCCTTTACTTTTTTGTTCTCCTAACTTGACATTTAGGTCTCCCATTATTATCAAGTCTTCATCTTTCTTAGTTTTTCTTGTTTCCACATCAACTTGGTTGTAATACTCTCTTAGTTCATCAATCGTGGTTCTACTTTCCTGTCTTCCGTACAGAACTCCAATGTTTGTGTTTCTGCCTCTTATCTGACACTTTACCCATAGCATTTCATTTTCATCTTCTGTTTCTTTTGTTTTTGTTATTTCTCTGACTGTTTGTTTTTTCATTAGAAGTAGTACTCCTCCACCATTTCTCTCTTTTCTGTCAGCTCTTATGCATGTATATCCATTAATTTGTAATCTGTCTTCTGGTTGCATCCAAGTTTCAGATATTCCCATAATGTCAGGTTTGTATTCATCTATGTATTGGAGCAGGCTGGGGATTTTCCCATTAAGACCTCTTGCATTGGTGCAGGTAATTGTTATTTCCTCTTTTTTATGTTTTCTTGCTTTTCGATATTTTTTCTTCTTTCTTTTTTCTTTTGTTTTATTCATTAGTTTTCAATATCTTGGTATTTGCGGTGGTAATGGTGTAGCTCTGTTGTTCTGTTCACACCAGAAGTTGTTGTTTGGCACATTGCTCACGTTCATGCAGTTATCCATCTGTTGGTAGTACATTGGATTTGTTTGGTTATTATTATGTTGAGGTACATAATGCTGGTTGTTGTTTGTTGTCATCACTGAATCACTATTTGGTATTATTAGTGACGATTTAATGTCCTTTATTTGCAAGATAACGTCACTAATAGCTTTTTGCATTTGAATTATTTCACTTCTCGAGTCTCCTTCACCTCTGATGTAACTCTCTTTGTTGTTTTCTTCTCTGTAATTAGTGGGTCTGCGGGTCACTTGTTCATATCTGTGTTTATAAGTATGGTTGTATTTGCAATATTCTCCGAATTTACAACCTTTTCCGTGAAAATTTCTGCATTCTTCATTATTTTTCCTTATGTGCAGGTATCGACAGTCAGGTCTGTTGCACATATCATTGTTGAACTTCCTGCATATCATTGAGTTTTTGTTCCAAGTGTTCCTTGCACTCTGCATTTGGGGATGGATGTAGCGGCACATTTCACCATATCTGCAATCTCCTTGCATAGCATATCTGCATATTCTTTGTATCTTTTGGTGGTCATGGTTTCTTTCTCCTTCAGTTTTCTTTTCAACATTTTGGTACTCTTGTTTGGATTGCGAGATTTGTGGGTTATCTCTCATCTCATTATGGGGGCCCTTTTCACAGTACTCCTGTACTACAGCTTTGAGCATTAGGTTATCTTTGGTGAGTTCTTCTATTCTAGAGCATTTATCTTCATTCTCTGTTTTCAGCTCCTTGATATGTTTCTTAAGTTGTCTTATTTCTTTTGTCTTTTCCTCAATATCACCCTTAGCCACTTTGCTTTGGTCATCTGCGTTCTCTCTTTTTTCAGTTTCATCATTTTCTGGTTTGTTTTTCTTTTGGGTTTTCCCTTCTATATTCTCAATGTCCCTTTTAAGTTGGTTGCATTCTCTTTCCATTTCTTTAATTTTATCTGTCAGTATTTCCTCACTTCTTTCATAGTTACTGTTCTGGTCTTTGAGTGTTTTGGCTTCATTCTTTATTTCATTAATGGATGCTCTCATTTTTCCCTCAGTGACTTCTCTCTTCTCCTCTGCCTCTTTTTTTATTTTCATTATGGCTTCAGCTTTTCTGTTAATTTCTTCTTCATATTCCCTGTTTTGTTGTTTCAGAGTTTCATTTTCATCTTTGATGAAGCATAGTATTCTCATTGCTTCTTCTTTTGTTAGATTAGTTTTATCTTTCTTTTCCTCCATTATCTTTTTTACCTCCATGTCAATGTTGACACATTTTTTACATGTGAACTTTCTTGATGTGTTAGATAGTAAGCTTATCTGATAGGCTGGTAATTCTGTGCACATATAGTGCACCCAGTTTTTACATTTCTCACATTTCATCATGTATTTGTCATCATCATCTTCACAGTACTTACAGTTCTTTCCCTCATCTCCACTCTCACTCATTTCATCTACCTTTGCCTTACTCATCTTTATTTCTGTTTCATCAGACATCTGTCGGACTACCTTGTCAGACTTTTCTTCCATATCAGACATTTTAACAATGTATTGTCCTTCCTATTTCATCTCATCTTGAATTTCCTGTATTTTACTATGGCTAACTCCACTTTCATCTAGAATTTCAATGGCTTGCTCCAGAGTTTCTGTGCCTTTATATTGATTGTGACTGTAGCCATCTACTGATTTACAGCAATTTGTCCAGGTAGTAAAAATGCCTACTTGCCTTCCTTTAGCTACTGCATAGAACTTTGGTTGGACTCTTGATGCCATCTTAGTTTTTCCCCTAGTCACAATTTCATTTTTTACTTGCTTATTTTCATGCTCTTTTTCATTATTGTTGGTATTTTCATCCATTCTCTATTCTATGTCCTGGCTGTGAACTATTCTATATCTATACTATCTCCATCTATTGGCATGCAAAATAATGAAAAAAGTACATACAGTTCTGTGTTCTTCCTTCGTTTTTCAATGTATATCCAGTAACCTGAACCATTGATCAATCTTCCTCCTTGTTTGTTTACAATCTCTAGGTTGACTTCCTTTTTCTTTTCTTTTTTAATATATATTCCAAACTATTTGTTCAGAATAATTATGTTTTATATATATATCTGATATTTAAATATCAGTATTTTTTCAAAGTTTATAGTTCAGTATCATTATTTAACAAAGGCTTCTTTCTTCCAACAATTTGTTTTCCTATTGTGCTCCATTGTTATGGCGAAATCCACTTGAAGTTTTAATTTTTTAAATAGCGTTCCTGACAGCTGTTCCAAAAAGCATCAAAACGAATATGTCTCCTCTCCCTAATCCATAAGTTTACTGTCCTAGATGTATTGTCTGTATTTCCGTAATAAAATCTATGTGAACTTAATTAAATTTCCCAAAATCAGTAATTATATCGAGGAAGTCTGAAAAGCCGTCCTCGATCGTAACCGACCTCTACTTCTACTTGACAACGGTGGCCATAACGCCGTTCAGTGGACATGATGATTGTCAACTGTTAAGTCAGCCAATCACGGCTTACGATCTTCAAGTGAGGTATAATAAAACAAATTGTGACACGTGAACATGTGTTGTTCATTAGTTGCCAACTTCGAATACTTTCAAGTGAAGCTCTTTGATATCTGCCATCAATGTATTTACCGTGTAGAACACATCAAATAAGATCACATGAATATGCTATAGTATCAGGAAAATTCATCAATTGCGTTTTCAATCTATCATTGCAGTTAATGCCTTATCGTCTTCGTTGATAATTCGCATGATAACAACTTATACTGAATTTACGAGGACCGTGCCAAATACAGAGAAATTAAGATTTCGTATGGTCTACTACGAAAAAACATAATTGACTGGCGGCAAAAATCAAAACAAAAACGATTACATATTTCATTGACAAATGAAACAATGTTTTTTGATTGAACGCTTCACATTTTGCGTTTGAATTTTTTAATCTTCAGTGCCGCTGCGCGATCGTCTGAGCCAGTTCTCAGATGGTAGTTTAACTGAGAGTGGACATCACTCGGAAATAAGAAAAAGGTAAGTCAGATGACAAAGCATCCCTGATTTAGGGTATGCACATAAAGGCCATTTTGTGTTGGACACATTTAAGTGTTCAATTAATGTAGAGTCTGACCTATACTCAAAACATACCAGTACCAATTTTATGTGGTCAAAAAGTGTTCAACAAATCGATATGTTCACTTGACACAGGTTCCTAAATCTACTACTAGTACTTTATTAAATCCAACTTTTCGTCGATAGATTATACTTGATCGAGTTCGAATACATATGAATAAGTGTTTTGAGAAAAGACAATAATAATATTTCAGTGACTATGGATCACTAGCTCATGGGTATACTAAATGTCAGGTGGTTGCCTATGGGCAAGGCCAGTGCTTATTCTATGCTGTTCGGCTTATAGTCATATCTAATAATAACATATATAATCAGATTTGAGCAAAGGATAACTACATGGGATATCTATCAAAATAATCTCAGCATCATCATTATAAGCATTATAACGATAGTCATATCTAATCATTATCAAAAACTTTTAAATATTTCAATACTTCATAAGTGATTTACTATTCTATTCCTAGCTAATAACTTCATGAAAATTGTAAAACGAAATGTACAAAGTCATATTCGTATACAGAAATACACACAAGCCTATGTTTGGCTTATTTATTGTAAAATGCAGCCATATTTTCAAATCGTTTTTCAGAAATAGAGGAAGAAGTCGTAACAATTCCACCAGCTCCCATAAAAGCGAATTGGATGAGGAACAACTGGAAAGGAGACGCCAGATTATTGAAGTCGAATCCTCAGAAATTGGTTCGGTACGTAATGTTCTTCCTTTATTCTGAGAATCAATAGATTGACTTCTAAATGCCATTATTTTTCATGCCTTTGTAAAGTTCAAAATATTAACGTGGAAGTAATATTAGCGACTTCAACGAGTTGGTCCAATTCTTTAATATAACGATCCGTTAATATTTGTTATATTTTGTATTTAAATTGCGTATCTAGTCACAATTACACATTATACAAATATGCCATGCCAGTGGGGGTAACATGATGGAATGTTTCCCCGAGGGAGGATGGTTTTCCCGAGGGCGGAGCCCGAGGGAAAACCATCCTCCCGAGGGGAGACATTCCATCATGTTACCCCCACTGGCATGGCATATTTGTTTTATCATACTGAACAAACCCCATTTGTAATTTAAACAAAGCAAGGTCATAGATGACTGGTGATTCACACATTCCCCGATAGGTGTCGCTAGTAGCAACGGGCAACATGAAGCCCTCACTGATGGCATCAGGCAACATGATGATTGTTCACTGTTAAGTCAGCCAATCACGGCTTACAATCTTCAAGTGAGGTATGATAAAGTCAGTTGATAACCATACGTACATAAATAGACACACGTGCGTGCGTGCTGTGATATATAAATGTCTCACGGTCCTGAGTTCCTTAATTGCAATATACCAACCAGGACGGACCTTCTCTGGCATGTGACTTCGATAAACAGCTGCGTGGCGATGCTAGTTTAGCCCATAAAATCTGAGTGGTTCGGAGAAAATACGATTGCAATAGACTCATTTTGACGATCGCTCGTACTGCTCGTAGCTTGATCTGATTATCTTGAACCCTCAATTTCACTTGTTAGGTGGTTGCGTCGTGATGAAACAAGCCTGAAGGTCTAGTCAGTAACATCTGGCACGAGTGGTAGATAAGTACATGAATTAGAACTACTCAGATGGTGCTTTTTTGTGACGGACCACACGCGAATATTACGATCCGCTATTATGGAAAAACAGATCGATTCGCGAAATATAGATTCGATAATAATTCGAACTTTACAGTAATGTGTTCATTGATGGAGGGCATTAGGGGTTTCGTTGGCTGGTTCCATAACAGTATGAATCCTAATACTAGTAACCGATTGCATATTCATATTTTTTTTATTTAAAAAAAACGTGTATCTTAATTCCAGGTCCGCTGGGCCACAATCAAGACGTACGTGGCGGCTGGAGGGATAGGTGCGTTGTTTATCGTGTTGATATCTCACCTGGTGTTCGGCGCCTCCCAGGTGGGGTCCAACATCTGGCTCAGCGAGTGGGTCAACGACCCTACCATCAACGGCAGCCAGGATAAGCCCCTCTCAGACCTGCGCCTAGGCGTCTATGGAGGAATAGGACTACTACAAGGTAAAACTCAACCCTTATCTTGCAGCTGCTGGCTAATTTGGCCAGTACAATATTATTCAAAAAATCAGGAAAATTACTGAAACCTTGGCATATGGATACTCATCTGAGAGTGTCTGGATGTCTCAGAACAAGCTGAAACTCAACAATGACAAGACTGAAATCATTCTTTTCGGCTCTAAGAAACACCTAGCTGAACTGAACATTAAGTCACTCTCTGTAGCGGGGACTGATGTGTCCGTTGCATCTGAGCCTGTGCGGAATCTGGCAGCTATGTTTGACTCTCAATGTTTGACTCTCATGGCACTCCATGTCAAAAGTGTTGTCAAAAAATCTAGCTTTCACCTGAGAAATATTGGAAAAGCGAGACGTGTGTTAACAGAAGATGCCACAAAAACAGTGATGCAGTCACTGGTGATGTCTCGCTTGGATTACTGCAATGCTCTCCTAATTGGAATATAACAGGATTTGATTGCAAAGCTGCAGCGACTACAAAACATTGCTGCAAGGATAGTATCGAGAACCAGGAACTGGCTATCAATCAAATTCCGCATCCAATTTAAGGTCCTACTGTTGGTACACAAGGCGCTAAACAGACTTGCACCTAAGTACATCAAGGAGCTGCTCGTGCCTTATAAACCCAGACGCCATCTACGATCAGAAGCAGGAGGGCCTTCTGGATGAGCCTCGGACTAGACTCAAATTTGGAGATCGCGCTTTCTCCATTAGTGCACCGAGATTATGGAATGCGCTTCCACAACACCTGAAGGATTCTACATCGTGTCAGGCCTTCAAGAAGTGTCTCAAAACACACCTTTTCAGGCTTGCCCATTGAGGCGTTGTTGACTATGACTCAAACTATGACAATGTGCAGCGCTTTTGAACATTTAATGAATTAAAATGGCGCTATATAAATTCTAATTATTATTTATTATTATTATTATATTACTCAGCGAGAGCTATCCAATAAATACCAACATGACAGGGTTTATAGGATTTTCAAAAATCTCTTCATCCTTGTGCTTTGGACGAAAACAGCCTCAGCATTAAAAGGGTTAATCTTTAATTACCTCTTAGGGTGTGTGTATGTGTGTGTTCCACTGCTGAATTATGGATGCCAGTTAAATTTAAGTTCACAAATTGAATTTTAAAATGTATATATTCGGCGCTACTGTTCATTTCTCATTTTCCTTACTGTAAATTGTGTTCCATTGTGAGATTATTGAACATAGCAAGCCCCATATCGAAATATTGCCAGTACAATGCCATTCAATGTTATTCAGAATTTATTGTGCGCTTGTGTAGGCATGAAAAAATCTGAATAATGATGATGATGATTATGATACAGTAATTATTATAATTATAATAATAATAATACTAATAATCATAATAATAATAATAATACTAATAATGATAATAAAAATAATAATAATAATAATGACAATAATAATAATAACAATAATGATAATAATAACAACAACAACACTACTACTACTACTACTACTAATAATAATAATAATAATAATGATGATAATAATAATGATAATAATGATAATATTATGATAACAATAATGATAATAAAAACAACAACAACAATACTAATAATAATAATAGAAGTAATAGTAATAATGATCGATTATTTCATAAGTGCCTTTATATTTCGGTACTTTCCTTTTCCTTTTTTATGATGGCCGCCAGTAATACATAATCTGGATACAGGAAAAGTTTGTCCAACTCGATTTTACCTGGGCAAAATCTTCGATTTTAGTTTACTTCTATTTAGACATAAACGTATATGTTTGACTTTGCCTAACTCGACCATATTTTACCGATATCCTAAAACGCTCTGGACACGCTCGTGTTGGATTGCATATAATTAATTAAGGGAATCTTCCCGGACAGATTTCTCTTGGCCATCTGTGTTAAAGTAACGCGAATAATTTCCTGAGTTAAGAACGCCCGGGAGAAGTACTATGTCACGTAGGGGTGTATTTTATTTCGTTTTGTTTTATTTTACTTTATTCTATTTTATTTTATTTTATTATTTTGTTTTTTTATTTTATGTTGTTTTATTTCATATTATTTTGTTTTATTTTATTTCATTTCATCTTATTTTATTCATTTTAGTTTATTCTATCTGTTCCTTTTCAGTACTGTCTGTCTTGCTCGAATCTCTCGTGATTGCCATCGGGTGCGTGTCCTGTTCACGAGTCCTGCATTCCAAGTTCCTGAAGAACATCCTGCGCGCGCCGATGTCCTTCTTCGACACCACGCCACTCGGCCGCATCATGAACAGGTTCTCCAAGGACGTGGACATAGTGGACGTGACCATCCCGCAGTTCATCAGGAACTGGCTGGTGGCGGTCATCCCCGTACTGGCCACTGTAGTGGTCATCAGCTACAGTACACCTGTATTTCTGGCCGCAGCATTACCACTGGCCGTCCTCTTCGCTCTATCACAGGTACAGTCAGAGTCCACTCTTTTACTTCTAGAGTATGGGGCGCCGTTTGTAACATCTAGAATTCTGTTGATATCTTACACTTCTGTCCTACAGAATTGTAGGCTTACAATTCTGTCGGAGAGAATACAATTCTGTCGATAGAATTTTTAGATCTTACAATTCTGTTGGACAGAATTGTAAGCTTGCAATTCTGTCGACAGAAGTGTAAGATATCAACAGAATGCTAGATGTTACAAACGGCGCCCCATACTAGGGAAGGGTTCAGAAAGTACAGTGCCGACATTCAGTTCCTGTACTAAGTGCGTAGCCACGCGCCTCAGGACAATACGCAACCGCACATCCGATTACCATGCAGTTTCCAGAGCATGGATGCGTTGATGACCTCATCATTGTACGTTGCTTTGATTCGCAAGCTACGTGGGTCATTGATATGCTTGGCTTATTTTTTTGACATGGCATCCTAGGCTGTTTGTACAACCAGGCACTGTCAGGCGTCTGGTCGACTGGTGCAGGAATTACATGGCTGTACTGTATGGATTAAAGGGAGGGGAGGGTGTAGAATATTTTGGAGTTGTGGGTGGCGGTGAAAACTAATTCTATAGTTTTACCCCACTAATAATTTCTGAACCCTCCCCCAGCTTTTAAGTTGATGGTAGCCGTAAAACAGTAAATGATCACGTCTATTGCTATTAATAGTATCATACAGTATAATAAATCGCAAAAAGTATAGATGCCACTCATTTCCAGTTGGTTATATTGGTATTCATATACATAATTGCATTTGATTTTTCTTGTACATTGTTGTACAAAAGCAATACTTCAAGCGCTGAGTATGTTTAAGAGTTATAAGAAATTGTAATATTCCTTGGTCAGCAATACTGAGTATGTAAAATTCAAGATTTAGATATTTGAATAGCAACAATCAGTATGATAAAGAAGCGACTAAAAACAAATCAATTTAGACCTTATTCTATGCTTCTACAATCTTTATTCAGAGGGTATTCATGGCTACAGCGAGACAGCTGAAAAGAATTGACTCCGTTCTTCGCTCCCCTATCTACGCTCATTTCGACGAGTCTCTGGTCGGTGCCAGCTCTATACGTGCCTATAAACAGCAGGAGGCTTTCATCAAACAATCGTCAAAACTCCTCGACACCAGCCAAATGTCCTGGCATCCCATCATAGCAACTGGAAGGTACTAGTAACATACAATATATACCATACACACGTTATCAAAACCTCAAAACGGTGTTTTACGGACAAAGTTAATTCAAGTGAGGATTTCTTTAAAGCTTAATGGTCTTGATAAGAAATATGAAATGTATTCTAGCAGTAGCAGTACCAGTAACACTATTATTATTATTACTATTATTATTAGTAGTAGTAGTATTAGTATTGCTATTATTATTATCGTCATCATCATCATCATCATCATTATTATTATCATTATTATTATTATTATTATTATTATTATTATTATTATTATTATTATTATTATTATTATTATTATTATTATTTAAGGATGAGTATGATGATAGTGTGATTGTGATGATGATGATTATGATGATGATGATATCACTATCATCCCCATAATCATATCACTTTCGCAGTACCATAGGAACGGTCAATAGCAACGTTATAAGATATATTCTTCTGGTAGATAATATAATACTGATATCGCATCCATATCACAATACGAACCTTACTGTAGCACGCGTACCTCTATCTCTTCCTCAGATGGCTTAACATGAACATGCAGATGTTAGCAAACTGCGTGATTCTCTTCTCAGCTCTATTTGTCGTTATTCAACGAGAGACCATTGATGCCGGACTGGCTGGTTTGTCGGTGTCTTATGCATTACAGGTAAGAACGTAGCCTAGATTTCTAGGCTGGCATATGTATTTTTCTGTCATGTTTTTCTGTTACCAGGTGCCAAATAGTCTAGGAGGTCAAAGTGAACAATTTAGTTTACACTTATCTCACCAGGGAAAAAGAGGACTCAGTTTGATAGAGATAGGTAGATCTGGTGGTGCCGTCTATCTACCATACCTGGTACTACACCACACCGTTTGGTTAAGACATAAGGGAATGTCAACTCTTCAGGGACTAGGAGCCTAGTCTAGTAAGAACGTGGCTCAGTGTTCTCCAACCAGAATAATCTGTAACCGAAAATGTTTCGTTAATGCACAATAAAATAAAGTCTTCTGTTATGTCTGATATATAGTAGACACGCATAACAGAAGACTGGTAAAGAATCACGCATTTGCTGCCAATCCTGATCATGTACCAGTCGAAGCAACATTAGTTTTTGGCTGTAAGCAGTATCTGTACTATATGTGTGTTTAAACAAACAAACAAACAAAATAATCAATATTGCATTTTTCATTGTTTTGTATTGTAGTTTATTGACCATATCATAAAGACATGAAATTACAAATACAAAAATATATAATATAGGCAAATATAACAAAAAGGATATTATTTAACACAAAAGAAAACAATTTTGATTGATACTATGGATATGTCGAAACAATGGGTTTGGCACATGATTGATATTTGGACTGTTATACCAAGGCTGTAAGGTAGCCCAACTGACAACGTGAATTCAGTAGTTAAAGTCTTGTATTGACAGAGGTACCTCAGGTTGAGGACACCTCTTTTATGCGCTAGTGATGTGAAAGTGGTAGTAACTCACAGAGAGAGCTTCTTGTACTGCTAGTACCCTTTTCACATTACAGTAGCATCAGCGACCACTCTGCCCGAAAATAACTACTACATGTAGTATGTGTTTTGGCGTTATATACTGTGATGTGATAAAATTGCGCATAGACTTATATCCACATTATCTCCTTTTTAAAGTGTGGTTCCTGTATTCCTCTGTTATTTTCATTGTTTATACTAGTATTTAATATTTTTTATCTGTGGGATGTTGTGAAATTAAAATCACAGTCAATAAACATACAATAATACGATGGTGCAGGTGTGAACGGCAGAAAAAAGTTTAGAAGATTTTCTGTCGTTTTCCAGAAAAACAGCAATTTTTTTCTGCCGTTCATATCTGCACCATCGTACAATACCATACAATACAATTTTACAATACAGAATAATACAATACAATACAATACAATACCATGCATATCTCCAGGTGACTTTTGGCATGACTGCTTACGTGAAGACCAGCACAGATCTGGAAACACACCTGGTGTCCGTGGAAAGAATAGAGGAGTACATCAAGGTGAAAACAGAGGTATGCTATCCCAACGTTTTAATTTGAAAGTTTGACTGACTAAGGAAAGGTGTGATGGTGCGGGTGTGGGCAGCAGAAAAACATTGTGCACAAAAAGTGGACAAAATATTTAGAAATTATTGTGCTGTTATTGGTAAAACGGTGGAGAAAATTCATTCAAAGAATAAATTTCTGCTGTTTTTGGAAAAACGGTGGATTTTTTACTGCCGTTCACATCTGCACCATCGTAGAAAGGTGATATCTTCCTGAAGAAAGCACCTTTGGGAAAATACTTGACTAGTATATGTATCTGCATTTCAACCAAAAACTTTCCTTGGAATGTTTAGTGAATTCATATATAAATCCTCAGTTATTTTCGGAAGTAGCTTAGCCTAGATAATAATTGAAAAAGTGGGCCGTTTATAATACTATAGTGTGTCAGCCATTCAGAAATGAATAAACATCAGCGCCCTTTAGCTACAACCAGATTGCCAACATTTGAATCCTTGCCAAGAGTTCGGGAGTTGATATGGTAAACTCTCATAACTCAGCCTTGTAAACTCTGATTTCGCCTAACTCAGGCTCTTTAACTCGGATTTCGCCTGTCTTGGAAAAAGGTGCACAGCGCATTGCATCTATCGTCATTAAAAGAAAGTCTGACTTCGATCATGTCGAAATTATTTTGCTATGTTATTTTTGTCTATAACAAAACTATGTTTATACATGTGTAGGCACCTCTTCACGTAGACGACAAAAAGCCTACCCATGACTGGCCACAGAACGGTGTTGTGCAGTTCATAAAGTACTGCACAAGATACAGGCCAGGGCTGGACCTGGTCCTCAGAGAAATCTCTGCAACTATACATTCTGCAGAAAAGGTACCCGCACTTTGCAATCTTTCACAAGTGTGAATAGCCAGACCTTTACAATGACAGCTTAGCAACTAAATTGTCCTGAGAAAAGGTATTGATATTTCACATCCTTTCATTGGTAAAGTAAAAGAAAACTGAAAGAAATGGCAGGTTGGTACTTGTCCTAAGCTAAATATATAGTCCTCAGAAGAGTTATTCTCATTTTGCATCCTTTCACATGTACAATAGCTTGATTTGAAAAGGGACATGCAGGTACTGTTTTTTATACTAGTATCCTTTTAGAGTCAACCTGATTTCAAATCCTGATGGGGTTCACGTTTGTGATGGGAAAATGTAATTGAATATCCAATAAAATGATCAACGAGGTAGATTTTAGGGGATAATACATCATTAAAATCAATAACCATCCAGCTCCTTACATTTATACTCACCGGCTAAAAGAGTTCTGATTATTATGGAAATATTTAACTTAAAAAGCATTTTCTTGAAAACATACTATACTACTACTACTACTACTACTACTACTACTACTACTACTACTACTACTACTACTACTACTACTGCTGCTGCTACTGCTACTACTACTACTAATACTACTACTGCTAATACTACTTGATATTTTTTTCGTGCTTGCCGTCAGGTTGGTATTGTGGGCAGGACAGGCGCAGGGAAGTCGTCTCTGTCTCTGGCGCTGTTCCGTGTGATAGAGGCAGCCAGTGGGAGTATTGTCATAGACGACGTGGATATCTCCTCCACAGGCCTCCACGAACTCAGGTCCAGAATCACCATCATACCACAGGTGCGTAGACTTTACTGTATATAGCTCTGATTTTTGCTAATAATTCACGTTACGGCCTTGCTGGAGGGTATTTGTGCTACTTTAAATTCGTGCACTTAAGCACTCAAACTATATATCTATTACTTTTAGATATTTATTTGAAGGGTGTTATTTTGACACTTTTATGGCGAGCCCCGAAATGACGAAAATTAAATGCCTGTAAAAAATATCAGTTATGCAGTAGATCAATTTACACACAAACAAACGTTTTATTTCGGTGTTTATTAGGATTAACATTTGAACACAACGATTTTGTTCTCAGGCGATAATAATACATGTATAAGTGTACAAAGAGTAGACACATCTTTAATACTCTATTCAGTCTCACACAATGCAGAAGGTCTGTACGGCGAGGAAAATTAGTTGTGGGCGTACGTCTCAAATATCCAAATGTATGTATCTCCAACAACAGAGAAACTGGGAACAATTGCCAAATCAGGTCTCTTGTATGTATCGACACTTTTATGCCTTTCACGGCTAAACTGACTTGCTAATAGCAAACGGTTGAAGGAACTGCAATACTTTTGGAGAACCATCAAATTCATCCATACCTATGGGCAACTTGCTCCCATACCCCAAATGGGCCTCGAACCCTGGGCCTTGTGCATTGGTGTTACACCGCGAGTGCTTGGTGAGCACGGCTTAGCCACGGAGGCAGTCCTCTAAACCAGTACCAAGTGAACGCCATCTGCTTGAGAATCATCAGATTCATATCATATTGGCTTCAAATGCTCAGTGTAATAGATGGGAACATTTTTTATAAGTACATGATGTTGGCTATTATTGATAACTAGATGTGCACATGTGACGTATTTTTTCTTGTTATGATGAGTTGGTTTGTACTTATCGTTTTTTGCAATACCGTCGTCAAAGGTACTTCTACTACTACTACTACTACTTCTACTACTACTACTACTAACTACTACTATTATCATTATTATTTTTATTATTATTATTATTAGTAGTAGTAGTAGTAGTAGTAGTAGTAGTAGTAGTAGTAGTAGTAGTAGTAGTAGTAGTATCATCGTTATCTTAGATAGCTCAATTATCACCATAAGTGTAATTTGGAAATTGGAATATCTTTTCTTGTCACATTTTCTGCAATATTGGGGTCCGAGCCTGACAAGCAAATTGTTTGTGGCGGAAATCCCAATTTGGAATTTTAATTTTTCGTCACTTTCTCTGCCATATTGCGGCTGAATCGTGACTAGCCAGTTGTAAGTGGAGAACTAAACCAGAGAACCCTGAGAAAACCACCGTACAACCCAGATGGTACAATCCCAAGTCACTGATTCGAACCTGAGCAGTGGTCAGAGACAGCTAGTAGTCAGTGGCAACGCAATTAGACCACATGGCCATCAGGGCATGCCCCGAAAACCCCAACTTGACTTGGTTGATTGCTTTATAGTCACTTGGGCATCCCTACGAGTACAGGTAATTAATTCTCTTGAACATTATAGGTGGAAAGGGCGCTATATCAAATACCAATTATCATTATCACTACTATTGTTTTCATTATAATTATTATTATTATCATCATTATTATTATTATTATTACTATTATTATTATTATTATTATTATTATTATTATTATTATTGTTATTATTATTATTGTTATTATCATCATTAAGGTGGCTGTAAACGTTTCCCGTGGAGAGCAGACTTTCCCTCAAATAATGGCTGATTTCTCATTATTTGTACACTAAACCCCTAGCAAACTATATATTTTTAGAAAGCTGAGATTCTAAGGAATACATAGGATATGGATAGGTTGTATGTGCTCCAAATATTTTAAAGAAATTGGGGTCAAAACTTTGACTAATCAATTTTCAGTACATATGTCGCGGCTGACGCAAATCTAAGAGCAGGATCTAAGATAACCTGATTTTTTGAAACATTGAAAAAAACCTTTGTCTCTTCAAAACTAGACAAGGGTTTTGTAAAATATGGCCCCTAACTTTTTTTATGGCCATTTATCTAACAACATTTTAGGAAAAAAATGCTTTTTTGGTATCTTGATTTTTGACTCACTATAAAAAATTAACCAGATAAGATATTGCAATATCCCCGTCTAGATTTGTAGAGAACATGTTTTAGAATCTATATACAAAGTTTGAAGCTAATTGATTAAGATTTGTGTCTAAATTCACGTCAGCCGTGAGAGTAAAACTATAGAAAACTAAGCTGAGAAAATGGCAGTTTTGTGTATTTCACAGTTAAAGTTACTGTGCAACTTTTTGCTACTACTTTAATGTATTTATTTTTGTCCAAGTGGAAAGATAAAGTAACCTTCCATTGTATTTCACAACTGTCAACATTTTTTCTTCTCAATTACCTCAAAAAAAAGTATAAATGAGTACATTTCTGCAACCTGCCTAACATCCCTGTCAACTGGATTCCATATATGGGCATATGACATCACCCAAGCCCCGCCTACTTAGAAGCCTGGCATCTTGTTTGCATGCTAATTTATATGTATTATAGCTCTTGAATTCTTAATAATTCAAAGAACTTTGCCATCAAAATCTATTTTCAGCTATCTAGTGTGTTATGCTGGCAGACTCTTTGACTGCAAGTATATTGATTTGGCAAATAATACTTGTAATGCTCTATATGGGGTTTTTAGCTTCATTTATCTAAGACAAACATGTTGCAGGGCCAATTCTGAAGCTATCCAAACTTCCAAAGCATAGCTTTCTGACAAGGTGGCTTTTAGATTCTGGGCCTTGAAAGAAAGATAATTTCACAAACCTCTATTGCTGTATCTCCACTCCAGTGATCCAAGTTACATACCGGTAATCCAGAATGAGTAATCCATACATATTTTGCAGCAGAAATGGCAACTTTCCCTGAGGTCTGACACAGAATTCCTTTGTCTAGTGAATCCCATATGAGTAGACTGTCCACATTAATTACTACACTGCTTGAAACGCTTAGAGGAAGTGATCTTCATCCGTTCCTATTACCCATAGCAAATCTTATTTTTAGACATTGGTTCCTGACTCCCATAATCCTTGAGGGGATTATGAGTGACACCACACTCATTGTTCTAGAATGGGGAGTCCTGAGGGGATTATGACACCACACATACCTGTATCTATTTCCTCAGAACTGAAGCCACAGTGCTAATCTATCAATAAACCCAATTATTCACCTGCAATTTCAATCTCCTTTGTGTCTCCAACTGAATTGACGACAATTTATATTGGTGTTATTGTACTTTGGGTAACTATATCATGATTGCTGTATTATTGTTTGAGAAAAACTTGTGTTTGAAGATGAAACCAAGTTGATAAATACTATAGTATTGTTAGTTATCCATAGAGCATAGAGTGTCTGTTCCAGCTGAAGATATGAGACGGATTGACCCAACATCCTCCCAAAAGTCCAGGTTTTCCCATCAAATACACACATTTTCTTACTTGAAGCCCCAAAACTGGGATGTTTCCTGTTTTTCTCAGACAGCCGGAGCCACATTTTGATTAAGACTAACCCCCAATACACTATTTTTGAATTAATCAAAACATCATTATCTGTGGTGCCATTCCATTTCCTGCCTCATCTTCACTTGGCAGGTGGGAGGGGCTTATCAGCTAATTGGTCACATGACCAAAACATGGCAGCATGGCATGAGCCTGCTTCCTGATTTATCAGCTGTCACACAAACAAATTTCACATTTCATGGAGTTTGGAGTGGGGTAGAGCTATGGGTTTTTTTTCATAAGGAGGGTAAGACCCGGTTCATTAACATAATACATATATCTCAAAACAGGCTTCCCTGAGGACGAAACGTTTACGGCCACCTTAAGTAATTATTTTTTATCATAGGATCCGGTTCTCTTCTCTGGCAGTCTTCGTACTAATCTGGACCCTTTCAATAAACATACCGACTCTGAACTGTGGGATGTCCTGGGACATGCGCATCTGAAAGACTTTTGTCAGTCTATTCCTTCAGGACTGGCATATGAGTGCGGAGAGGGTGGTGTAAATCTTAGGTGTGTATTTTATTGGAAAATGTGCTCATGATTTTTAAATATCAAATAGAATCCATTCACATGTAAAGTAGCAATACACTTAAAATAGGTGCTTGTATCTGTTTTCCGGATTATAACATTTAACTAAGTGAGAAATATGTAGAAAAATGAATTCCGAATTTTGAACCACATCACGTAGCCAATTTAAATTCGATAAACTAACGGCATAGAAAATTTAATTTTTGGTTTTAGATAATCATATCATTTAACTAATAAACTATATTGAATCCATTGTAGTTTTCAAATTGCATATGCCAAACTTTACTTAAGGTAATATTGAGAGCTTTTATGGAGCTTCTGTTGAGAGAATGAAGATTTTATGAATGTTGTACTTCAACTAAATAAATATTTGCAATGATTGAAATCAAAGGTGATACATTGCTACAAATGGGATCTCCACCATATTGTTTAAGTGCAAAACATTTCGCAATTGCAAACCGTCTTGCATAACACATATTGAATTGAAAGAAATCCATCCTTGAATGACTAAATACATTTTTCTTTTATTTCCTCTGTTTTACCAAAAACTGAAGATTTTTTTCTGCTGTTCACACCTGCACCATCGTAATTTCTGGCTCTGCCAGAGGAGAAAAAGATCAGACCAGGTCAAAAGATGATAACCCCCCTCCCCCTCTCGAATCTGACCGGGTCAAAAAATCATGTACCCCCTCCCTCCTAGAATATCAAATGGTCCACCCCTAAGTATGATTATTTTGTATTGCACAGTGTTGGTCAGAGGCAGCTGGTTTGTCTAGCCAGGGCACTACTGCGCAAGACCAAGATCCTGGTCCTAGATGAGGCTACAGCAGCTGTGGACTTGGAGACAGATGATCTTATACAGGACACCATAAGAAGAGAGTTTAAAGAGTGCACTGTAATAACCATAGCACACAGGCTCAATACAATTGTGGATTATGATAGGTGAGATCACTACACTAGAGGTCCCATTTCCAGATAAATTTACCTTTAAAGATACACACTGAAAATAATTTTGAACTGTTAAATGTTGGGTTAATGAAACTAAAATGTCAGCCAACTTTTATGTTTAGGAAGATATCATTTAACTTTTTTTTGTAATTATTTCCTGTGATGACTGTCAAACAATGCTTCACAACCTATCCTTCTTGTCAGTAAAATGCTGCATAAAGCTGATTGATAAATTAATAAGATTACATGTATAGGCATGTGGTTGTATATAAACATAAGCAACCAGCTGGCAATCAGGCACAGGGTTGTGTAAAATGCCCTGATTGCCAGCATGTTGAGTATAGGAATTGAATGTCATTACTGTAGAAAATTCCCTCACCTTAACATACATTACAACCTAGTGGCTTTAAGTTATCATAGGGAAAATATCTGTTTCTAGAAAGATAGTACTTAAACCCCTTGCATGAAACATGTATAGCTTCATTGCCCGTCTTTTAGTAGATGCTCTGTTATATTTATTCTTATCTATTCCTTTTGTGTTTCAGAGTAATGGTTCTGGATCGGGGTAAAATAAGGGAGTTTGACCGACCCCACAATCTTTTAACAAACAGACGAAGCCTGTTCTATGCAATGGCCAAAGATGCTGGCTTGTCATAGGATAGGACCTTTAAGACCAAGCAATCCATTTTTACCAGTAACTGAAGACATTCATAAAACAACTCTAGTTGTTATAACAAGATCTGATATAAAATATCAACACCTTCAGAATTTGTGGTCGATTTCAACATTAGAATGAACTTGTGACAAAAATGTTAACGCCATATACATATGAAAAAGGCATCATAGAGTAGCGACTTCATTGACATTAAGCCAAGGCACATGTGACAAAAAGGTCTGAGGCTTAATTCAAGTCAGAAGGCTAACTCCTAGTCTAGGCCATAATCTAAGAATGTTCTCTTTATTCTGGATAGGTATTTTAAAGTTCTTTGGCTGGTCATCACTGGCAACAAGGGTGGTCACTTACATACCACCAGAACAGCAAGAAATTGTATATATCTTCACTTTGGCCACCTGGTGAGCAAGTGTAGAACTAAATCAGCACAGACTAAGTTTGGAGTTCACATACTTAACAACTTAAATTATAAAAGAAAAAGAAAATTTCAAGGCCTAGGATTCAAGTACCATTTGAGAAGAGAGTTGTCCAGAATTTTAGAGCATGGCTGAGTTTTTTAGCTACTTCGGTTTTCTCAACTACATGCCAAGACATAAATTAAGATTTCATTACCACCATCACTTCCTTACTGATCCTCCCAAACACATAAAAGAATTCAATGGAGATCATATCAAAAAGTTTTACCAACTAAATTGTGACATCTTCAACATTGTATCGTCAATAATAGAATTATGCTGATAATACAAAATGATGGTTTCCTTGGTCCATAGCTTTTTCATTTTGTTTCAAAGGAGCAAATTAAAATATACAAATAAAACGTTATTTCAATTATATGCTTTATGTCTTCCTTGGTTGAAATACCATTGTCCAGCCCTAGTTGCAGAAACCTATACTGTATACATATACATATATCGTGCACATATACATTCAGCATTTCTCTTTACCATTGTCATCATGGCATCTGCCATTATATTTTGAGTTGTTTTAGGTGTTGGTCTCCTAAGTGCGCTATTTCAGAGTTGAGGTCCTCTGTTTTAGCATATTGGCAAGGCAGCCTTACAAACATGTAAAGGACTGAGTGCCATGGTGCCTTTGAGTCTAAAATGCTGCTAGGGCCAATATGTAAAGGGATCCAGATTAGTCTCTCAATGTGGTATAATCCCAATTGTGCTGAAAAGCCTACCTATAACCAATTTAGCATTTGGTTTTCAAAATATGCAGGTTCGCTGAGGTAGGACCTTGCACCTTACCAAAGACATGAATAATCATATGGTAGACTCTCATATTCAAGTAAAGGGCAAGTCTTGACATTTTGCCAAAAAAACGAAACACATCCAGATATGTTCTTTAAGGGTGCCTCATTACCTCAAAATAGTCACTTATATGTATTGATAAGTTAACCATTATTCGGCAACTATGAGATGTAACCTTTACAATAGCGTAAGTGCCATTGTCTTCATTAAACTCAGTTTTCAGATATTCAAGTTTTAAAAATGACCCGTGTATCGAGTAGGGTTCTACCTTATAAGAAAGCTTTGGGAATTGTAAACGAGAATTAGATAAAAGTAGTTTGGGGAGAAAATCTACCAGATTTTCAGGAATTCTTCTCTCTTTAAAGTGAATGTTCAAGCTTACTCTTCTCTCAATGATATACTTATGAGGACTCGAGTCAGGTAACAAGTAATGGAAAATAGGAGATTTTAGGGTCAACTTAGCTCAATGTGTGATTTTTTCTAATAGAAACCAAAAACTTACACACCTAGCAGAATTTAGTCCTTTTAGAAATTTTGGGTAAATGTAACTTAAGTGTCAACCTATTTTTGGTGCTTAAGGTAGAACCCTACCCGATACCCACGTCATTTTTAAAACTTAAATGTCTGAAAACTGAGTTAAATTTAGACAACGGTACTTATGCTATTGTATAGCTTACATCTCATAGTTACAGAATAATGATATACTGTATACTGTGTTATTATTGCGGCAGTTTAATTAATGCGTACTTTGCGCATCCATGGAGTCCGCATCTATTAAACTGCGCACTACCATTTGGATATTGAATCCCTACGCTTGTACCGTTTAACACACTGATATCATAGCTTGTCATTCAACATAAAGACCATTCGCGGCCTCTGTTGGTACTAAGTTAAATTAGGATGTAGACAACTTGCACACTCGAGTGTGATCAAAATTGCTGGTAATTACTTAACCAGAGTTATCGTCTGCAACCAAGATGATACTGTTCGTGGCTGGTGACGAAAGATTGCACTTTCCTATGAAACTAGCAGCATCTGGCATCCCTAAGGGGCTGGCCGACTTGAATATAGCAGCACCACCCTTCCCAAAAGCCGGGTAGGTTGCATACCCTTGGCCCCCTCACAGAGTTTGAGCCGGAGGTTATCAATGCGCAATTATTAAACTGCGCACCAAAGGCAGTTATCTGCTGAGCGCATTATTTTATATGTGCAATATTAACACAGTATACAGTACTTATCAATAATTTGCTATTTTGACTTCATGTGGCACCTTTTACGAACATATCTGCCTGTGTTTCGTTTTTGGCAAAATGTCAAGACTCACCCCTTACTTGAAAATCAAACTCTGCCATTTGATCATTCATGTCTTTGGTGAGGTGCAAGGTCCTACCTCAACCGCGAATCTGCACAATGAGTATTTTAAAAACATTTTTGAATGTTCTCATATGCCTAACAGCATGTGGTTTACGTAGTTAATGCTGATTTTCAGGTCCTGTCATAGTACGAGGTACTTGTGATATGACCTTGCACCTAGAGGGGGTTCATATCTGTCATATTCTAAAACAATGGCTTAGAAGACCACATCGTTATTCACTTTCAGCCAAAAAATGAAGGAATTTGCATGGTTGAAGCAGATAGCCATGTCGTTTGGGACCAATTTAGCACAGAAGGCCCTATGGGGCATGCCTTTTGTCCTCGTGGCTGTACAACAATAGAGAGTTGCTAGGTTGAGGTTTGTGGCTACTCACTACTCATGTGTACTCTTTTGTTTTGATATCCATTCTTAGGGGCCAGCCAAGGACACCACCTAGTGGTGATTATCTTGGTGTACTAGACTATCACCTTAAGAGAATATCCATTCAGCTTTTCTAGAATGATCACCTGTGATGATTGAGGAAATGAGACCGTTTCTGCTTAGATCTTAAAACCGGTTCCTAACTAGATTTGCCACAGATAAACATGTCACATTTTTAACTGTGTAGATTCAGTGTGTTCTTATGTTTTTGTAACAGCTCAGGTCATATTGCGATAAAAAAGAAACCCTGACCTGGATAAATTAAGAGATTACAAGATTCTGTAGGGCTGTATATGGTGCCCAATCAAATAAAAGACCCAAAGTTGATTTAAGCTGCGGTTCTATTCAACTTATTTAAATACTTTGACAGCCATTAAACTTCCTTGGTTTAAATGGAAATGTACAAGCATTCACTACTTAAACAGCTTAATAATGTTAACTCCAAATTTGCCATTCTGTTGCCCTAGCCTAGTATATCTAGCAGACATGCATGTTATTTATAAATCAAATGCACCTTTATTGATCAAGAAAACCTCATTTGAGGTAAAACACTGTAAAATTGAAACTGTGTTTGTATCGAGGTCAGCTCAAGCAGGTAAGTTGAAGAAAACTTATATTTGAAACACCAAGACCGCAGGGATTAGATAATTATTGCTAGATAGAGGACTGGAGTGCTAAACTAGGAGTTGTCTTATTTTGAGTGTGTCACCATCATCACAGCCTTAATGCTCATAGCGGCTAAAAGCAGCCTGACAAGTTAACTGAAATCTTGCAAGCAAAATTGAGAAAATATTTGGAGAAATGGTCATAATATTACCAACCACTCTTTCAGTTATTTTGTAAAATCATTCACTCATTAGCTCTTATAGCATTAATGGGTTAATATGATAGCTCTATTATAAAACGACAGTCTGTGTTTATAGGTATCAGGGCATTTCAATAATAGAAATATTATCTACAGCGGCACTACATTATATTCATTGGCTTTCACAGAACATATGTAAGGATGAAGTACAGACAAAGAGTTGTTGTTTTTTTGTTTGTTTATTTACTTCCCCAGCAATGTACAATAAACGTGAATCTACAAACGACGACCACGGCGACCTCCCTTCCTGCGTGTGCTGTCTGTGGGAATGGGGGTGACATCCTCTGAAAGAACAAGAAAAATTACATGAATCCAATGAATCAAAGCAGAATAAGGGCCAAGGTCTTAGCCAGGATTTAGAAACTGGGTGTCCAAAATTGGCAACTGTAAAATATTTGGGCGTCCAAATCTTTAAGGGACACCTCAATATACTTGTATAAAAAATACAATTATATGCTTGAGATTGATATTTTAAGAAATTCCTCACAAAAGAATCTGGGTGTCCTGAGGGGTGCTTTTTAAGGGTTTGGGTGTCCAAAAAGACACCCAGACGCCCTGCTGGCTAAGACCATGATAAGGGCAGTACTGTAGCAGGAATGAATAGCGACATCAAAGCTTCATTGTAAAAATATTTTATGAATTAGATGGGAATTAATTCTGATGGTTTTTCTTGCAGATATAGTCACCACCTTAGTCTTAGCCAGCAGGATGCCTGGGTGTCACCCAAACCCTCAAAAATCACCACTCAGGACACCCAAATTATTTTGTGAGTAATTTCTGGGAATGTCATTTTCAAACGTATAATTGAAGTTTTATCACCTCAATATAAATCCTATGAGATTGTATAGGATAGTATGCCATATTTCAATTTAGTAAATACATTTTAGTTATAATCTGAGTCATGGTCTTAGCCAATATTTGGAAACAGGGTGTCCAAATAGAGGCTTCATAGACTTTTGCGTGTCCAAAGTGTGACCTACTAAGTACATACTACTAATAAAAAAAAACTATATATTTACAGATTTTGCTTTTTTATGCCAGTTACTGCTTTGAGTGTCTTATAAAAGTGACACTTCAGCTTCTACATCTTCTATCTTCTAAAAAAAAGTCATCATCAGCAAATTATGACATTAACTTTTGGGTGTCAAAACTGTCAAAAAACAGTGTTCTGTCTGTCCAAATGACACGCTGGGCATAGTCGGCTAAGTCCCTGATCTGAGTATATTGTGTCTCTTTTGAAAAATAGGATGGCCAAAACTTGAACACTTGGCAATAATGGGCACCCAACTCCTAAATCTTGGCAAAGACACTGGACTCACCACACCTTCATGCTTGTTTAGTGCTTAGGTTAGAATATAATGGTGTTCATTTTAAAATCAAAAAGAAAATGGTCATGTATGGACCTAACAGGTATCAAGCCAAAAATATTGGTCATTCCAATGCGTCACTCATTTTTTGGGGAAATTAGATGAGAAAATTGGTTTATAAATAGTGTTTCCATTTGCCACAGTATTCCTTTGTTTTGTTCTTTTTTCAAACATTGGAATTTGGATACAGTTTATAAATGATATAGCCATTCTATTACCTTCAAAGCAGGTATGGTATTCTTTATTAAAAATTGTCCTTGACAACAAAATCCAAATCAGATGTATTGATAGATGCTGAGGTAAAATAAATCATCTAGATGCTAATGCTGAAAAGGTCCGAGTCGTCATTTTTATGGAAGGGATGAGAGGTTGTACTTACCAATACGGCCAATCTTCATTCCTGAACGGGCAAGAGCTCGGAGGGCAGACTGGGCACCTGGTCCTGGGGTCTTGGTCCTAAAAAAAAACAATCATTGTACTATAGGCCAGACAGGCATAAGTGAATTTTTAAGCAGGCTTCACCTACAAGTAATTTTGAATAAGGGGCTTTTGCTACTATAATTTGCTCCGTGTCTTTTGAGAAAATTGAATATGAATTATTCCTTGGCACAATTATTTCTTGGGCCCAGAATTTTACTGTGTTAGGGTAGAGACCCTGCACACCCCTAATTTAAAAGGTGGGCTCAGAGCATTTAGTTATATATTTTAGCTGCTTATAATGATTCCCTTTCACGTGTGCCATACATAGGCTAAAATGGAATGCTGAGGTTCCTGCTCTCAATACCATAGCATGAGTACATAAATATTTAAAATGTATGGTGAAAAATGGATTTGCTTACAAGTTACAATCAATCTATTGGTAAATGAACCACAATTCTCTTATCAATCACAAATGAGGGATTTTGGGGGAAATTAAGAAATCATCAACTCATCCATGTCCGAGGGTCAAGAGAAGAGCAATAATTTTGGTAATTTTATCTTCCTGACCAAGGCAGCTTTTGGAACTTATTTGAAGGAAGGCAAGTATGCTTAAACAACAATTCCTCTTCAATATTTTGCCAATTGATTTATTCATTTCAGAGATTTCATAGAAACAGATTTTTCATGAATGAATGGGTAGAGGAAAAGCCCTACTTCAAATGATATTTATTCATCAAACACATAAATGAAATCTTTGATTTATGTCACCAGATGAAGAAGCATGTATATGTATATTTTTGAACCATTATATTTCACCCAATTTCCACTACATATATACAAAGCTCTTAGTGCAGTACGAGTGCTGCTCCCACTTACTTGTTTCCACCGGTGGCTCTGAGTTTGATGTGGAGGGCGTTGATGCCGAGAACTTTGCACCTTTCGGCGACATCCTGGGCAGCCAACATAGCAGCGTAGGGTGAGGCTTCATCACGATCAGCCTTCACTTTCATACCACCAGTCACACGCACAATGGTTTCCCTGGAAGAATTAATGACATGTTTTAACAGGGTGGATATTTATGGTACATGACCGGACGTACAGGTGGCACATAAAAGCCAGAGTCACTACTGCAATCTATCGCATTTGATTAGTAGATGGCCTACAGGGGATATTAATGCAATAGAGGTTATAAACTGATCAACAAAAACTTTTGGCACATAAGTGCTTCAATTAACCCATTAATGCTTAAGAGTTCCTAAAGAAATTGATGTTCAGATCATAGATACTTGCGACAATAACTTTTCAATTGAGAATGATTTTACAAAATATTTGAAGGGGAGTTGTTAATGATGTGCTGATTAACGTTGCTCCGTAAAATATTTTCTGATTGAAGTATACTTTTGCCTGTAAGATTTCATCAGTATTGTCAGGCTGCTTTTGGCTGCTGTGAGCATTAATGGGTTAATGCAGAAATTTGAAGTTTATTAATAGCATGCTGGCATACAATCCATACCAGTTTAGCAGACTGTAGAAAACATACCTTTCTACATGCATGTTAACCAATTAATGAATGCTCACAACTGCCAAAAACAGCTTGACAATATGAGTGAAATCTTATGGGCAAAATCATATTCGGAAAAACGATTTATGGAAGAAATGTTAATCGAGACACTACCAACAACTTCCCTTCAAATATTTTTCTAAATTTCCAAGTTTATGTAAAAACTATCATAGGTCGACCATGTCTAAACTTTTAAGCATTACTGGGTTAAGGGCTACCATGGACACCAACGCATCTATCATTATTACTTTTTAAATATCACTTGTCTTCAGTGTTATAGAACACATGTAATAGTAGTTTGAGGCTGTTGCAGTACTTGCCTAAATTGATCTTAACTTAAAAATTTCACTTATTTCATGTAGAAGACACACACATACACCATATATATATCATAAATATCAATAACACATGTCATTTCACAAATATCAGATAACTCTCCTCTCCTGTAAATGACATCAAACCCAATACATGACAAATATAATATTTTGTGCTGTCAGTCCTACATATGCAAGGTGTCTCAGTCCAAGCAAAAGTGATTTAATTAGAACCTGTACCTTATAATGCTAGAAACAATTCAGATTGTAAAATACAAGCCACAATTAAAGTAATATGCATATGAGATTATGAACCATTCAATAGAATCTTAGTTAAGTTGTTATTTCGCTTCCACATAAGAACAGTCAAGTGGACCCCATAAACTTACTTTCCAGAAAGGTCAGTGATGTGAACGAAGGTATCGTTGAAGCTAGCGTAGATATGGGCTACGCCAAACACATTCTCGCCTTCAGGAACTTGGGGTCCCAGGGCGACTTTCTCCTCAACCCTTGTTACCTTCTTACGTGGGCCCATTCTGAAATGAGAAAAGAAATGTTAGATGTTTTCCATCTTAATATTTCACAATGAAGAATGAATGTTTTCCATTTTTTTTCAATAGACAAGGTCCTAACGTTATGTCATTTGCATACACAATACCTTGAAGACTGAAATTGGGGACACTTTGATGATTGGTAGGGATATCTTTAAAGGTCTACTCATACAAATATTAAAGTTCCCACATCAATTTTAAAACAGGAACTCCTTTACATACTTTTGTCACTTTCTCAAAAAGTTAACATGTTCGTGGTTGTCCAAAGTATATTCATATTATGGTTTCTCTTGAAAAAATGGATTTCAAAAGCTCTCCAACAAGGCACCTACTTGTAAATTCCTGGCAAAGGCACCGAAGAGGAGCCTTCAACATTCCTTAATTTTGATTAAGAGGAAAACATGACAAGAAATGTACCAAATATCACCCTTTATTCTTGTCATTAAGGTGAAATGCTGCAAGAATACAGAGGTTCACACAAGATGTCACCCTCTATTTTGGGCACCTTAAACTCCCAACACTGTATTTCATGCACTGCTTGTCATCATCGACAACAAAAGGGTACTGCACGTTTAAGGCATGTAATCAAAGTGATGAAATATTCCCTTTATGCATCGCCCATGTATACATGGTGTTTTCAGGACTGTCATTCATCTTACTCTTAGGATTGAAGAATGTGTGTACAGGCATGAGACTTTCAGTGGCCCAGGACTTAGTGATCAATATGATGATAAGTTCAACCAAAAATGTGTAATTATTACTAGTGTGCCTCCCCTTCTGACTATGCATCAACTAACATACCCATGTACTTATGGAACTGCCAACTAGAAGTTATTTGTGTGAACCCTTCAAGAATCCATCTAAACATGTCATATGATATGAAAGATTTCGTTAAAAGACCACAAGTGTCTACACCTCCAGAGCATGTTTAACCACCATAGGGAACTATGATCAATCCAAATAAAAAGTGGTTCTCGTTCACGAATAAAAATATCCCCTTCACTCTAAATCAACATCTGAACGAGGGTCTTTCATGCCACCATATACGATTTTATCATGTGTGGAGTTCACCAAAACAAGGGGATGTGCTTCCCAACAAACAACTGTAATCAACTAACTGGGACGATTTGATCAACAAGACTCCACAAATTGAAGCTTGATAATGTGTTCTATAAATTGAGTAAAGGTAATGTCTCAAATAATGTTCGATGTTGATGATTGGAGTCGATTTATAATCAGTGTTTCAACCAACCTTAGCGATAATGGTGGAAGTTTTAAAAGAGGCCGATGAACGAGATTCTCGTCGAACTCTCGAATTTCCGAAGAGACCGGAAGTGAAACGAAGATAGCCGACTTGCCACGAACCACTGGAACATTTGTTATTGTTTTGGACAACATGTAGTGGATATATATCTAAATTTTTACCCGAAAATATGGAATTAGACACAGCCTGAACAAGATGAGTGGCTCAATAGAAGTCTAAAGATGGCAACTAAACTAAGGTGTTGAAGGAATCTACCGGGACGAAGGAGTTAGGATGAAATTCTAAATGCATTTGGAGCAAACAAGTGTGTGAAGAAAAGTAACTCGATTTGAGCTTGACAAGAGAGAGGGGGTCGAGTCTTTGTCTTCAAATACCTCCTCGATGGAGTTTATGTTTGATTGGGATGGCGAGGGTGATAGATTTTCTTTCGAGGACAGTGATAGGTTTGAAGAGGACGACTCTCTTTGCTCATGGATAAGCGAGCCGGATAGTTTGTGCAACAATTGGCGAGGATGGAGAAAGCAAAATGGTGGGCAAAATGCCCCAGGTCAAAGTTACCGCGAAGGTAAGTTGTGTCAAAAATTACATAATGGATCTATTCTTGGTTCATCAAGAATTGCAACCTTTCCGTTAAAATACGTGTTGGCTTCTTGTCCCGAGGAATATATTGTACTATACTCTGTTTGATTGTCAATTGCACTTGTCCCTGGTTTCTGTAGCTATAGGCAAGACCTCCAGTTAAATAGTACATGTGTGTCAGCTGTTCTTCAGGTCCTGAGATACCACATGCAGCGGCCCAGCTGCTGAAATGGTCAATTGATGGGCCATTGATTGGTCTAAGTGCAATTGGGCATGTCTTTCTGAACAACACATTAGTCAATCTGGCTACAGACACACCATTACTAATCAAAGTAGAATAAATATGGTTGCTGAAGCATATATACTAAATACTTTTATTTTTTTAAATCCTAAAATGACAGCCAGAGATGATGGAAGAACTTAGCAGTTATCAGGTTATTTTTTCTTTGTTTCTGGAGTATTTGAAAACCTCAGAAAGAGGTATTTCATCTTGGAGTTTCATCTCTGAGTGTCCGCTGGGTCATTTAAAGTTCTCCAGAATTCCATAAAAAAATAAGTGAATGATTTTTTTTAAATATAATCATTTATACTTTTTTCTTCTGATGACTGACACACCGTATTCCAAGTACCCACAATTATTTATGAATGTAGGTAGATTTCATAATCTGCCATAATCATAAACTTAGATAACCCATTGGATGTATCTATTATTCCTTGAAGAATTGTCACATTGATTTCTCAAGCTACCAGCTCTAATTTCCAAGTAATTTAGATTTTCTGTCAAAATCTCACTTAAAACATTCCGTATAGAACTATCAACATATAATACATGTTGATTTTGACATCTAAAATAATCTAAATGATAATTACTATAATTTTTTATGTAGGTAGTTTGGTAGAATGTTGTGGCTTTTTTAATCAAGATGTTTTTACTGTATAAACCCAATCACCAAATATGATTCACAGTGATATTTGACATTAGAGAGAATTGTATTGTATTGATCAGTTAAAATCTAGGTTATCCTTAATTAGTTCTTGAAAAGAAGAGAGAACTTATGATCCATTATCATTATCTTGAGGTAATTCTATCCCTAACATACAAGAGTGGGTGGCTATGACACCTAGTCAACCTTTGTTCTCCGATGAAGGTGACTCAGTGCATGGCTAGGGCCTTTCTTCCGGCCCTCAAGCTGTGTCTTTGTTGAAAGTTGTGATAAATTCACAGCATTATTGATCATGTTGCTAAGGTTTGTTTGCTTGATGATAAGTGTTATTGACGTACCATGTGATTGAAAGCGGATGCTAAGTCAGGGTCACTTGAAGATAGAAGCTTTTTTGCTTTTTTTTTTACAAAAACATATCCAATTTTTTTAATAAGAACCTCTGGGATTGTTGTACTTGGTGTGTTTGCCTAACATTCTCAAACCATAAAAAGGGAAATAATTGTGTCTGGAAAATTATTTGTGACTTTACTTGATTTAATTGTTTTACGTCGAACGGCATTTTCAATTTCAACCCATCATTGGGTAGCATGTCTAGTAGTTATTAAATGTTCTCTCACTACTCTGCTAGTCAAAAAAGGGTTCATGCCTCGTGGTTGTTATTTTAAAGTATTGTCAGGTCGTTATACTACGTTCATTACTCATCAGTACAGTTTAACTTGGTCTTTATCTATCTATCCATTAAAAGGAACACTAAGAAAGTTTATGATTGCCCAATTTAGACACACAGTTTTGAATTTGCAAACTCCTAGATATGATCCTGAATGTACTGGTCATAATGTATCAGTCAGTCAGTGGCACAATATGTTATATGGTGACATTCTTAGTCTAGTATATATTTAGCATACTCCAAAGTCATCTCCCACCTCCCTGTCTGACCTGTTTGGGTCGAGGTGGCATATGATGACTTTCTGTACTGCATCTAGATCTATTTGTTTGTTTAGATGTCTCAACTGAGGTTCAGTGGTTACATATTTTTGCATGCTTATTTGATTGGACAATTAATATGCCCTGATGGCTGGAAATTAGGGTCAACCTGCATTGAACCTCTAACACTATATATATGATAATAATTGGAAGCCCAGTGATGGGTAAAAGAACCTTGTGGGTCTTAAAGTGCAAACCTGTGTAGCCCCAGGTATCTGCTCAAGGGATCGAAATTAGCTGGGGTCAGGAGCTCCCTTAAATTCTCCTGGGGCTCCCTCCTTCTGCAGGGAGGTCAAAAATGTACCGGTTTCTGTACACAACACATATAAATAGCTTTTGAAGATGTGGTTAGGCTCCATGGAAAAAAAACGACTTCATTTTGAGCCCTGAGCCAATATCTAGAAATGATTTAATATTATTTGATTCATTCGTTTCGTACATATATACATAAATTTACATACATGCACTTGCTAGTCCTTGCTCTTCACTAGCAGATAAGGACCCAAAGGTATTTGTATGCTTGTTGCCTATGCTGACATTAAAGAGATCCTTGGGTAGTGATTTTTGCTGATCCCTGCATTTTCATTATGTTTTTCCATATAAAATGTACAGGTGTGCCGTGGCCTAGATTGAGATGCACCAGTAGTACACGCGTCTGCATGTTATTGGTGCTGTGTGCAGATCTTGGAAAATCAATTAGGTGCTTACTGGGTTATCTTTTCCCTGTGCCTGCTAGTATGCACAGGTAAAAAAGCTTTCTGAGTATACATACATGTGCATCCCTGTAAAATTTGAAACAAAACAGTCCTATGGACCAACACACATTTTTGAAAATCTATTAAATATATATTTTTTTTATGGTTGATATGGTCATCTTGAATTTGGGATTGGGATACATAATATTTTTCTGTATATATATAGGGTCTGCATATTGCGATGCTTAATCCTTCAATTGATACACAGGGCTCGAAATTAGGGGTGCTGGGAGCCGAGGGCTTCCTTGAATTCTCCAGTGACTCCCTCAAATTTCTGCAGGGAGCCCAAAAATGTACTGGTTTCTATATACTCAATACCTGTAAGTGACTTTTGAAGATGCAGTTGGGCTCCCTGGAAAAAATCTTAATTTCGAGCCCTGATACATGTGGTATAGCTAGCTTTATAGTCCCCAAATTATTCCTGAAGGGGACTACCTGGTCTCAATATTTGATATCTAGATCCACCACGGTACCACCCTTAGTTACAGTACTTTGCCTTACCCTAAAAAAAGGAAATAATGTGTCATATTTCATTATTTCTATATACCTAGATCAATTTAAGCCTAGATATATTTGTGTACTATACCTGCACCGACTGAAAAACACAATTCTCTGCTAGGAACCAACATACAATATTTTCACTAGGTGAAGAAACAAGTAAACATATTTTTAAGTGCAATATAATCTGTCGCCCTCTGTGGTTAGTCTTTTCACATCTTGATTTTCAGATTGACAGTTTTTACCATGTACCCAAAAGTGAGTTGAAAACTCTCTCTGAATGCCATTCCCTAAGACATCAATTGGGTCTTTTATGTATTTCCTACCATTGTTATATACATTGTTGCTATATACCAATCAAAGTTTTCTAACGTTTCTTCTTATTCCCTTTCAGATCGGCGGAGTGGCTCCCTAGTGGAGCTAGCAGCCCAGGCTGTAGCCTGTCATATTCCATTTGAAGTTGTGGAACATTTCTACCCTCCAATACCGGAACAACTCCAGCTGCGGATAGCCTTCTGGAGCTTTGCTGAGAATGAAGAAGATATTAGGTCAGTATACATGTCATTTAATTTCAAATCAAATGAGCAACTCTGAGCCATTAAAATATCAGGGTATCATTTAGACACCATAGTAGTGATAGGAATTGGCTTGGATATTCATGATCGATCATAATCGGTTGCATGCGCTTTCATCCCAGTAGCACTTATTAGCTATATCCGCCGCCAAGTAAGTAATATTTTGGATTTTTGTCGGTACTGTTTTTGTCAAAATACGTCCAGGAAGACATGTCAAAGTACATCCTTTTTGCTGTTTATTTCAATCATAATCGATGCCAAATTTTGGGATCGGTTCATCAAAATTGAAACCCTTTCGATCCGATGATCGATTATAATCGCACATCAGATTATCACTACACCGTAGTCCTAGGAAATACACAGCTGGATCTGGGTCTCAGGGTATCATTTAGAAACCTTTGTTCTTGGGAGACAAACTTGTAAACAGAATGATCTCCAGCCAGGGTCTTTTATAAATGCCTGTTCAATTCATCGTTCACAAAATTTCGACTCATCCAGATTTAGCTAACTAACTCAGCTTCTTCAAATCCATATCCCAGCCACATTTAAGAGCAGCCAGCTGGTCGTGTCCAACTGTTAAAAAGGCAATTTACACTTCAGTCCTGCCTTGGAAGATGGTTTGTTAGAAAAAGACATAGGCTTAGTAAAAAAAAAAATGAAGATTGAAAAATCTACATATAAATTCTTGCCTGTCCAAAAGATAGGCAGGTTGCTGGCTTTAAAGTCCCTCTCTCGAGCCAAATGTTTTGATGAGGTCTTTATATGTATTGTATGTCATTTTCATGCCAATAATTCAAGCGCTTCACTTTAAAATGCTTGCTGAATGACTGTTTAAAGGCACCATTCTTTTGAAAAATAGATTTAAATCAGCCTTTATTATAAGTATATATGATTATCTTGCAGTCTGCCTTGAAAATAATACGGTTTATTGTGTGTCATTTCAGGTTATATTCTTGCTTGGCAAATGGCAGTGCAGATGAGTTTCAGAAGGGAGAGCATTTGTACAAAGCCAGGGCCGTCAAGGATGCCCTTCAAATAGGTAAGTAGTATTTTCTATCTTATTCCATTTACTGGTTGGAGGTTCAATTTTTGTGGTTATATTTGGTTGTGATGATTGTTTTAGAAAGTCAGGTCAGACAAGTGGGTAGCCAGGGTCTTAGCCAGCCGGGTGCCTGGGTTTCATTTGGACACACAAACCCTTAATAATCACGCATCAGGACTCACAGATATTTTTGTGAGGAATTTTAAAAATGTCAGTTTCACTCAAATGATTGAAAGTTTTCAGCTTTATGTAACTGCTATAGCATTACTCTAGGTTAGTATGCAATTTCTCATTAATTTAGTATACATGTTTAATTAAGATTGATATCCTGAATATTTTGTGTTTTCCCTTGTAAAGCAGGACACCTATATGTTATAGAACTGCCAACCTTGCACACCCAGTTTCTAAGTCCTGGGTGTAGCCTACTAACCTAGACTAGTAAAAACAGATGTACTAAACCATTTGAGTCTGGGTACAGACAGAGCTGACAGCTTTTGTTATGATGTACAGTTCAGCAGTCTGGTTAAGTATAACTCCTCCAATGTTGAGGCTACTTTCGTCCAAACCACAAGGACGCAAAGATTTTTGAAAACCATCTAAACTATGTCATGTTGGAATTCATTGGATAGCTCTTGCCAAGTATTCTCATATGAGTACCCATATGCCAGGGATTCATTCATTTTTTAGTTTTTTTGCATCATTTTGTATTGGTCAAATTAGCCACCACCAGCATAAGGGTTTATGTATCAAGTGCTGGTACAGCCTACTTAACCCATTTGCATCTGCTGTGTACATAAGGTCTAACTATTTTCAAGGGAAGCAATACATATGGGGAAATATAAGAACTAGAAGTTGCAAAACCTGACTGGAACAAAAACTCCATGTCAAGTGATTTTCAAAATATTGCATTAATTATATGAAGATTTTGCAGTATGTTTTACATCAAAAGTATGTGCCTGAAATAAGTGTGTTAAGACTGATGGTGTGACCTCAGCAGGTTCATGAATTACACATGTATATATTCTTGGAGATTTAACCTACAAAACACTTTAAGTTGTTGGAGATCAAAGGATGAAATCCATTTTTCATTTCATCTCATTTCTGTACTTCTTTTGCTAGGGCATTAACGGTCTAGTTAGATGTGAGGGCATTATTAGTATACCCAGATCTTTATAAATCACACATCATGTTTAAACAAATCTAGAACTTTAATGTGAATGCTAGGGCATAACTTGAAGATAAATCTATCGGGGGTTTTCTGAAGGAGTAGGTCACTATAGATAGGTACCATATTTAAGGTTATTATAAATCTTTACTGTTTCCTTGACAAAATGACATCCAGCATGATACGGTTGCTCACGTCTACATGTCTGCTGGACCCTGTTTCTGGTTAACCCTTGAATAGCAGGAACTAATGAAATTTTGTCCCCCCCCCCCCTCCAACCTGCAAGGGGGGCGGGGGGGGGAAGGGGATGAGGCCGATCAATCAGCCTTTGATGCCCATAAAACCTTTCAATGAGTAACAGTTTAAGCACTCAATTTTTGCTTTAAAAACAAACTGAAAAAAAAGTCCTCTCAGAGTCAATTCAAGTATCATACATCCAGACACCACTATTCAGCTGCCATCTCGTAGCAGTAATTTGTTAATTTGTGTGTGTGGCATGATATGGACTAACAAAATATTTGTCTTATTTGCTAGGCTGTATCCACAAATATCTTAGGACCAATCCTGTACGGCTGTAGACGTAGAAGATAAAAATAAAGAGGGTTGGGTTATGGCTACGGCTTATCTTACAACAAAAAACTTTCGAGCAATAAATTCTTATCTGTCGTCATTCTTATGACTCATCAACCAGTATGCTGGTATAGTTCATTACAATTTATTTAGTAGTCTTTGTGATGCCTCCATGTGATATAGCGACATTTATCATATTTAACCACACTCAGTGTGCCACATGGTCTTTTTCAGCAGGGTGTCTGGGCATCATTTGGACACCCAAAACCTCAGAAAAACACTCATCACAGCATACCTTTTTCTTTGTGAGGAATTTCTGAAAATGTACATTTCAACCAAATATTTGAATATTTTCACCTCAATGTTATTAACATATAATTACATAGCCCTGGATATTACACTATTTTTAAGATCAATAAGTAAATTCAAGTTTATGGTTGTTATCTGAATATGTTATGGTGTCCCATGCAAACTGAAATGGCTAAAAAGATTCTGCAATTGCCAAATTTGGGCAACCAGTTTCTGAACTCTGGCTAAAACCCTTGGGTGCAGTAAACCACCACAACCATCCTGGGCCTTAGATGGGAGGTTATCATTTTGACACTTACGTACTTGTAAATCACGCATCAGGACAGATCCTTAACCAACAGGATGTTTAGATAAATTCTCTTGTAAGTTACTCATCAAGACCTTTAAATATTTTCATCAGGAATTTCCTCGGTACAGAATTACTGTTCCCCAAATTTGTATCAGTGTTAGAAGGGCCCAATGCCTCCATTGCACAAAAGAATTAACTTATCTGAAGCTCTAGTGGCTCCCCCTTGGGGATTTTATTTGAACTAATCCTTGGCTTTGGTCAACTCAGGTTATATTAAGTTATTGAGCCTCAGGATTGTATTGTTGAGGTGGCTTTTTAACACTTTCATGCCTGTGTTAGCCAACCCAGTCTGCCTTTATCATCTAATAACTTTATCATGAAAGCAATTTTTTCAGAAAATATTTTCTGAAATAAAATGTGAAAATGTGATACCTAATAGAAGCTACATCTCTGATTTCATCATGTTTGCTTTATGTACAAACACAAATTTTCTAGAAACTGTAACACAAATCTTGGCAGCAACTGTTGGAGAAAATCTCTGGTATGAATAAATTAGCACAGTTTTGTACTAAGTGTACCTAGTCAGGTGAATTGAGTAACCTTTGGGTAACCTGAGCGTAGTGTGTACTGTGTGTAGGCCGTCCTTTGTTCACATCGAGGGCTGGTGAAGAACTGAGGGAGGGGTGAAAGGAGTTCTTCCTGTGAGTCATTTACAGTTCACACCAGGAGTGGGTGATACATCAAGACACAGCTGAAAACATTGCTATTTCCAAAGGAGTTTATTTGACTATATGAACCATAAACATCTGTCCACTGACTATTCTTTATTTATAAAGTGCTTTTGAACATTGGAAAGGGCGCTATATCAATTATTGTTATTATTATTATTATTATTATTATTATTATTATTATTATTATTATTATTATTATTGTTATCATTGTTATTATTGTTATCATTGTTATTATTATTATTATGTGTCTGGGTGCAGGGTCTTAGCCACGAATTAGAAACTGGGTGCCTAAAATTGGCCATTGTAAAATTTTGGGGTATCCAAATTTTTAAGGGGGACCACAATATACTTAGATTGCAACCATAAACATGTTTATATTTATCAAAATAAGGCATGATAGCCTTATACAAGGTCATGGGAATTATATGACAATGAAATAATTCAATTATTTGCTTGAGATTTACATTTAAAGAAATTCATCACTAAAAAATTTGGGTATCCTGAGGGGGGCTTTTTCAGGGTTTGGGTGTCCAAAAGACACCCAGACGCCCTGCTGGCTAAGACCATGTCTGGGTGTCATTTGTACACCCAAACCCCCGGAAATTATTCCCTGAGACCACCCACATTTCTTGTGAGCAATGTATTGTTTAAAATGTTTATCTCAAGCATATAATTGGATTTTCTTTACCCAAATGATATTCCAATGACATTGTGTAAGGATTTTATGCCTTATTTCAATAAAATATATACACATAGATTTATGATTGTAATCTGATTATAGTGTGGTGACCCTTGAAAAGTAGGATGCTCTTGAAGATTTTTAAATTGTCAATTTGGTCACCCAGTTGGTAAATCCTGGCTAAGACGCAGCTGCCAGCTCCCTGTTGAGCTAATTAAGACTGTACAGGTGTGGGCCCTTTGTGTGTAATTAACCCTTTGTTTACCTATAGCCAGCTGCATGTAGCACCCTGAAATGACCTGCCTAGTCAAGTGATAACGCACTCCCTGACACATTATATAAGAGATATCTTAACCCTTATGTTGCTGGTGGCTAATTTGGCCATTGCAAGAAAACTGAAGACATTGCACATGGGTACTCATCTGAGAGTACTTCAAAGAGAGATCTTTCCAATTAATACCAACATGATAGGGTTTATAATAGAGGGATTTCAAAAGTCTTTATGTACTTGTGCTTTGGACAAAAGCAGCCTCAGCATTGGAAGGGTTAAAGGTAAATATTGATCAGAACTCACACTTTAGTGCTCCTCTCAAGTATTTTGTTGTTGATTCTCAAGATATTTTCAAAAAGTATTATTGATTCAGTAGACACTTTCAATGGAAAAAGTAAGATGCAGATCAGAACTCAACCTCCAATTCTCCTTTAAAAGAATTTCAAAAAGTGGTTATTAATTATACCATGATACATGCATTTTCATTAGTATGATAGATTCAGAATTAAGACTCTTCCAATGGAAAAAGTAAGATGTTCTCCCAAACTCAACTCAACCTCCAACTCGGCTTTCAAAGAAATTTTAAATTGGTTATTAATTTATTAATTACCATGATATGTGTATTTTCAATAGCATGATAGATTCAGAAGACACTTTCAGGGTAACGAAGGCTATATTCATGAATAGGTAAGATGTTGATACAAACTCAGCCTCTTACTTAGCTAATTTCTGAAAAATTTCTAATTGGTCATTAATTAATTAATTACTATCATATGGGTAATTTTTCAATAGTATGATAATTGATAGATTTAGAAGACACTTCCAGGGTTATGAAGGCTATATGAATAGTTTAATAGTGAGAGAATGTGAGATGAGGTGAAATGAGTTGATGGCCCCCTGACCTGTGTTTACCTCCTGACCCAAATCAGGCTCTGCCAACAAGTGGAGGATTTCCCTTCAGAATATCCTCGTAAAATATCCACGAGATCTCGCCACCCATGACAGGCCGACTGACCCAGCCGAAGGAGCTCCAGGGTTATGTGTGCCAATGGTTGTACAGGCCTAGACGATAACAACCAATGTATTCACTAATCTGTTATACACCAATGGTTGTACAGGCCTAGACAATAACAACTGAAATATTCACTAGCCTGTTATACACCAATCGTTGTACACGCCTTAGACAATACCCAAAACATTTACTAGTCTGTTTTACACCAATGGTTGTACAGGCTAGATGATAACAACTGAAATATTCACTAGCATGTTATACACCAATGGTTGTATAAGCCTTAGACAATACCTAAAATATTCTCTAGTTTGTGTTTCACCAATGGTTGTACTGGCCTAGATGATAACAACTAAAATATTCACTAGCCTGTTACACATCAATGGTTGTATAATTAAACCTTAGACAATACCCAAAGTATTTACTGGCCTGTTATACACCTAAGGTTGTACAATCCTTAGACAATAACCAAAATATTCACTAGCCTGTTATACACCAAAGGTTGTACAAGCCTTAGACAATACCTAACATATTCACTAGCCTGTTCTATACCAATGGTATTGCATGTCGTAGACAATACCCAAAATATTCACTAGCCCGTTTTACACTGATGGGCTAAAAATAGACAATACCCAAAGTTATCACTAGCCTTTCATGCACTGCTGGTATTACAGGCCTTAGGCAATACTCAAACTAAACACAAGCCTGTAATATACTCCAATGATTGTACAGGCTTTGACACTTCTCATGTGTTCACAAGCCTGTTACACACCAATGGTTTTACAGGCTAATTATACTCAAATATTTCACGAGCCCAACAGAGCCAGTTGCCCACTTATATAGCCCTAACAAAATTTAATGCATAAGCCATGAACAATTTTATGTCTTTAGCTATACTGTACTTATAAGGATTATGGTGACCGAATATTAGTATTGATATCCTAAATGCCAAGAGGTGCCATGCTTGGTATCTTTGGCATTATTAGGTGCTCAAAATGAAAGATTCCTGTAGTTCATTCATAGTCATTTAGCTAAACATTGAGAACAAAGTAAATAATCATGGGTTCCTCATTCTCGACTCCCAGTGAAATATTTCTCAAAATGTTTCTTTGTTAAAATGCTATTTCTATATGTGTGAATTTAAGTGTATGATAGCAATAATGATAAAAATAATAATCTTTATTTCACGAGGGTAATAACACAGTCAGATACAGGATTTGATTTTTGCTTTATGATCCGGATGTGTATGTGGAGTACTTATCATTATACACAATCAACATCATTTCATTTAACACTACTGATTTGTTTTTTATCACCAAACCAGATTTTCTATTATTGGTTCTGAGTTGTCTGGAATGGCAGTTCAGAAATCTATATGGAATCGCCCAAAACACCACCTAGCCACTGAAATGACTATGTTATAAATCCCTCAGCCCTGACTTTGACATTTTGTCTTAAAAGGCAAAGTTGACAATTCAGTGCAGCAGTATTTGATGATATATTTTTTCTTCTTTTCAGGATTTCATTTGAGTGCAACTGTAGTTCCACCTCAAACTATTGCTCAAGCTAAAGGATCATTTAACGTAGCAGTTGTCTTTGACCGGCGGCGGATAACCTCATGCAATTGCACATGCAGCAGCAGTGCCTCCTGGTGTGCGCATGTGGTAGCACTATGCCTTTACCGGATACACCAGGTATGTACCTTTTATTGTTATTATGTATGTGTGTGTGCAGGGCTCAACAGTACCTTGCCAACCCGGGTAGTCAGCTGGGGCAAATTGGACCCAAGATCAGCTAGTCCTGCCAGGCGTGCAGGTTGCCCGACCAATTTGATAGCAGTTACCTTGTTTGGCATTGATATAGAGATAATAAAATTTTCTTAAATTTTTTAAACTTGAGGTTTGATGTTATTTCTGTTTATTTTTCTCGCCCATTTTATTTCTACCCTTATAACTTTTCAAGGTTGCTGTCAACAATTATATTGTTATTCAAAAGATCCTGTTTGTTCAGCTTGCCCAAAATGCCATATATATATATATATATATATATATATATATATATATATATATATATATATATATATATATATATATATATATATATATATATATATATATATATATATGTATATATATATATATATATATATATATATATATTATAATATATATATATATATATATATATATATAAATATATATATATATATATATATATATATATATATATATATATATATATATATATATATATATATATATATATATATATATATATATTCATATATGTTCATATGTATTCATATGTATATATTAACATATACATATGTATGTGAGTATGTATTGCATGCCTGCAGGCAGAATGTTTGTCTAATAATTATCTAATTTTTATATATTGATGTGTTTGTCAATGTGCACTGTAAGTTATGCCTGTTGGCAAAGGTATTTTTATATTCATCGTTGACTGCAGGCTGATGATAAATCTATTGAACTGCCATTAGATGGCTTTAGGGAAGATATAATTGTGTTTAAATAGTATAGTTATCTCACCCCGGATTCTAAAAACAAATCAATTCAAAACCAAGTCCAATTGAAATATAGTTTTAGCTCAACTTTATGGACTTGTACATACAAATTGAAAATGTATGCACTGTTTGTTTTTTCTGGTAGGTGGTCCCTTTGAGCAGTTTTATCTTATGTTTTGGGTGAAGTTAAATTAGCTAGACCCAATTTGAAGTACAGGGGTAGCATTTTTCAGCAATTGATTAACTCTTGGCCAAATGGATTGGTATTCCTTTACCCCACTTTGTCTGCAGGACAGGTGGGCCTTTCAATTGAAGGACAAGTAAAATTGGCGTCCACTCACCCTCCAGGGCAAGCCAATCTCTCAATCCTCATTGATTGTGTTCATTTCACCTGCTCAGGTTTCAGATCTAGATTATCATATTGATAAAGACTCTTTTTACTGAAAGGGAACACTTCTATTGGAACACCTGTGCCTGTCTGTGATCCTGGTTGAGCATCAGGGTATTAGCCAGGATTTAGAAACTGGGTGCCCAAAATTGGCAATTGTAAAATTTTTGGGCGTCCAAGTTTTCAAGGGAATTCATAATATACTCAGATTTCAACAATAAACATGTATTAAGTTATTCACATAAGGTATAATATCAATATATAATGCCATGGGAATTATATTAAGGTGAAAATAATTCAATTATATGCTTAAAATTGACATTTCAAGAAATTCCTCTCAAAAGATTTGGGTGTCATGTAGGGTGATTTTTGATGGTCTGGGTGTCCAAAATGACACCCAGACGCCCTGCTGGCTAAGACTATGTTGAGCATGAAGATTCACTTTTTTAGCATGATTATGGGCAGTACTGTAGTTGTTCTTATGAGGTGGTTGTCAGCTGTTGGCTGAGGTAGCTAGCGAGGACACAGATGTCAATGTGACATCCCTGACCTGCACATGCACTCTACTGTGCAAGTACGGCTCCTCCTCCTCCTAGATCCTCCTCAGGGCTGATGTGAACTAGTCATTCTGCTGCAGGTCAGCCACTCACACTCATAATCAACTCCTCAGCCAGCTGCTCCTCCACCTTCTTTCTCCACCTTCTTTCTCCACCTTCTTTCTCCACCTTCTTTCTCCACCTTCTTTCTCCACCTTCTTTCTCTTCCTACTTCTACTTTCTCCTCCTACTTCTACTTTCTCCTCCTACTTCTACTTTCTCCTCCTACTTCTTCTTTCTCCTCCTACTTCTTCTTTCTCCTCCTACTTCTACTTTCTCCTCCTACTTCTACTTTCTCCTCCTACTTCTTCTTTCTCCTACTTCTACTTTCTCCTCCTACTTCTACTTTCTCCTCCTACTTCTACTTTCTCCTCCTACTTCTACTTTCTCCTCCTACTTCTTCTTTCTCCTCCTACTTCTTCTTTCTCCTCCTACTTCTACTTTCTCCTCCTACTTCTTCTTTCTCCTCCTACTTCTTCTTTCTCCTCCTACTTCTACTTTCTCCTCCTACTTCTACTTTCTCCTCCTACTTCTACTTTCTCCTCCTACTTCTACTTTCTCCTCCTACTTCTTCTTTCTCCTCCTACTTCTTCTTTCTCCTCCTACTTCTTCTTTCTCCTCCTACTTCTTCTTTCTCTTCCTACTTCTACTTTCTCCTCCTACTTCTACTTTCTCCGCCTACTTCTTTTTTCTCCTACTTCTTCTTTCTCTTCCTACTTCTACTTTCTCCTCCTACTTCTACTTTCTCCTCCTACTTCTTTCTCCTCCTACTTTTTCTTTCCTATTCCTCCCTTTTCCCTTTCTTTCCCCTCTTCTTCAAGCTCTACACCTCGTCATCTCTTCCTCCTTTAGACCAATCCTACTTCTCTACTTCATCCTCCTGCTCCCTTTCTTCCCCTCTTTTCCCTTTTTTCAATTCTTCCTCCTTTTTACCCTAGCTCCCATTTCTCTTCCTCATTTTTCATCTTTTTTTCTCTCTTTCCCCTCCTCTTCTACTTCTTATCATCATTCTCCTTTCCCTTCTCTTCCTCCTCTTTTCCTTACACTTATTCTGCTTCTACTCATCCTCATCCTTAATCCCCTCTTCCTCCTCTTTTCCCTGCTATTCTACTTCTTGTCCTCCTCTTTTTCCCTACACTTATTCTGCTTCTACTCGTCCTCATCCTCAATCCCCTCTTCCTCCTCTTTTCCTAGCTATTCTACTTCTTGTCCTCCTCTTTTCCCCTACACTTATTCTACTTCTACTCCTCATCCTCTTTTCTCCTTGCTTCCTCATTTTCCATCTCTTTTCCCTACCCTTCCTCCATCTCAGAATCACCTTCGTTTATCTGATTGCAATCAGCTCTAATCTGTGACTGAGGATATCCTTAAAAAAACTGTAAGCATTAATGCATTAAATTGACTGGATCTGTAGGTAAAGGTTACTTCAAAATTGCCAAGTTAAATCTAGGATTATATATCTCACTGTCAGAGGCTCTACTCTGTATGTGGCTGGGGACATCCTTATAAAACCTGCAAGCATTAAATTGGTGAAATTGACTGGATCTGTTGGTAAAGGTTAATTCAGAATTGCCTTAAAGGTAGACTTAAAACCCATTATCAGCGGCTCTAATCTGTATATGGCTCAGGACAAACTTAGCTGAAACCTGCAAGCATAAACATGGCGAAATTGTCTGGATGTGTAGACCTGTAAAGGTTAATCCAAAATTACCTAGTTAAAGGTACATCTAGACTTAAATCTCTCTGTCAGTCAGGCTCTAATCTGGATTTGGCTCAGGACATTGCTTCAAAATCTGCAAGCACGAATGGGTTAAGTTCACAGGATCTCTGTAGTGTTGGAAAAAACATTTATCTTATCCTGACTGGCCTAGTTAGAAGAGGAACCTAGATCTCACTGATAGAGGTTGCATAGGGAATATGGCTCAGGACAGTCTTGCAAAACCTGCAAGTGTTACCAGCCATGAATGTAATTTGATATCTTTTCTGATAAACAGACACATTTATTTTACTGAGGTTTGTTTGTTAGCAGGATGCATAAAAGGTCCAACTCCGGAGACAAGCAGAAAAAATGCTGTGCTTATTAATCCCAAATTTATTTAACCCAATAATTATTTCAGTTACTGATTAAATTATTTAAGATATATTTTTTAGAAGATATGATGAAAGTGTCCCAAATACTGTTCAGATTGAGAACTTTGTTTACCTCTTTGTAATAAACCATCCGTGCCTTCTGTGTTTAAAAATACTGATTATATTGGCAATATCTTTTTTGATTGGAGAAATTTGGAAAACCGAAATGTTCACACAACCTTCCTTCCCTAGCAGGCCTGTACACACAGACACCATTTCAATCCCCCGAGGGATATTCCAGAGCAGCTGGCAGCATATAGCGCACAAGCTCTAAGCACTGCCCTATTAATGCTAGGTACCCATTTTGCAGTTGGGTAGACTGCGGCAATGTGGAATAAACTATCTTGCCCAAGGACCGACCAAAGTGCCCCGGCCAGGAATTGAACCAGCGACCTACTGATTACTAGTCCGACACCTAACCAACTGAGCTACTTTGTCCCCATAATTAACTCCTTAGTATTAGTAACTAAACAGACCCTTAAAATGGTTGTGAATTCATGCTTAATGCTGAAGTTACTTTCAAAAGTACCATAGCTCTAGGAGATATTTAAGGCACAATTGGGCTAACCCATTCATTAGATGGATAGACGATACCTCTGAAAATAACTTGGAAAAATTGCATAAATCAGTTAAAGGTTCGTAGAAATGTAGGTCAAGTTCGGATTAATCTGTTATCTTTCAAATGTTTTCTAAGATTGTTTTTACTTAGAAAGATGTTTCTAAAATATTCAACCTTTTGTTTTCGTGCATTAATTCACCTCTTAAGGTTATCACTTTTCCTAAGCCTTATGCTGCTGGTGGATAATTTGGCCAATACAAAATGAGGCAAAAAAACCCTGAAAAATGACTGAAACCCTGGCACATGGGAACTGATCTGAAAGTACTCAGCGAGAGCTATCCAATGAATAACAACATGACTGGATTTAGAAGGATTTCAAAAATCTTTGCATCCTTTTGCTTTGGAAAAAAGGTAGCCTCAGCATTGGAAGGATGAAGGAATTGTTACTGAAGTCTGAGCCATCGTTTTGCCATATATTCCACCTGCAACATGTCCTATCACACCAGTCTAACAATGTATACAGAAGTGGCTGTTAGGGGGTGAAGTGCTGATATTTCTGGGTAAATTGTTTTGGCTATGTTTGAGGGATTGTGGGAGCATTGTTTTGACTTGCTGGGTTCGTTGGGAGACACCCGGCACATGCCGACTTGGCCGTGTGCCATACCATATTTACTATGTATGATACTATAAACATGCCAAGGTTGTCTGCCGACCTAGAACCCAGTGACCTCCCGTGACCTCTCCAGGCTTTACTACTTCATCATCCCTATTTATAAAAAGGAAGGACTAATTGATCACTTGTGATTAAGATTTGGACCTAATAATAAAGATAAATCAGTCTGTGGCATAGAATTATTTGTGTATATTTTTCGGTGTATCCCTAGGATTTTGAAAAATGAAGATGTTTTGTATTGTATCTCACAACAAAGCAATTTATTATCTTTTTTATCCTCAAGGCACCTGAGAACAGAACCTAATTGCATAAAACATCTTAATGTTAGGAATACCTTAAGGTTTTCATAAGGGCTAAGGCTTTCCTTGATTTCATCCCATGGTCTTAGCCAGCAGCTGGCGTCTGGGTGTCTTTTTGGACACCCAAACCCCTAGAAAGCACCCCTCAGGACACCCAAATTTTTTTGTGAGGAATTTCTTAAAATGTCAATCTCAAGCAGATATTTGGACTTTTCCATCTCCATATGATTCCAATGACATTGTATAAGGATATCATGCCTTATTTTTATAAATTTATACATATTTATGGTTGGAATCTGAGTATATTGTGGTCCCCCTCAAAAATGTGGACGCCCCAAAATTTAAAAATTGCCAATTTCAGGCACCCAGTTCTTAAATCCTGGCTAAGACCCTGTTTCATCCTCGAAAGTGTTATAAGGATAAACTTAGGGGAAACCTTTTTCCATGAGGAAACCTTAAGGGATTCCTTGATTTAAGATTTTTTATGCAATCTGGCCTTAGGCATTAGTAAACAGGGGTGTCTGGGCGTAATCATACATTTAACAAGCCCTTGGAACCCATACTTCAGAACACATATTTGAGTCAGGATCTCCTTAGAATGTGCATCATAAGGAATTATTTTAGTTTTTATTCTGATGTAAATACTGAGAGATTAGAGAAAAATTAAATCATTTTTTCAGACAAAAGGCATGCAGGTGTTGCAAAATCACATGGCAATGAAATGAATCATGTACTATTTATAGAGATGGTTATAGTTCTTTTCTTGAGTCCTGTACGTGTTTGTCGGTGGCAGGATAGAGTGTGAACTAACATCCATTTCATAGTTTATCTATTCTGTTTTTTCATATCGTCAGCCATATACATTACCTGTTTTTGTTTGCCAGTAAGATACTAGGTCATTGGCTACCTTGTTGCTATGGCGATAGCTCAAGTCTGTCACCATGGTGACAGAGCACTTATATTTTTCTTTGACACTTATAATTTATAATCGCAGGCTGAAGGAAGGGAAGATGATCTTGTCACTGGCATGGTTTTCTTTGATTTATTCTGTGCACTATGAAAAGTGTTGCCATGACAACCCTACAGGATTGTCATTTTTGATCTTTGGTCGTCATGGGGAGACTCGTGCTTAAAATAACCGTGACTTAATTATGATATGACAATTTGATTGACTGCCTTTGAATTTTAACATCATTTATTGTCGATTATTCAGTCATAAAGTGCCAAATGTGTGGTAATGGTGTCACAGATGAGTATATATACTTAGGTGATAATTAAGTGAACATATTAAAATGGGGAATTAAAACCACTTAATTGGGGTAATTTGTCACTTTAATTGCATAGCTTTGCATCACATTCTTGGGAAAGTTGAATAATGATTTATGTTTCATAGAAAAGTCTGAATCCAGTATTGACATGATACTTCAAGTAGTAGTGCTATACAAGTTTAAATTGAATATGCTACTTCATGCAATACTGCTTTACAAGTCCATGTTGAATATGTTTCATAAACAAATCTGAATCTGATATTGACGTACATGCAACTGTATTTAGTTGTTCTGCACAAGATGTGCCTAGATGCTTGATAAACATAGTATCTGTGCACAGTGTATGTATCATATATACAGACCAATTATGGGCGAGAGCCAGCTAGTATCTAGACCAATGTTCACCCATGGTTTTCTCAGCACTGTTGTAAAGAGATACTAACATTGAACCTGAAATGATTCAGTTATTGTTATATTTTGTAAATGAAGGGAATATTTGGGCCATTTAGGGGGATAACATATCTTAACATGCTAGTGGTTAAAACAGGAAGTTCAGTAAGGACTTCTCTTCTACTGGTTATTTGATGAAGGTATGGCATGCTAGGGGAGAAAAGAAGGACATTCCTATGGAGTCCACATCTTCATTGGGTATGTGGTGAATACATGGTATACTGTAAAACCCTTTATTACCACGCACATTTATTTTCACGCAACTCCCGTCTGAATCTGATCGCGGCCACTTAATTACGCGCATCAACTGGATCACCGCTAGATGGGCCATTGTTATGCTGTTTTGAACGTATATCAGCGCCAGTAATATACGCGTTATCATCACCTAGCGCGAAATGCGTGAAATTAAAAGGAGCGCGGTAATAATGGGTTTTACAGTACTTTAAAAAGGGGGATGCCTGTAGGACCCACAATGGTGAAAACATGCCATACTTATGGTTAAATAGGGGTGTTTTCAGTAAGGGTAATATGCTTCATGTAGAAGCTAGAATATATTCAGGGTCTGACACTTCGATTTCAGGTTAGGGGCCCGAAAAGGACTTTTGAGAAAAAATAAGTGGTCAAAAAATGGATTTCTGGTGATTATAATACTATTTTGGGCCCCTAGTCGGAAAAATTTAGGGGCATATGCCCCTGGGCCCCCTGGGAAAGTCGAACCCTGTATATATGGGAGTCAAACAATGTACGCAAACAAAACCCTAAGCTGTCAATCTCCCTCAGGAGTATATGATAAAGCATTCCTTGATAATGTTTATACGATCAATTTATGTAATTGATACGTGTCTACCTTCATCACAATCCTAGAAATCTGCTTACTCGGATTCTACCTTTGGCATTCAATCCACATTCACCTCACCTGAACATCACTTTGTTGCCATGACAACCGCCTCAACTCTAACAGGGCGCATCACGATTGTAGGGATTTGGTGCACTGTATCAGATCGCACATTCCGTATGAGCGAGACAGGATTCCGATGGGGGGTGGGGGGGGGGGGGGGGGGGGGGGGAGACAGACATATGCAACAGCATAAATCAAACTATGCACTCATCAGTACCATAACAACTCATCACATTCTCTTACAATGCTCACCCGTATTTATCAGAGGATATGGGAAGCTGCAGGCATGCAATCTATGCAGAAGCATAATTTTGTGATTTTTGGTGTTGCACATAGGAAGGCAATATAAAAATAGATGACTCGCTTTACTCTATGTTTACCAATTACGTGTACAGCGTAATGCATTCTGGCATTTAGTATTCCTACAGAATGAATGGGCTTATTTGATTCACCATTATCAGCATTTTTGTCGTTGTCATCATCGGCGTCATCATCATCATCATCATTATTATCATTATCACTATCTTCTTTGTCATCATCATCATCATCAACACCACCATCATTGCCATCTCTGCCATCATTATCATCATCATCATTGTCATCATCACCATCATCATCATCATCATCATCATCATCATCATCATCAATCCTACATTTCTATTAGCCACACACACCCCCATATAATGCTGATAAAAAGCATAACTAATGCAGTGATAGTGTTTGCCTGATATTATGAGTGGGATGGAAGCATTGATTTGTGAAGACCTCATGCTTGTTGTTGAAGCTGTGTTGTAGTAGGTGCAGGGTGCATGCTGCATGTTGTTGGTCCCTGGTTCTTCACTATGTACAGAAGTCAGGCCTGCCCAGGACTAGAGAAGTGCATGTCAGAAGCTGTTATTATTGGCAGCTAGCAGAGACAGCATGCAGCAGCTAGTCGGAGGAGGAGGAGGAGGATAGCTGCTGCTGAAACATGTGAGGCATCCTCTCACAGTTACAGTAATGGTACTATTGCCTGCATAGACTGGCCACAAGTCCTTCCTGCTCTATTTCATTTCATTTCGTTCTCTCCTCAGCCTCCAGGGTAGCCTAGTCAAGAATTGTTTGATCTCTATTTATTTGCAATCGAGCCATGGGCTTTAAGGCAAGGCTTTACTTTCTAAGATGCTGACTGGAGAAACATGCAGCCATAGTGCTACCTGCAGTTAGCTAGTATTTACAACACTTTCAATAGCTAATGTCGGCATAGATTAGGTAGCAGAAGCTGTGCTGCCATCTATAGTTTGACAAAGGCATCAAACCTACACATTGACTGTATAGTATTAGCAGTTGTGTTATATATATCTAACAGATCCTGCGAACCAGGCTATCTAGGAAAACATGCAGCTAGCGCAGTGACTATAAGCAGTAGTGATTATCGGCATAGATTAGGTAGCAGAAGCAGGGGCCTGAGCTGAGGAGGCGACTGCACGCTGAACACTAATAGACATGCACAGCCCGTCATACTTAAGCCAGCCACCATAACACGCTTCTTCCAACATCCTATTATGATCCTCTGCCGCCGTGTCAAATAGATACACCTGATCCTATATCGGCTGGCCGGGCTCCACGCTCGCACGCAGGCCTGCTCTTTCTTCTCGATTGATTCAGGCACAGATAGAATCTCAATGAGAATGAGAATCCACCCGCTGTCCTCAGGATCTAGTGATACAACAAAAAGGTGAACAGCAACATTTAGCCCTGAGAAATAGGAAAATAAGGTGCCCAAAGATTTAGTTTTAGGATCCAGAAATTATTTACAAGAAGTAAATATGATATTTACATTTAAAAATCCTATTGTGATCCTCCGCTGTGTCAAATAGATACACCTGATCTCCTATCGGCTGGCCGGGCTCTACGCTCGCACGCAGGCCTGCTCTTTCTTCTCTATTGATTCAAGCACAGAAAAAACCTCAATCAGAATCAGAATCAGAATCAAATTCTCGCTGTCCTCAGTATCTAGTGATACATCTCAGAGGTTAACAGCATCATTTCGTTAGGAATACAATGGCCCCGAGAATTAGTAAAATAAGGTGCCTAAAGATTTAGTTGAAGGATCCAGAAGTTACATTTTCTCAAAATATAGTGCTTATTAGACACATGCTTATATTTTATTATGTATTGACAATTCTGGGGGGATGTCAATTTAATGTTTATCCTTTAACACATTTTGTGCCATTACCATCTTTTGTTAAGTATGTAGATGTTCCTCTCACCTCTCGGTTATTACAGGAACTTGCATCTCAGACTCCTGGTTAGTGATTGGTCCAGATAAACAACATGTTATATGATACCAGGAAGGTTCATGTTATTAACTAGGTGTTTTAAACAACGAATACAGCCTTAGAATTGCTGCCTTATTTCTAACACAACTTTGTTTTGGAAGCACTTGAGGAGATCGCAGCAGGGGACTTGATTATCTCGCACACAATCAATCTACTGGGTTTATATGCTGAGAACATGACCAGAATGACAGACCTTGGGACTAGGAGTGTCATCAAAACGGAAAAATTACCGATACAATTATTGCAAAATTTTCTGCCGATACCAATTTTTTCCGTTACGATTTTTCGATTGGATTTCATTCATTTCATTCATTCATTTTCTATTTTGAGGTGAAAATGTTACACTTTTGAGAGCATATTCCCATTTCAAACCCGCCTACTTCTACTCCCCACTAAGTATTTTATCAGTCATGGCCGTAAACTTAATTATTTATTGTTTAGACATTAAGTGGCAAACCACCTGGAAACACAAAACTCTGGTGGAATAGGGGCATTTTGCCTCACGTGTGACTTCCGGTTGGAGTAGTTTGCCGATTTGCTATACATATATATGTAAACAAATATGAGAGCCCTCATTGATCTTTGTCTCTTAGAGACGTCACTCTGATTCAGCGAGATTTGGTGTGTCCAGGGTCCAGGATACTATGGCAATTGGTCTGTGGTGACCAATCCATGTTCTATTCATCTACTAAGCTTTGAGGTTAGATGTAGTAACCATGACGATATTGCTTAGTCTGGGGCTATGCTCTGGAAAAAAACATGCATTGATTTGAGTCTAGCATTTGACAAGAGCTGCACATATAGATCAGGGTGAAAGGTAGCCTGGTTCTCAGGCTGTGTTAGGTGTAATGCCCCCACCACTATACATACTAAGTAGGTTTGATGTCTCTCTCAAACTATAGATGGAAGCACTGTTTTCATGAGTTGCGGTTGAGAACTCTCAAGTGTGTCCCCCTTGAGGATTTATTCAGAACTAATACTATTCAACTCAAGTCAGATCAGTGAAAGAGCCAGACAGCACAGACTTGTAGCAAGTCTAGTTGAAAGGCAGCTTGTTGATAGAGTGAGGTTATCGCATGGTTATCTCCAGACAGCCTGCTGACAATGGCATGGTACTAGACTCTACCTGGAGTCAGACTGCTGCTGCTATGTCCCTAGACAGTTCCATTTTAAAACCCTTTCAATGCTTAGGCTTTATTCGTCCAAATCGCAAGGATGCCAAAAATTTTAAAAACCATCTAAACCCTGTCATCTTGGTATTCATTGGAAAGCTCTTGCTGAGCACTTAAATGAGTACCCATTTGCCAGGGTTTCATTGATTTTTCCAGCTTTTTTGCATTGTTTCGTATTGGCAAAATCAGCCACCAGCAGCATAAGAGTTAACAATGTCTAAGTGTCCTCAAACAACCGCTATGGATCACCTGAAAGCTGACGGCGGCCTTGTGCCTGACACCCACATGCATGTAGACTTACTACAAGTCGGCTGTGGTATGGTCTAGGATGTTCAAGGCATTGTTGGTTTTCTATTAGAAATGATCTATGCTGTGGCATATATTATAAATACACTTAGTAAGGGCATGTATTCATTGAGAGTGGTCAGGGATTAAGCCAGGACCCATCCTGTCTGTCTTTTGACAGGCTGTTTCCTTAAAACCTTCTTTTTGGACAGGCAAAACTTTCTATGAAGAATTTTCAATTTCGACTTTTTGGGGGTAAGAACCAAACTATTTTCTAGGACATGGATGAAGTGTAAAATTCACTTTTTGACACAATAGGCTATAACATGTAGTTGGTCGATGAGTATCTTAATCTGGACGGGCAGAAATTTTGGAGTTGCTGTTTTTAACAGGCATTTTAAAACTCCTGACTAAGACCCTGGGAGTGGTTGATTAGTTTTAAGGAAGAGATGTGTCATTATAATTAGTCATGCGTTCATGATTCATCAGGAACAAAAATGCCAGCCATTGCCTTCTTGAACACAAAGCCAAACACATTGACGGCATTACCAAAGTGATTTCAAATAAATGTTTTACACAACAGGGATCGAAATTAAGATTTTATCCAGGGAGCCCAATTACATCCTCTCAAGTTACCTAGAGATGGTGTGTATAGAAACCAGTACATCTTTGGGCTACCTGCAGAAATTTGAGGGAGCTGCAGGAGAATTCAAGGGAGCCCTCGGCTCCTGGCACCCCCTAATTTCGAGCCCTGCATAAATATGATCATAAACAACTAACAATCCTTATCATATGGGTTAAGCCACTCATGCATGGAGATCTCCTTAGTGAAGGTTCTCTTTAACATGTGACATTTTTGAAAATAAATTTTAGATTAATTAAGTAATTCACAAAACATTTGAAGGTGAGTTGTAATTTCTTCTTGACAATGGCTCATGTGAAAAGGATAGCGGCGAAATATTCAGGATGATTTTGCGCTCATGCTGCTGGCATAAATGTGTTAATGAACTCTCCAAGGTGATGACAGGCATCCGTTGTCCTCAGGCTATTGTTGAACTCCCTGTTAGCACTTAATAACATGGTGGTGAAAAATAAAAGCTAAAAAACTCTTGTTACCGATGAAGGTCTGAGAAAAGAAGTAGTTATGCAAGGTCTATTACAAGAAAAAATATCTATATCCTTATGCTAGTCCGATAATCATACTAAAGAAGTTATATGCATGAAAATCCATAGAAGCTGGAATGCAATATTCAACCCTTTCAATGCTGGGGCTACTTTCATCCAAAGCACAAGGACGCTAAGATTTTTGAAAACCACCTAAAACCTGTCATGTTAGTAATCATTGGATAGCTCTCGTTGAGTGCTCTCAGATGAGTACTCATGTGCCAGGGTTTCAGTCATTTTTCAGGTTTTTTGCATCTATTGTAATGGCCAAATTAGCCACCAGCAGCATAAGGGTTAAATGCATGTTTTAATCGCTGGACGGTGGAATGAAATATTTAAGTCCCACGATATGTCATAAGGGTCATGAGCGTGAGCTGAAATTTCTCTCTTTTTATTGGCCCACACTGTTAGTCAGTCATGCACTCGCTAGCTTTATTTCCCTGAATCAAGCTCTAATAGAGATAAGGTTACATGTGTGAGCTTGAAGGATAACCACACACTTCCCAAATACATAAAGGAGCAAAGATTTACTCAGGAAATGTTTTATGTCCCTCTTTCAAAAATTCTTGCCGGAAGGGCGTCAGGGGAGGGGGGGGGGGGTGTAATATTACTACTGAACTTGATGTGTGCAGAATTATTTTTGATATCTTTGTCCATAAGGAGTACAATTCACACAAAGAATTTCTACACTCCTTTCTGAAAAAAAGGAGGAAAGAGTTGCCTCTTTGTTGTTATTATTCATCCTTGGCAGGGCTTGAAATTAAGTGGGTGTTTTTTCAGGGAGCAAATAGAGATTAAGTCAGCTGTTATTATTCATCCTTGGCAGGGCTTGAAATTAAGTGGGTGTTTTTTCAGGGAGCAAATAGAGATTAAGTCAGCTGTTATTATTCATCCTTGGCAGGGCTCAAAATTAAGTGGGTTTTTTTTCAGGGAGCAAATAGAGATTAAGTCAGCTGTTAATTTTCATCCTTGGCAGGGCTCAAAATTAAGTGTTTTTTTTCAGGGAGCAAATAGAGATTAAGTCAGCAGCAGCTTTTTCCTATGTAATGCAGGCATTGACATGGTCTTATAGCCAGCAGGGCGTCTGGGTGTCTTTTTGGACACCCAAACCCTTAAAATTAGCACCCCTCAGGACACCCACGTTATTTTGTGAGGAATTTCTTAAAATGTCAATCTCAAGTATATAATTGAATTTTTTCTTCTCTATATAATTCCTATGACATTGAATAAGGATATCATACCTTATTTTGAAATGTTTATGGTTGAAATCTCTGTATATTGTGGTCCCCCTTAAACATTTGGACACCCAAAAAGTTTACAATGGCCAATTTTTGGCACCTAGTTTCTAAATCCTGGCTTAGATCCTGGGCATTGATCCTGTTCAGATTTCTCATCACTGTTCTTTTCACTGTAGTTGCATTGGTTTGTAAAACGTGATGATTCCTGATTGCAATTTAGTTAGATCGCAGGTAATAAATCTTAGTACAGCGCTTGTTTCACAGTCACCTTTCTCTTAATAGGATGTATTCATCCAAACCTACTCAGTACCTAGATATGTGATTGTCCTATTCATTATTTTAACTTCATTTTCAGGCCTATCCCACAATGTATTGCCTCACAATGTATACGCATATATGCACACAATTACATATTCTGTCTTATTACTTGTAGTTAACCCATTCGTGCTTGTAAAAACCAAAAAAGGACCAACCATATAATTGATATCTTAACAATGCATTTTTCAGAAAGTAATTGAAGGAAAGAAATGCTGATAAGACTCAAACTTACATCTTTCCTTCAAATATTTTGTGAATTTGTGCATTCTTTTTTTTTCAAAAATGTTATTTTCATAGAACCAGACAACAATTTTCAAGAACTCCTTGCATGAAAACATGAATGGGTTAAATAAGTAATTGCCTTATCTATTGTCTTATTGCTGTTTTCAGGCTAGTCAGTTCTGTCTACAAGCTCCTATCTTTGGAGTCCCTATCTTACAATTAAATGCCTTTTTCACACAAACACTGTAGAATAGGAAATTAACCCAAGTGATTTATTCTGCTGAACGTTAATTTTCCAAGTGGGGTCAGTTCGGTATAATGAAAGTCCGAAATATTGTACCATTCATTTACGGTTATTCCTGTCATTAGAATATTGACTTTCAGTATTGGCTTTTTGAAAAGAAAAAAAATCGGAAAAATCCTAAATAAAAATTTTGGTTGATTTGCATCTTGTATTATTTTCCTATTCTACAGTACTTACATACTCTGTTTTATTACTTGAATATGAAATTATTTTAAAATCGTCTTATTTGTGTTTTCAGGCTAGCCAGGTGTGCCTGCGAGCTCCTGTCTCAGAGTCCCTATCCCGTCTCCATAGAGATCAGCTGCAAAAATTTGCTCAATACCTCATTAGTGAATTACCTCAACAGGTGAGTGTCTATTTGTTACGGTGCATTATGGGAAAAATCAATTATCATCATGAGCGGGACGGTAATGTAGCACTTACAGGGCTCAACATTAACTTTTGAAGGCACTTGCCAAGTAGGGCAGGTAAACTTTAATTTCTACCTGCTGGAGTCAGACACAATTTTGACCTACTCTACAAAAGGTGTGATAGAATGAACATGAAAGTGACCTTTCTCTATATGTACTATATTTGTACCAATTAACTGTTTTCCTGCTACAGATTTGTCTGTTCTGTTGAAAGAATATTGGATTTTTCTTGTGTTTTGATATCTATGAAGTTACATGATGAAATTTTATCTGCCATGTGGGGCAGTCACACTCTGATTTTTACCTGCCCTTCAGCCATTTTGAAAAAAAAATCCTGCCCGGGGCACATTCCAAAAAAAAAATTCGGCAAATAGTCAGAACAATATTTGGGTATTACTTGCATGAACGTGTTGAAATATATGTTTGAAGCTGATCATTACCTCCTTTGCCAAGTAAATATGGAGGTGTTTATACTAATTGTAAATTAGTAAAACCTGTCTATTCTTCTTCATATATTCTTCATATATTACAAAAGTGTTAAGTCATTTTAGGGGCGTACAGACGTCCATATAAACATCATTTTAAACAAATAAACATGTATCAAACATATGTCATGAATGAAATAAATATTGTTTGCATTCCTGTAATATTTTTGTCAATATTTGTTATTTGTTTGTTTCAGATTCTACCAACTGCCCAGCGGTTGCTAGATGAGCTGCTGTCGTCTCAGCAGTCGGCTATGAACACAGTATGTGGGGCTCCTGGTAAGCGATTGACTCATAGTCTTAGCCAGCAGGGCATCATTTGGATGCGCAAACCCTCAAAAATCACCCCTTAGGACAGACCACATTCTTTTAGGAGTTATTTCTTGAAATATCAATGTCAAGCATATAATTGAACTATTTTCTTCAAAATATAATTCCCATGACATTTCATAAGGAATTTATGCCTTATTTTAATAAATACATACATATCCATGGTTTTACTCAGAGCATATTGTGTTCTCCCTTGAAAAATAGGATGCCCCAAAATGTTGCATGCCTCGGAAAGGCTAGTATCAGAGTTTGCCCTTCAAGGACCACCAGTGATTCCTTTAACAGACAGAAAGCGGCCCTAGATGAAGCAAAGTGACTGACCATAGTTTGTCAGAAGACGTTGCATGTCTACCTATTGTTGAATCTACCTCCATTTCTGATTTCCTTCTTACTCTCATGAGCACTTTGTAAACTGGTTTCTGATTGGCAAACAGGAACTGTTATATGTTCTAGTCTATGTTGTCCAGCCATCTCCGTATTCAACAATGGATAAAGATACCAGCTGTGTTATACTATAGGTTTAGCATTGTTTCTTCCCTTTTTTCAGATCCAACTGCGGGTCCCTCGGCCAGTGAACAGACCACCTGGTGTCTTGACGAGGCAACGCTTCACGAGAACATCAAGAAAACCCTCATCAAGTTCTGTGTTCCTTCACCAATAGTGTTCAGGTAGGAAAACAGGTTCACAAACCGCTAGATATTGTTTTAGGTGTTCACTCACTATTTACACATTATAATCTGCCAACATGTTGTATATCTGATATCTGGAAGATGAGATTGCAGGAAGTAATTAAGTATTTATGAATATATAAATATATATAAATATATATATATATATATATATATATATATATATATATATATATATATATATATATATATATATATATATATATATATATATATATATATATATATATATATATAGGAGCAAGTCACATACTGTAAAACTGGTAATGTTTGCGTGTAGTAAATATTGCGTTTTTTTCATTTTCTCTTTTATGCGTGTTTTAATTAATGCGACGCCACCAGACGTCAGATATCTGAAACAGAAGGAACAGATTTATGCGTGTTTTAATTATTGCGTCCTCATGCATTCGCATTAAAACGCAATAATTAAAATCACGCAATCATTACCAGTTTTACAGTACTCAAAACCTAGGCACTGCCATGGTTGGTAATTGCAGAAGTTAAGTAGATCATTTTCATCAGGAATTACATGAATTACTTAGTCTACCTTTCATTCATCAAAATCGGCTACTATAATAGTGATTTCACATCTCAAGCACAGGGTCTGATGAATGAATAATGAATGAATCAAATAATTGATTCAAGTCGATCATATACCATTGGCTATTATAGATAGGTACAAGATAGGAACAAGTCGATCATATGCCAACTTCAATAGATAGGTAGCAGATAGTCAGGCAAGTTGGTAGATCTGACCTTGCAGCTATATCCTTAGGCTGTCGGGCGTTAATGACTCTAGCCAGCTGATTTGTAAGTCAGCTGTTGCCCTCAGCTACCCGCACACACAGTTACAAAACTATTAACCCATTCGTGCCTGCAGCAGCAGCCTAGTACGGCCTACCTGTTTAGGTGATAACTTTCATAATGTGTTAATAGAACATTTATTGGAAATAATTTGAAGGGGAAATGTCAATCTGACCTGAACTAATAATTCACCTTCAAATATTCTTTGAATTCCTAGAATTTACCGAGAAAGGCTTTTTTAGCATGGCTGACTTAACCCATTTGTCCTGTAGCACCAAGAGCTGTTATGCTATTCTAGTAATATCTCCATTACAACAGCAGTTTTTGATAACATTTGAAGTGGAAAATTAATGTAGATCAGAACCTTACTCAAAATTCCCCTTCAAATATCTTTTGAATTTAGGATTAATGTTTAGTTATGAAAATATATTTTCAAGAGTACCACAGGTCCAGATGATATGTGTTAAAAGAGATTGGAATGAATGGGTTAACCCTTATGCTGCTGGTGGCTAATTTTGCCAATACAAAATGACACAAAAATGCAGGGAAATGACTGAAACCCTGGCATATGGGTACTCATCTGAGAGTTCTCCATGTGAGCTATCTAATGAATACCAACATGACAGGGCTTAGATGGTTTTCAAAAATCAGGGCTCGACGCTAACAGTGGTCCTATGGCCCCAGGCCAGTAAAAATTCCCAAAAATGGCTTCGGGCCGGTAAAGAAAGACTTCAACTGGTCCTACAGGGCCAGTAAACATTTGGGGGCATTCTTATTAACAAGTTTCCCCTCAAGAATATCCCAAATGTTTTTGAAATAAATGAAGGTGAAATAAAAAAAATAAAAAACTGTTGTCTGTGAATTTTATGCAATGTTTTTTCCCTATAGGGCAAAGAAAAATTTGTAGGACCAGTAAAAGTTTTTGGGGTCAGTAGATCCTCGGTGCTACTGGTCCTACAAGGCCAGTAGCATTTTGAGTTAGCGTTGAACGTTGAGGCCTGAAAATCTTTGCATTCTTGAGCTTTGGACGAAAGCAGTCATATCATTGGAAGGGTTAAACTTACTAAATACAATCCCTGCTGACCTGAGCATAGCATTTCCTCCTCAGGCTACCACCGATTCTGTACTCATTGCACCTAGTCATCTGAGAATCTTTAACCCATTCGTGCCTAGACAACAGGTGTTGTCTGGACCTATGAGATTTACGGATATTTAAGTAGAGTTACAGGTTGGGTTACTTAATCGACAATGCATGTCTCCTGCCAATGTTTTCCCTAAAGTACTGAGGTCATGAAGATATTCTCATAATAGTCCTTTTTGTCCCCTTAAGCCTTTATTAGTTTAAGATATCTTACAAACTACAGCAAAAATACAGATGATTTTAAAAGGAAATTTTCTGAATGGATCTTTAAAACATTCATTGATTCAGTTCTAATTTTTGCAACAAGACCTATACTATCTAGGCTATGTGTAGGCCAGACTAGGCTCCTAGTCCCTAAAAAGTTGACATTCCCTTCTGTGTGGACCAAGCTGGTGTAATACCAGGTGTGGTAGATAGATGGCACCACCTGACCCTTCTATCTCTTCAGGTATTAGGTACTCTGTTCCCCTGGTGAGAACTAAATTGGCCACTATGGCCACCTAGACTATTAGGTGCCTGGTAACAGAAATACATGACAGAAACAATCTAGGCTATGTGCAGGCCTATAGTGGAGTGCACCACTGAGAGCAGAGCCAGTGTGTACAATACAGACATTTAATACCTACACCAATCCACCGGACGTCTGCCAGTGCCTGGCTGTACAAACACCCATGCTAACATGTCAACAAAATAAGCCAAACACATCAGTGACCCACGTAGCTTGCAAATCAAAGTACGTTCAGTTGTGAGCTAATCTATGCATCCATGCCCAGAAAACTGGGTTGCAATTGGGTGTGCTGTCTTGTATTATGCCCGGGCTGCCCATGCGTTGAGTGCAGGAATTAATCGTCGGCATTGTAGGCCTATAGTGGAGTATACCACTGAGTACAGGGGCAGTGTGAGTAGCGGATGCAGCAGCAGCATTATATCATGAGTAGCATCAGCACACCTGGGGCAGTAGAACATTCTCCTTGACTCACCTTAAACTAATTACACAGGTGACATCCTACACTGCCTCCTTATTAGAGATCAACACTTTTCATTCTCAGGTCATCTTTAACCTATTCACGCCTGTAATGCCTCAAAAACACCTGTATGTTGTCCGTATAATATCATATTTTGAAAAATATCTGAAGATTGAAAGTGATTTCTACTTACGTTCACACTTCACCTCTAGATAGTATGTGCATAAAAGTTTAGATCTAATGTTATTTTGATAACAATCTTAAATCTTTATGGCAGTTTTTGATAGGAAATCTGGCATTAATGGGTTAAAAAGCTGCCCTCTTGGTTAGGACATGTACGAAGACTAATTGACGAAATGAGCACATGTTCAATGCTCCCAGAAAGATGAGTTGAGAAAAAGAACATGTCAGAATTACCCAATTAAATTAAATACTCATTGCCATCAAATATAGATTTTTGATCATGTAAAATACTAGCCTAAGAGCAATCTGCATAGATTGCTTTCAGAATTAGAAACTTTGCTATATTCTAATAATTTTATACTATTATCATTTCTGGGCTGGAAAAAATTCAAAACCAGTTAGATATTGGGTATCTAGACCTACCAGGCTAAGTAAATATGTGCCTATTGGTGAGCCTTGAGTATTAGTGTGATGACCAAGCCGCGTTTACTTGCTTAGTCAAAGTTTTTGCCATAAATAATAATAATAATAATTGATATTTGATATAGCGCCCTTTCCACCTATAATGTTCAAAAGCGCTTTAGAGTCATTGGACAGTTGTCATGGTCCATATAGTCAATTAAACTCCTTTCGAAATAGCAATGTTTTCAGCTGTTTCTTGAAGTTTTGCACACTATCAGCTGCCTTGATGTTGTCAGGGAGCTCATTCCAAAGGCGTGGTGCATAGGCACAGAATGCTCTGTCACCAAACCTTTTCAGATTAGTGAGGGGTATCTGTAATAAGTTCTTGGTGTTTGATCTTAGAGTCCTTGTATTGGCTTGTTTGACTAACAGTTCCCTCAAGTATAGAGGGGCACATCCCTGCATGCATTTGAAAGTCAAAAGCAGAATCTTGAACTCAATCCTTTTCCTGATGGGCAGCCAGTGAAGATCTTTTAGAACTGGTGTAATGTGATCATACTTTTTGGAGCCACTGACCACTCTAGCAGCATTGTTTTGGACTTTCTGGAGCCTGCATAGCAGCTCATCAGTGATTCCACAGAGAAGTCCATTACAATAGTCAAGGCGTGATGTCACCAGTGAGACAATGGCACTCTTGGTTGTATCAGTATTGAGAAATTTTCTTATTTTCCCAATGTTCCTAAGGTGGTAATTTGCAGACTTGATATTTTTTGATACATGTGCAGACATATTCATGTTCGGATCAAAAACAGCACCCAGATTACCGACCGGTTCATTCAGAACTGGTACTATTACACCATTTACGGTAATACTAGGAATGGAGATTTTCGCCCGCATCTGTGGGGTACCCATGACCAGCACCTCTGTCTTGTCTGCATTCAATTTCAGTTTATTTTGAGACATCCATGTATAGATGTCGGTGAGGCAGTTTTCCAACTTAGCTACACCTTCGTCCACTACACGCTGATTGATAGGTTTGATAGAGATATAGAGTTGTGTATCATCCGCATAAGCATGGAGTTCTAGACCATGCTTTCTTATCAGTATTCCTAAGGGTAGGAGGTAAAGATGGCAGATTATAGCGAAATAATGGCAAAATGTGTATTGCTAAATTACTTTTCACTTAGTGCCAGTTCACCACTATATAGTTCTACTCTTCTGAGTATCCAGGCTGAGAATGGTGTAGTAGTAGAAGTAGAAGTAGTAATAGTAGTAGTAGTAATAGTTGTAGTAGTAGTAGTTGTAGTAGAAGTAGTAGTAGTAGTCGTAGTAGTAGTAGTAGTAGGAGTAGTAGGAGTAGTAGGAGTAGTAGTAGCAGTATCAGTAGTAGTAGTAGTAGTAGAAGTAGTAGTAGTAGTAGTAGAAGAAGTAGTTAGTAGTAGTAGTAGTAGTAGTAGTAGTAGTAGTAGTAGTAGTAGTAGTAGTAGTAGTAGTAGTAGTAGTAGTAGTAGTAGTAGTAGTAGTGGTAGTAGTTAGCAGATTACTATGGTAGTGGGTGGGAGTGAGTGGGAGGGAGGCATGTTTCCAGGTGTACTGAGTACATAGGCTGAGAATTCTGCAGTTGTAGTAGTAGCAAGTAGATATCTTGATAGTGGGTGGGAGTAATTGGGAGGGAGGCAGTTTCTTACTCGACTGAGTACATAGGTTGAGAATTGTGTAGCTCTAGTAGTAGCTGCAGTTAGTAGATTACTATTGGTAGTGGGAGTGAGTGAGTGGGAGGGAGGCAGTTGTTGTTTTTTTGGCCTAAGGGCTCGCCATCACCTGCATAATACTTATTACAACAGGCTTAGCAGGCCCGCCAGGATGATGTAACTGCTTCATTAAAAAGCCATTAGTTCCTGCACAGCATGAGGAGGTCAGGGAGGTAGCAGTGGTTGCTTTACTTCCACCCACACTCTGCCTGGTAATCTGAGGCTTGAATTAGATTGGAGGTATATCATAAATAGCCACTACAAGCCAGCCTCAATTTCTAGGCTGTCATATGTATTTTATTCTGTCTTGAGGGTTTTCTGTTTCCAGACACCAAGTTGTCAAGGTGGCCTTCAGTGGCCAAATTAGTTAAAAGTAATATCATTATAACCTTGAGATAGATAGGGGCATTCTTATTAAGCCCTATCTCACCCCCCCCCCCCCCAACAAAAAAAATAATAATAATAAATAAATAAAATGCAACTCCTCCGTGCCCCCAAGAAAAAAGAAAGAAGAAAAAGAAATGAAAGAGAAAATACCTCTTTCAAAAATGCACCCCCTTTATAGAAGAAATGTTAGGCCAAGCATGAAACACAGTTGTACTTAGTGTTGGGAATCGGTTGCAATTTCATAATCGATAATCAGTTACAGGCAACCGATCGATTATCGATCATAATCGGTTCATCGCACTTTTTCGGTAATTGGGTACAGGTCTAGAGTGCAAAATTATGTGATAGACTATATGAAAATTGCTTGCTATTAGTCTTTAACATGTGCTAAATATAACTAAGTTTTTTAGCATGAAAAAAAAATTGGGCAGAACTTTGGTGTGTCGAACTGCAATCTCGTTCGTAAGAATGAGATCACAGATCATCCCCCCTTCCCACCACCATTGATTAAGGGCAGGGGCAAGAAACATGCATTATTTTTATACCCATGTTACGTATGACAAAATCTATAGACCCCCCCGGTGGCATCCCAGGTTAGTGATATATCAGGTAATATTACCTTTTATCTCTGTTCCAGATGCCTGGGTTAGGCTTGGCAACTACCTGTTGTCTCTGTTCCTTTGTTTTTCAAACGTCTGACACCAATAAGTTCCAAGACGTGAATTTGAAACATGTGCACCTTTCGTAACACTCCTTAGAAAGAGTGAAAGTGCACGAATAAGCTCTTACGATCTGCTCCAGCTTGCATCCCCAACATGCATAATTTGGATTGGTACCTGAATACCAGTACATGATTTGTAAGACCAATGATTTTTCTACATTTTGGAACACTTTTACTACCTTTTCACATGTTTTGGAGCTTAAAGTGTAACTCCACCTTCAAAATTAAAAAAGATATGTTTTAGAGCTCAGTGTCACCTTTCTCAGGACACCTTGATTACAATTGTACTCCGCAAATTGACTGAGATATTTAAGTTTGTATCTTGAAAAATACAGCAAATTTACTGCCTCAGCTGGTCCATGGGGGCACCATCTTGGAGCTTATCAGAAACAGGAAGTGACATCATACTGCTACATCCAGGCTGCTCAGGGCCATTCAGAACTGAACACCCTAACACATTCTGTCATTAGTAAATGACTTGCAAAGAGGATAGTGGTGTATCAGACTCAGCAAACAGAGGCACTGTGTCTCAGTGTATATACCTATATGGTGCAATTTTATTTTCTAGAGGTATACCAGATTCTGTGTGGCAAAAGCAATGAGGGAAAAGAGACCTGCAGTAAAGGGGTTATGGATGAGCTTTAGGGCTCCAGAGATTCTACCAGTTTACAAATTAGCCTGGTATTTAGTACTCTTACAATGTCCTGACAGTCCGGGCACTGTTATCTTGTGATGAAAGGAAGTTTACAATAGGTAAGCTGTGTGTGTATTGTCATGTAGAGTGTGTCAGCTGCTCAGGAATTGACTGCAATACACATTAATCTCAAAGGAATTGCGTCTGCTCCTTATTCTCATGCTTTACCCAGGAGGTTAACTGCAATAAACATCCTCTGGGCACAATTATTTCCAATTGCAGTCAGACTAGTTACTGTTAGGAGAACACAAGTATTTGAAGTACAATTGTGAAACCAGATAGCCTATAAACCATCTTCCAATTATATTGTGATGATGTTTAGTTCATATTAGCTATATATTACTTCTAAACTAATCCCTACAATTTAAACAGAAATACGGCAAATATAACATATTTTTAATTTTGTTATTGTATGACAGAAAACTATTATTATTATTAGTGTATTCTTCCGATAGTTGGAGGGGGAAGTCAGTGAACATCCTTTTCTGGCATTCAGAACTTCCCCCACTTAATCTAAATGTTCCTTGCCTTTAAATGTGGGGCTATCACAGACCATATATTGATCATATTTTTGGCGGTTCAGACAGTATATTGATCATGTTTTCACTGGTACATGAGCTTATTTTGAAAACCTTTGTTGCATCCAAACTGGAAGCTTGACAATTCACCATTTTTGTGCTCAGTTTTTGAGCTGTCCACAGTCACGGTCTTAGGGTTCAACTTTCCTAGGGGCATAATTGCCCCTAGATTTTGCTGTGGACTCCAAGATTTTTCAAACTAGGGGCCCAAAATAGTATGTATCATAACCAGAAATCCAATTATTGGCCAATATATTTTGTCAAAAGACCTTTTTGGGCCTCTGGCCTCAAATCTAAGTGTCAGACCCTGGCCACTAGAGCTAGCCCCTAAGCTCCCTCACTCTCTCCAGGAAGTCACAGCATGTCATCACACGCATCTAATTAACATCACTAATTAGGTTCCCTCTGAGCAAACATGGCAGCCCCCATAAAGTTACCTTTAAATGGTATTATCTCAGTTTATCTGCTGAGTACAATTGTACTCAAGGTGTCCTATGAAAGGTGAGATTGAGCTCTACAACATATCTTTTTAAATTTTGAAGGTGGAGTTACACTTTAAGTTTCATAGCGAGAAAGCTGACAATTTGCCGGTTTTTGAGTTTCATGTTTCGACGCTAGGTCTCGTATTTTCCGATTATTATCGATAACCAGTTTCATTATCGATAAATCATTATGAAAGACGCAACCGAGTAAGCCTCGATTATAATCGATGATCGTCCCAACACTAGTTGTACTGAAAAACAACCTGCCATCAGCTGCATATATGACACAAGATACTCTAGTTTTTCGTTTGTTAAGTTATAGTTATATACTTTCCTTTGCAATATTAAAATGTTAGCACTCACTAGCTAGGTCATAGGCCAACCTTCAAACACAGTTGTACCAAAGAACAACCTGCCAACAGCCTCATCCTGGATAAGGCTTTAATTTGGAGTGCTAAAAATTTCGCTTTACAGCCCTGCTGAAAGGTATTTGTACTACTTTGTGCATTCAAGCACTCAAACTATATATTTATTACTTTATGGATATCGATTTGAAGGATGTTATTTTCACGCTATCATGGGGAGCGAGAAAATAGCAAAAATTAAATGCCTGTAAAATATATACCAGTTATACAGATGTTCCATTTTTTTCGTATGAAGGCAAGCTAAGTTTTGTATTTTGTATCGTTACAGTGATGTTAACTATCTCTCAGTCACAGTGCCCCCTGCAAAGAACAACCTTGCATCAGCCTCATATGTGGCATTAGATGTTCCATTTTTTTGTGTATAAAAGCTAAGTTTTGTATTTTGCATCGTTGCAGTGATGTTAACTATCTCTCCTCTACGGCACCCCCTGCGGCGGCCGAGTGGCAAAGCCTGCTGCGGCCGCTGCGAGGCAGGGAACCAGAGGGGATGTGGAACCTGCTCTCCATCGTGCGCGAGATGTATCGGCGAAACGACAGCAACGCCTTCCCACTGCTGGATATCCTGACTGAGGAGGTCTTGGCGTGTGAACAGGTCAGTTTATACTGTAAATTGTGTAATGCGGAATCAATTTTCCCGAATTTACCTAATGGGTTCAAGACGGTGAAATTAAAAACGGTATCCTTTACCATTTTTTTTCGGTGCGGTGTGGCAGACGTGCGCAGGCCGCGAAATTAAAGTCCTGGGAAATATACCCATTTTATACCTGTTAGTCTTAGCCAGCAGGGCATCTGAGCATCATTTTGACACTCAAACCCTCAGAAATCACCCCACAGGACAATTTTATTTTTAATTGTATTTTTTATGTATCTTCATTTTCTGAGACATTCTTTCTTTTTTTCAGATTCTTCTGTGGTGGTTTAGTACAAAGATCTCAGCTTCTCACAACAGTACCAACGGCCACGGAAATCGGAACAGTAACAACACCGCCAACTCCTCGCAAAATGCCGCCTCGAGTCTCTGTGACGAGATCGTGGCCCTGTGGCGCCTCGCGGCTCTCAACCCCACTCTCTCCCCTATACAGAGGGACGATCTCTGCCAGAAACTCAAGGACTGGCACATAAAAACCATAGACAAGATCCGCAAGGGGCGCGGCTCAAATATAGCCGGCGGGCCCACCACGATCAAGAAGTCGGATATAGAAATCTTCTCAGGGTTCAAGGTTGGCATTGAAGCCTGTCAACTGGACTGGACCGACTATGTCATCCCCGGGGTCACCTATACCGAGAGTAGCTGGAGGATCAGTTACACGATAGTTTCCGACGAAAACCGTAGGGGGCGTGGCGGGAAGGCGGGCGCCAAGGACACACACAGTCACACCCAGGGAGTAGTCAGTGTCAGCAAAGCAAGACCAGAACCTGTTCCGCTAAAACAGCTCGTTCAAAAATCTCAGGAATCCAACAAGTCAGACTTTGATCCCAACTCGCGACAGAATGACGGAGCGTGCAGCTCCAGCTCTGAGGGGTTCTGCGAGAACGACCGTGGTGAGCTGGCGTCTCACTCGCGCGACTCCGATTCGAGCCTCGCGGATGAGGCTGATCTCAACGCCCAGCGGAAATCACGGAAGTTTGAACCTCCGCTCGAGAATGCGATAAAACCAAAAGACTTCTTGGCCGCAAGTAGTTCAACAAAGGGTACGACAAACCACACTGCTGCTGCGGCCAATGCATCCTCGGGAAAACCGCACGCCGAATCGGTACAAACTTGGGGTGAAGATATCGGATCCGATGCTTCTCTACCCGGACCCTCTGGTTACCATGGCAACGAAGCCACAGCCAATCAGAAGGGAGCTGCAGCTGCGGCATCGGGAGGAGCGAGGGCGGATGCGTTAGAACTGCAGCCATCCAGCGCGGACGAGTACCAGGTCTATTTTTACGACACCAAAGCCAAGCTGGCAGACTTCCTCGACAAGAAGAAGAAGTCTGATGAACCAAATTACTTTGCTGGAATTAGGAAATTGGATAACAAGCAGGAGGTAGGTCTGAAATGATTTGCAATGGACAACACCTCCAGATAAACACGTGTGCATACTTTTACTTTTCACACATGAGTCAACCTTAAAGATTGAAAAAATAATAGTTCAGCTCATTCATACATCACAGCTATTGCCTCACAAAGTGGCCAGATTAAAGCATTTTTCAAAAAGTATTTTTACCTTTATGCTGCTGGTGGCTAATTTGGCCAATATAAAATAATGCAAAAAAGCCTGAAAAATGACAGACCCTGGCTCATGGGTACTCATCTGACAGTGCTAAGTGAGAGCTATCCAGTGAATACCCACATGGCAGGGTTTGAATGGTTTTCAAAAATCTTTGCATCCTTGTCCTTAGGATAAAAGTAGCCTCAGCATTGGAAAGTTTAAGATGTACACATGAGTGTGTACATTTTTTCCGTTATTCTGGTCTCCACACATGGTAAGTCAATCTCTAAAATTCTAAATCAATAGTGCAACTCATTCATACATTCTAGCTTTTGCCTCACTAAGTTATTATTATTATTATTATTATTATTATTATTATTATTATTATTATTATCATCACCATTATTATCATTATTATTGGAAGTAGTATTCTCATTATTATTATTATTATTATCTTCATCATCATCATCATCATTATTATTATCATCATTATTATTGTTTAATCATAATTCACTCTATTGCAGATCCTGTTTGCGCGAGCAGAAGCCCTCCACGCTCATGGCTTCACCCGAGAAGCTTGCTGGTTGGCCCAGCAACTTGCTGAGGAGATGCTCGCTAACCCGCCTGATCTGACCTCCGAGCCCATCTTACCCTCAGGTCAGTAGGTACCAGGGATTGACCTTAATGGTCGGTTAGGGGCAAGGTCTTAGCCAGAGTGTCTTTTTGGCACCCTGGTCCACGAAAAATACCAATTTTGGGAGGAAAAGACATCCTATCTTTTGGTCAGAATTTTTTGAAAATATTAATTAAAAGTAGATATTTGAATAAGGTTAATTATTAAATGATAACTAAAACATTTGTTGAAGAAACAAAGCATATAATTACTTGATTTGTCAATGTGTATGGTCAGTATGATGACTTATTTTTTTCAGTGAGGGGGTTTGGAAACCCTGTCTTCTTGAAACCCCATTTTGGACACCCTGTTAAAAAAATCCTGGCTAATACCCTGTTTAGGGGCATTTGCCGCAGAAACTTGTGACCAGATATTAAATTATATGAGCCATGTTTGGGAATGGGCATGTATATAAATTATCAGCCAGACCACTTTAAGAGTGTTTCTTTTTCTCTCTCTTGTGTTGGTTCTACTGTTGGCGCAGCAGAAGATTGTCCATACTTGCCATAGAATGCGCTTCACAAGATCCGCTTTCATAAGCGCCTTTCAAACACATACGTTGTTCTTTTCTAAATATGGCCTCCAGAAGTGAGTGGGTCAACCAATTCATGCCTGTAGTGCCAGAAACTACTCTAAATATTTTGGTTATGTCTTAGTAACATTTTCTTTGAAGATATTTGATGGAGAAATGTTGAACTCAGAACTTTTATTTAGACATTTTGAGGATTCCTGCTTAAATCTAATGTTATTATAAAAAAAGATCCTAGATCCAGACACATGATAAGGATATATGCAGACATAAATGGGATGATTAGACCAGTGATTGATAGTATAATCATGTGAAGTATAATCATGTGAAGTGTTGGCTTTTAATTGCTATACATCTATATTATGTGTTTATTTAGATAAGAAGCAGAAGAAGGAGAAAGCACAGCAAAATACAAGTAGACCCGTGATTAATAGTATAATTATGTGAAGTGTTGGGTTTTAATTGCTATAAATCCATATGTTTTGTAATAGGTAAGAAGCAGAAGAAGAAGAAGGCACAGCAGAATATCAGCTCGTTCGCGAGCACTACGCTGGCCAAGGCGGCGTTCCTGTGTAACGTCCTCCTGGAGGACTGCGAGTGCCATCACCTCGCCTTCAAGGTGGGCATGTTCGGCCTGGAGATGCCACGCCCACCTGCCTCAAGCAAGGCACTAGAGGTAAGTAGCCACACTACTACTACTACTGCTACTACTACTACTGCTACTACTACTACTGCTGCTGCTGCTGCTGCTGCTGCCACTACTACTACTACTATTACTACTACTACTACTACTACTACTACTACTACTACTACTACTACTTCTACTTCTACTACTACTACTACTACTACTACTACTACTACTACTACTACTACTACTACTACTACTACTACTACTACTACCACTGTAACATTCACATATCTTGAAACTGGAATTTCTAAATTTTTCCTTATATTTTGTCAATGAAAATGAAAATCATTATAGACTAGGATATAGAATGTTTCAAAATTGTTATCTTCTCTTTTTTTCTTTATCTTTTTTTTGAATAACCTATCATCATACCATCAATGCATGCTTAATCAGTCTGTTTTCAAATATTGCGCAAACCTTAAGTATGATATATCTTGTTTGTTTTTTAGGTGAAATTAGCCAATCAGGAGTCAGAGTTGGTGACGCTGCTGAAGAAGATCCCGCTGGGCTTGGCTGAGCTGAACGTCATACGGGACCGCGCGGAACAGCTGCGGGATGGCAAGATCAAGCTACGCGGCGAAGCTCTACTGCCACTTATGCTGGCAAGCTTCATCTTCGACTCTCTATGTTTACCAAGTTAGTATGGCTTTTGAAAGAATATCCAGCGCAAATTGGTTAGATATTGCTTATTTTCTGAGGTCATACTTATAACATTTCAAACGATTGATCTCTCTTTATGTATAAGTATTGCTCAAGAAGAGATTTCTTGCATGTTCCTTCCATTAGAAGTAATTTACTGTAGGATAAGAAATTTATCCAATTGGTTTATTCTGCCAAAATTTTCCGAGTGGGGTCAGATCGGTATACTGATAGTCTAAAATATTGTACCATACATTTACAGTATTATTCCTGTCTCTGGAATATCCCTGGGGGGATTGATATGGTTTCCGTGTGTACAGGCCTGCTAGGGGAGGAAGGTCGTGTGAACATTTCTGTGGATACAAGACTATAAGCCGAATACCTTTATTAGAATATTAACCTTCAATATTGGCTTTTCGGAATAAAAAATCTCTGAAAAATACAAAATCACAAATTCGGTTAATTTGCTCCTTTGATTAATTTCCTCATCTACAGTATAACCGATTAAATTGATTTATATGTTTATATCTTTTTTGTTTCAGCCTGTCCAGTGAATGGTCCAAGTAGTCGCCCCCCGAGCCGCTCAGTGCAGACATCCTCCCGGTCGCCTAGTGACGAGAAGCTAGGATTCGAGGCCGCTGTCGCAGCTTTGGGTATGCACCTCTTAGGACCGTTCTCATTGTAAAGAACGATCAAAAAAGATTCATGTTGGGATTGGCCATTCTCACTGAAGAGTAAATTAAAATCTTTGCTTATGATTTGAATAGTACAAGGCCTACCAGATGAATCAGATTTATTAATATCATATTGGTATATTGTTATTCTAATGTTATTCTTATCGTTCATTCATGGTTTAAAGTATTTATGCACATTGTATGCGTAAATACATGCTATTTCTAATTAAGTTGGCAAATTAAATTTATATATTCCTATTCCAAAGGAATCCATGCTTTTTGGCTGATGCCTTCGTTTCTATAGTAAAATACATATATTAGCTATTTTATAACAATTATTTTATCATTTTTGTAGGAACTACATCATTCACTTGAATATTAGTCACACACAATACATTTTTCCTTGCAGGTTTGAAGGCCAATGTATCAGAGGCTGATCATCCGTTGCTGTGTGAAGGGACCCGTCGTCAGAGGGGAGATCTGGCCATTGCTATGCTGGTGCACTACAAAGATGATCCTGTCAAACTCAGCAAGGTAGGTTTTAGCACACAATTAGGGTCGGATACCATTAATAGGTGCTGGTACCGGTATTGTTTCAAAAAGTACCATATCGTGCCGTTTCATTCCTTAAAGGTACTCTTAACGATACTATCAACTGTTATCGTTTATTAGGTACTGTCCAGGATCCTAAACATGACTATTCACAGCAACATTTTCATGGTAATATTGCATATTGCAAGTACTGTCAACAGTACTATTTAGATACTGTACTTTTTTATTCGTACCAATACCATATTGTACAGTTTCGTACTTAAAGGTAAGTAATCATCTGCAGTTAATTTCCTTAAAACTATCAGGGGTAAATATGTCTGTCAATAGTTACCAGCTGAAAAATGTGTCCAGATATTTTAGTCAATGGATAAATTGTATGACTGGCATGAAATGTTTACTGCATAACTTTCTTAGGTTTCTCTTGATGTCCTTGGATTGTCTGTTAGGATGCATTTTGAGATTTTATGGTCATTCCTGCATCCTTGTTTTAGCTGATGGAACAGCTGCTTTACAGACTTGGGATAAGGTTTCGCTAAAGTAATTAGATCATTTTGAAATATTTCAAGTTTGCATGAAATATGTACAGTATAATGCATATGGAATATATATTATCACAGTCTCTTATCAATCTTTTACAGTGGAAGTATTTGATGTTATCGGAGAATCTGAGCCATGGTGTCTCAGTTTTGATTGATTTTATTTGCAAACATGGGCCACCATCAACCAACAAAAATTGTAAATGATAAAGTGTCCTAAATTTCTGTGAATTTCTGGTATATTCTGTGTGTGCTACTATTACAGTTGATGGACAAACTGCTGGACAAGGAGATCCACCAGCTGTACAAGGCACCCTCGCTGACGACATACCTCAGTCACCGCGCGACGGCCAATCAGCAGCAAGCTAGCCGAAACGGTGGTGGGGGAGGTCCGCAGCAGCAGCAGGTGCCACCTACAGAGGGAGCCACCGGTAACCACCACAACCAACACAAGGTCGTCCAGGTGGCTGCGTGTCATCAAAACCGCAACGAGAACCACCCAACCGTCAAGGAGTCTGGCGACAACTCCGACAAGAACAGCAGCTCCAGTAGTTTGACGCTAGTGACCTCTAGTAGCGGGAGTTCTGTTCAGAGTTCCGGCTCTTGGCAAGCGGTGTCCAGTTCCAACCTGGACTATCTCAATCTGGAACAGAAGTTCTCACAGATGAGCACCGCCGGCGGACCCAGTGGTGCTAGACCAAAGATAGGGTTAGCCAACAGACACCACAGGTAAGCTAGAGAACCTGGTACTACACAATACTTATGAGGAAAATTACCATAATAAATATGCTTGTGACCATATAACTGAGTATACTGGACAATATGGGTCCTTGCCATCTGAGCCAGAGATTTATTATTAGCAATTAACAATATGGTATATCATAGTTATAATCTTATTTTTTCCCAATTTCTTTAAAAATATTTATTGACTTTTAGACCTACTCATTTGCCTTCTTTGTATCTCACGAAAGTCACCCATTCTTTCCATTCATTTGCATATCATTTCTAAGAGAGGATCTGGCATAATGCTCATTTAAGGGGCCTAAGCCATATCTACAGTCAAGACAATTGGAATAGGCTTCTTTTATGCTGTTATGTTTCATTGTTATGACGAAACACCTTTAATTGTATTTTACTAAGATTTTCTGAAAGTTGCAAAATGATTGAGATGAGAAATGAAGCACTGATTTCAGTTCTTTAGGAATGGTATGACTATTTTTGACTGTGTTTTGCTATTTGTGTTTGCAGCAAGGATACTGACAGCTCAGCGGTAGAGGAAGAGGGAGAGAGAGAGAGAAGTGCTGACTACAAAGCCTGGGAAGCCAAGTTCAGATGCACCAACCTCAAGTCAACCAAGAAACATTCAGTTGGTAGGTCATATTTCTTTGCTTTTTATCACATCATTACCGTATTGTGATAAGAAAAAGGCTCAGAACTAAACAGAACGTAGTAGTGCATCCCTTTTTAGAGCATTCAGGGCCTTTATATTTCATTATGATGAATGTATGTATGTGTATATATATATATATATAGAGAGAGAGAGAGAGAGAGAGAGAGAGGGGGGGGAGGGAAATGTTATAACTAACAGACAACTTTCAGTCAGATATTTCTTGGAACAAAGTTTTGTTATAGAAATATTAGCTGACCATGGCCATGTCTGAGATGTGCATTGGTTACGAGAAAAACACTTTTTTATCATATATATTTTGAAAGTTTGCAATTCTTGATAAAAGATATCTTATTTGTATCTCTGATAAAAAGTATAACCAACTCTGTGAACTGAATGTATGTGAACAGTTTCTTGCAGGAAATTAATCAGATTGGTTTATTCTGCTGAACTTTTCCGAGTGGGGTCATTTCGGTATAATAAAAGTCAGAAGTATTGTACCATACATTTCCGGAAGTATTAGTCATTAGAATATTAACCTTTAATATTGACTTTTGTGAGGAAAAAAATCTCGGAAAAATCCAAAATCACAAATTTGATTAATTTGCACCTCGGATTAATTTCCTAGTCTGCAGCAATAAGAAAATTTTACTCATGCCTGTCATCCTTATCATGTGATACCTGTTTCTGTTTTAACAGGTATGGCTAGTATAGACAGCAGTGCGCCTGAGACCACGTCCAGCGACAACTCGCCCACGCTGGTTCGCCGTAACTGGGCCAAGCACCAGGGACCGGGCAGTGACAGCGGGAGCAGCGGAAAGAGCAGCGACTCCCTGGGGTCCAGCAGCTCCGGAGACAAGGGGGCGGGAGGCAAAAACAGGGACGACGAAAGGTATGTAGATCACTGTAAAGGAGAACCCTTTACTGTATAACTGGCATTTTTTACAGGCATTTAATTTTTACTATTTCCGTGCTCCCCATGATAGCGCCAAAATAACATCCTTTAAATAAATATCTATATAATAATAAATATATAGTTTAAGTGCTTGAATGTGCAAATACCCGTAAAGTTTTAGCACTCCAAATTAAAGCCGTATATAGAGTATGGCAGGCACGTGTGCAAACAAATCAAGGAGTGGTTATTTACTTTGTATCGGCTGAAGAAAATTGCAATGCGTAGGGCACGTAGGATATATCCAAAAATCTCCATTTCTTTCGCCTCAATTTTTAAATTGTGCCAAATGGGCAATTAGCAATCAATCTGGATTAAATAAAGTTAGGATTTTACAATAAAACAACAAAGTATATGTCCATTTAATGCAAAATACTGTACTTACCCATGCATTTGTTGATGTTTTATTCTAGTCCGCCATGTCCATTCAATGCCAACACCATGCGCTTCCCGGCCCACATGATCGTCGACTCCCGCAGCTCCACGCCCAACATCAAGGGCACCCGCTTCAAGGGCAAGAACCGCGCCATGCCCACCATCCCCAACCAGCCCAGCGAGGCCTCGGCGCACTTCATGTTCGAGCTGGCCAAGAACGTGCTGGCGAAGGCGGGCGGGACGAGTTCTACTTCCCTCTTCACCCAGCCCTCGGCCAGTAATAGTCACAGCGGGCCCCATCGCGCCCTCCATCTCTGCGCCTTCCAGTTAGGGCTATATGCCCTCGGGCTGCACAACTGCGTCACCCTCAACTGGCTCTCCAGGACCTATTCTTCACACGTGTCCTGGATTACAGGTATGTGGAATCATCACTTTTTTCTGCCTTTTTAACGCATTCATGTAGGCCTATTCAGGTACCGTATAACTGGTATTTTTAACAGGCATTTGATTTTCACTATTTTCCCATGAATACCCTCCAGCAGGGCTGTAAACTGAAATATTTATCACTCCAAATTAAAGCTGTATACAGTATGTGGAATCATCACTTTGGGTGCCTTATGAACCCATTTATGCTCGGAGATCAACTTGTCCAGTGTCGTCTGGACCTGTCATACTTTTGAAAATAACTTTCAAATGAAGCATAAATTTGCAAAATATTTGAAGGAGAGTTGTAGATAGAGTTCTGATGAATGATTCTCCTTCAAACATTTTCTAAATGTTGTACTTTTTAGAGAGATATCACCAAAATTGTCAGGCAGTTTGGGCCGCTACAGGCATGAACAGGTTAAAGCAATGTTATGACTTGTCAGCTGTGTGGGCTGGAGAATAGTCAGGATACTATAGTTACCATGATATGATTGTGACCTAATGTGTTTTTCAAGAATTGGATGTCCAAATGGGACTGTTGGCTAAAGCCCTGATGACTTAACCTGTTACAGAACCTCAGAGTCACTGGTAACTTTAAACAGAGATTCAGCGATCTAGCCTATTTCAGAATTTGCCAAATCTTAATTTACTGATCGTGATCACATGTGATTGGCAAATTAATAATAGCGGTTAGTTTTTATCACATTGACACTATTGTGGTACCCCTAGTCATTAGTCTGTATCAATTACAATTTACCGTCACAAATTTGTATCAATATCTAAAACATGTGTCCCGTTTATCTTCTCTCAGCTTAAAGAATTGGGCAGATATCCAGTTTGCCCATTAATGTTGTTAATTTGCTGATCTGAAGCTATCCAGAATTTTTCAAATCTTATTTTACCGATCAAGTCTGATGGCCAAATTAAAAACATTTGTAAATTAAGAGGATTTATAGTACTGTTTTATCTAAGTATTGCACATAATATATCTACTGAACGCTTATTGTATTCTGCTTTTTTATAGGACAAGCCATGGAGATCGGAAGTGCCGCAATCAACATCCTGATTGACACCTGGGAAGGTCACCTGACCCCTCCAGAGGCCGCAACATTGGCTGACCGGGCATCCAGGGGTCGCGACCCGAACATGGTGCGGGCGGCTGCTGAACTGGCCCTGTCCTGTCTACCTCACGCGCATGCCCTCAACCCCAACGAGATCCAGCGCGCGCTCATCCAGTGCAAGGAGCAGAGCCGCGAAAGGATGGAGCGGGCGTGTTTAGCGGTTGAGAGCGCGGCACAGGGGGGTGGAGTCTACCCCGAGGGGCTGTTTGACGTAGCCAGAAAGTGGTACGAGCTGTACGAGGAAACCGTTCAGGCACCCGATCAACAGCAGCAGCAACAGCAGCTGGTGGGACAGAGACAGCAGGTCCATGTGCCCATCGTTATACTACAAGAAGAGGCGGTGCAGGCACAGGCTATTATTCCCGTGGGACAGCAGGTACTCATGGACCGCGCCAGTCCTCCAACCCTGCAGATGGTCCCTTACCAAGGGCAGCAGGGTCCACAGGGACCGGTCCATCAAGGCCAGGCCGGGGGTGTACCCATACCCTATACCATCCCGCCCCCGGCGCCCAGCCACCCCCAGCTACCCCACCACCCTTACGTGGCGCCCTACAGCTACATGCAGACCATCCACACCTTCGGCCATCACTACAGCCAGCCACACATCCCTCTCCATACCCACAACATCCACCCTGCCTACATGGCCACGTACCCGTACCAGACCCCGTCACCCTTCAACAACATACCCCAGCTTCAGAACATCCATCCCAACCACGCCACCCTGTACCATGCCAACGCGGCACACCTTCGCCCTCCACCCCCAACGGTCACCGTCTACACCACCCAGCCCACGCAGGTGCACCCCAACGTGGCACGCTCCAATCAGATGCAGATGGGGCAGATGCAGGGCGGTGGCATGGATCTGCAGCAGCAGCAGCAACAGCAGGTGGCGGTCTCGCAGGCGGCGGGGAATGGCGGTGCAGTGGCGCCCCCTGGTGCCAACGTCTCAGAGCAGAACTCTGCGGCCCACAACTACCTGCTGGCTGCCTACAGAGTTGGTATGCTGGCCATGGAGACCCTCGCTCGGCGCGTACACGACGATCGCCCGCTGACCAAGTACGCCAGGAACCCACCCCATGGCGAGGACGTCAAGTGGCTTCTCAGCCTTGCCATGAAACTCGGTAAGCACAATACATACTGGATCCCTTCATAACCCTTTCTAATGCTTAGGCTACTCTTGTCCAAAGCACAAGGAGGCAAAGATTTTCAAAAACATTTTAACCTGCTGTGAAACCTATGGGCACATACTCCCCCACTGCTACGCATCACGACAATGGTCGTGATAAGCAGAATAAGGGTTAACCCTGTCATGTTGGTATTCATTTGATAGCTCTCACTGAGTACTTGCAGATGAGTACCCATGCCAGGGTTTCAATCATTTTTCAGGGTTTTGTATCATTTCGTTTTGGCAAAATTAGCCATCAGCATCATAAGGGTTATTACCACAGTGGCTGTAATACTGTAATACCAGACTTCTATCCCATGGGGAGGCTATTAGGGTTTTGATTCAATGTCTTAGCCAGCAGGGTGTCTGAGCATCATTTGGACACCCAAAGACTTCAGAATTCCCCTGAGTACACCCGAAAGTTGATAGGAATATCCAAAAAAAAAATGTCAATTTTTAAGTGTATTAAATTAAATTGAATTTTTTCACAGCAATGTAAACTCATGGTATATAGCATAAGGATGTAATGTCTTATTTCAATGAGTTTGTAAATGTCCATGGTTGTATTTGAAGTATTTTGTGGTCTTCCTTGAAAAGGGCAACCAACGAAAACACCTCTTGCTTTTTATCATCAAACACCCAATGGCGATTTTACATTAATCTCCAAATAGACTTTCATTTGATATTATCAGAAAATAATGTTCAGCACAACAAGAACAACAATTTTTTGGAAAATATTTTTCAAAATCTTGTTTCATTATCAAGATATCTCCATGCCTGCAACATATATGAGTTAGTAAGAAGTAGTTAGTAGTTATGTCTGCAGTAACGGAGTTTTAATTGAATGTCTTTCTACCTGACACTGTCTTACCATTGAAGCAGTTAAGATAACTCTCGCTCATATTCACGCATGCGCTGGCAATTATAATCCATAGGGATTTCTGCCAGTATCCATACAGATACAGATACCATTGTTTTAGCACTGTCTTACCATTGTTTTAACGCTGTCTTACAATTGTTGTAATACTGTCTTACCATTGTTTTAATACTGTCTTACCATTGTTTTAGCACTGTCTTACCATTGTTTTAACACTGTCTTACCATTGTTTTAATACTGTCTTACCATTGTTTTAGCACTGTCTTACCATTGTTTTAACACTGTCTTACCATTGTTTTAATACTGTCTTACCATTGTTTTAATACTGTCTTACCATTGTTTTAGCACTGTCTTACCATTGTTTTAACACTGTCTTACCATTGTTTTAATACTGTCTTACCATTGTTTTAACACTGTCTTACCATTGTTTTAGCACTGTCTTACCATTGTTTTAATACTGTCTTACCATTGTTTTAATACTGTCTTACCATTGTTTTAACACTGTCTTACCATTGTTTTAGCAATGTCTTACCATTGTTTTAACATTGTTTCAGGAACCAGCTTTCTGCAGCAGTTCTGCGCCAGTGCTGTAAACGCTGTGGTCAGTCCATTCGTGCTTCACGACATCGCCATCGAAGCAGCTCACTTCCTCTCACGGAACAACCCTGCTCAAGTCCAGAACAGTCTCCGCTCACCCACCCTCAACTCCCTAGTGCAGAAATGTATACAGATGTAAGTACATCAAACTTCTATAGAGTCATGGTAGTGCACTGTAGAATAGGAAATTAATCTGAGTGGTTTATTCTGCAGAATATTCCAAGAGTGGTCAGTTTAGTATAATGAAAGTCGGATGATATTGTACCATACATTTACAGTATTATACCTGTCATTAGAATAGTAACCCTCAAAATTGGCTTTTTGGAATAAAAGATCTCGGATAAATCCTAAGTCACAAATTTGGTTAATTTGCAGCTCGGATTAATTTCCTATTCTACAGTATAGAGGTAGTGCTCAACCATTTATGAGTCATGGTCATGTATAGAGGTAGAGCTAAACCTTTTAGGATTCATGGTAGTAATACTTGGATGCAATAGGTAGAATGATAGTGATTGCCTAGATATTCGAAGCATTTTAGAAACATTCTCCAAAAGATGTGAAGCAAAACTGAAGATAGTTTCCACTTTCCAATATAAATATCAAAAACTGTTATAAATTATAATAAATTACATCAAAATGACACAACATCTGGATTTTTTGGACTTTCGGTTCCCAATTTGAGAATCGTGGGCCTGAATAGTAAATCTATTTTACATGAAGGTATCATTTTTTAAAGAATTGTTAAGTTCTTTTAGTCCTTGGTCCTTTGATCTGCTCATTTCACTGAAATTTCAATAAATGAGCAAACAAGCATGCTATTAATTGGGAACTCCTAAATGTGCCAAAATAAATGGCTGACAGCATATTATTGATAATGATAAATAATAATGATAATAATCTTTATTAGAGAGTAACTCAGTCCAATGGCAAGGATCTTCCCTGAGGCATATTTATAGAAGCTGATTATCTGGTGTGTATTTTTCAGGTTTATTCAGTGTACGCACCAAAGAATATATATCATTATATGTAGACGCTGATTATCTGGTGTTGCATTTTTCAGGTTTATTCAGTGTACGCACCAAAGGATATATATCATTATTTGTAGACGCTGATTATCTGGTGTTGCATTTTTCAGGTTTATTCAGTGTACGCACCAAAGGATATATATCATTATTTGTAGACGCTGATTATCTGGTGTTGCATTTTTCAGGTTTATTCAGTGTACGCACCAAAGGATGCACCACATCACGCAGGCGGATTACGACGAGTTCGTCGGGATCGTTTGCAGCGCCAGAAACGCGTTCTGCATGACGCCCGGCGGCATGGTCCAGTTCAACGAACTCTTGCAGAGTCTGCGGCGCTCCAAGTCCTGCAAGAAGGAGCTCTGGCAACGGATCGTCAATGGCCTGGCCACCGGGAATATATGATGTCATCCTCAAGGGAGCACTTAGGAAATCATATTCATAAACTAAACCATGTAAAGGTTTTCTGTTTGGAATGACAGACTGGGAGGTCGGTGTCATTGTGAATGGGAGATGTAAAGGTTTTCTGTTTGAAATGGCAGACGACTTGGAGGTTGGGGAATTATTGTGGATTTCATGATCTATCATCAGGTGATTGTAGCAAATGATTGTTGAAGATTGATTGGTTTCGTGTCATTTCTTGGCACTGGGTGATCTTGGGTCCAACTCTGGACAACGAGTGACGTCTAGTAGTGAAACTGAAAGAAAAAAGGAAATTGCACCCATCAGGAAATCTTACAAGGAAAAGGATACAAAATATGTGGAGTATTGGACAAGTCCAGGTACTTATAGTGAGAAAACAGGAAAAAAGGAGCGTATAAAAGTTTCGTGGAAAACGGAGAGAAAAAAAATTCCAGATGGCCATTATAAATGAAAAAACCTACTAGTTAAAAGAATTGTTAATGGCTTTAACTGACAAAACCTATGGGAATCAGAAATGCCAGATTTCTAGTTCCATTGCAACCGTAGGGAGGAGAAGTCTGTGGTAACTTTTAGGGGTCTGGCTTGTGTGCTGAATGCCATCCCAGAACTACAAGAGAGAAAAACAAGAACATACAGTCCATCGAAATGGAAGGATGTTCTGACGGGGACCTCAAAGGCGAGTGGCAGGATTTACCATTATGCTGCTGGTGGCTAATTTGGCCAATACAAAATTATGCAAAAAACCTGAAAAATGACTGAAACCCTGGCACATGGGTACTCATCCATGAGTACTCAGCGAGAGGTATCAAATGAATACCAACATGACAGGGTTTAGATGGTTTTCAGAAATCTTTGCATCCTTGCGCTTCGGACAAAAGTAGCCTCAGCACTTGAGGGTTAATGTGGCATTCCATGCTGTGCAGAAGACCTGTAGCTGAATCTGGATCCACACACAGTTGGGGAAAACAGATAGTGCAGTACCCACTGCTGATCTCATTTTTGTTAAGACTGATTTATAGACATTTACATGCATATGTGTCTTCACCTTATAAACGATACCCTTGTGGAAATGGACTAGCTGTAATTTGACCTTGTCTATATAATATGTACTATTTTTGTGAGCATTGCTCTGGTGTGGATACATGGTGGATTGATTTATTGAGGAAGTGGGTATGAACACCAAGGGATTCTGTCAGGGCATTGATGCATACTGCAAGGAATGAAGAGAAGAACTTGTACATGTAGTTTATTCATTGCCTCAATTTTTCTTTTTCTAAAGAACATGAAAAATGCTTGAAATGACTTTTCGCTTTGCTCATTCACAAACTTTGATAAATTCTGTCTAGTATGAAATATGCCAGAAATCAAAAGCTGCATGGGTGCTTTATGGAAAAGATTATCTATTGTCTACAACAAAGCCTTAAACATTGGCTTGTATTGATTAATATAAGTATGTATGTACTGATATGTATATATATATATATATATATATATATATATATATATATATATATATATATATATATATATATATATATATATATATATATATATATATATGTATATATGTATATATATATATATATATATATATATATATATATATATATATATATATATATATATATGTATGTATATATATATATATATATATATATATATATGTATATATATATATATGTATATATATATATATATATATATATATATATATATATATATATATATATATATATATATATATATATATAAAATAATTGTTTGTTTGAACTCTGGGAATTAATGATACATTTGTAAGAGGACACTGTGTTTGATGGAAATGAATGAACTGGAGACATTATATATAATTGCCGTATTGAGTAAGTAAGACTTCACCCATAGCGGGTACGAAGAGACCAAGGGCAAGTTATAGAATGCCCTTTATATAAAGTATAAGCCCATGTCTTAGCTGTCAGTAGAGCCTGGGGCTTAGTTACTTATCTAGCGGTAATTTGATGATTTAGTTGATATAATGTTTGCACCTTGGAAAATACCTATGTACTTGTATGAGAAGAAAATGGCGAGAAAAACTGATGAGAAAAGAAGGGAGTTGAACGACTACAGTTATTTTGATCTGGACAACTCTATAGTATTTCACTTCACAAAAAAAACTGTGGGTGATTATTAGGAAATTTATCTCGCACCCATCTCAGGTTAAAGAATTTCTATTGAGGATTGTGGAACTGGAAAATATATCTATTTGTGTCATCTTCACACTGTGTGGGTGACAAATTCACTACTTAGATTAGTTGAATCGCCAGATTCATGAACTTTTGATTATAGGGTGCTTAACTCATATGAGAATGTATAAAGAATCTAAAACGAAAATAAAATTGAATGTATAAAGAATCTGAAACGAAAATGAAATGTGGTATGCGGTTTGGAATTTTGATAGTACTGAAAGTCCTGAAAGTCCCCCAAAGTTCAGTCAGGATGTTCTAGGAAATTGAAGCTCGCGTTTAAAAAAGATAATATAAAACTTCTTTTGATGAAAGTTTCAAGGTTGCCCTAAGATATTATATTGATTAAACTGCGATGAAGACTAACATTGAATTAGCAAAAAATTGTTTATTCAATAGAAATTCAAACACAAATTATAGGTAATTGTATAGATTAAGGTTATTGCAAGTTTTGTGGTGTTGCATTTTGTCAATATGTATTGATTGAAGAAATACATATTATGGAATCTTAGGGAGCTATACGCCAGGTTAGACTTTGGAACAAGTTTGTACACTTTGATAAAAAAATTCACTATAGGAAGATATCATCCAGAATTTCTACTGTTTTATAAAAAATATAAGGAATGAAGTCTGTGTCTGTGGCATTGGCATGTGTTTGTGTGATGTCTTTGCTATTCTTTTGATGGTATGCTGACAAGTGAGAAGAATATTGGGAGGAGACCTACTGAGGGCATTCAAACAGTCAAACCTTCGGCATGCACCTACTTTGACGCATAGGGAAATACCTTGATCATACCGCAATATGTTAAGAATTTTTTTTACTGAAAGTTGTTTTTCTCGATTTCTAGATGGGTTTATAGATTCCCTTTTAATTACATTTTAAATATTTCTCTGTTGAATAGTTATATTCTGATTATTTGAACACTCCAAATGCAAACTCATGCCCATAGAATGTGTCATCCGATAACCCTAGGAATAGAGCATGACTTAAGAAATGTCTTAAGGAAATTGGTTGGTTTTGTCAAGATTAAAATTCCTCCATCAGTACTTCTCATCTAATGCTTTCATAAAAGAGAAATTTGGGAAATAGTCTTTTTCAGCTGTCTGTACTTATTCACACTTAAATTGGTTCAGACTTTTGTTGAATACTGTTCAAAAAACTGAAAATAGAACAATACTTTGAATGCTTTATCATGCAAAAACTATGAAACCAAAACAATACCTTGAATGCTTTATCATACAAAAATAATGAAACCAAAAAAATACCTTTGAATGCCTAATCATACAAAGCAGGATTCCGAAGGTGCCCACCCCTTTACCTGTTCTCAGGGTATCGTAAGAAAGCCTTTTGATTGGTCAAGACTAACACCATTACCTCACTTGTCACATACCCATATCATACCATTAGAATTGTACATTTTTTAATTTATTTGGACTATTTATGAAATGATATTGTGAACTCTACTACTGATTCTGGCCAGACTTGTGTGTCCAAGTTGTAGGCTTTTGTGTTTGTTTAATTGGTTGTAACAAAAAAAATATCTCTGTAGCGTGTGGATGCAGATTACATCCACTTGTAGCTGAAATCTTCCATTGAGTCGTCAATAAATGTGTGTAGCAACCGCTCAATAGTCTCTTGTTTTTGTTATTTCCTTTACAAGCAGGCTCCTGGTTGTGTATACTATCGTAAATTCTTGGAAATATTGGCCACCCTAGGAATATGGGCCACTATAATTATTCTACAAAATATTTATTGGGAAATCTTGGCCACCCTGAATCTACCGCCGCTGGCTATTACACCAAATATTGGCCACGGTGAAAATCTCTCGGATACTTCAAACCTAACTATATCTTCTCCTTTTATAGACATTTTGGTATGTGTACCATGTGACAATAAACTAGCGAGAGTAAAGAACTTGTGCCACAAGTCAACAACTAATAAGGAAAAGAAGTTGTTGAATTGTGGCCTTTCAAAGCCTGATTCTTACATAAAAAGCCTGATTAGAAGCATCAAATACTGGTTCAAAACTTGGAATCTTTAAATACTTAAAATGATGCAAAGTTCCACTTAAGCAAAAACAATTCACCGCAATTATTTGGCCAATACACATAATAGCCTTTATACTAAAATCACATTTCAAAAAATAAATATAAGAGTCATGCAAACTTGGGAGGTTGAGACAATTCTTGTATTCATGAAGGATGTGAAGAAAGGGCTCTTATAAATGGCACTCGAATCATAGGTTGCAGTGTATTTCATAATTAGACTGAATACCAAGTTGACTGCAATCATATAATGATTTGCCAAGCAGGAACTTAATCGCCTTTAGTCTCGAACAAATTCATTTAGATGCCTTTACCAGTTAATCAGACATCCACCAGGTATGCTCATCTCATCTAGTACTTCACAAACCGGTTTACCCATTATGATTAATTCTCACAGCGGCCAAAAACAGCCAGACTGACAATATGGATGAAATCTCAAAGGTCAAAACATGATTAGGCCCGTTCCATTTAAAAGTGTGGGGGTGGGGGGGGGGGGGGGAGGAACGGAAGATAATTCTTAACTCGACAACACCCCCCTCCCTCCAGCCATAGTTCAAATTTCAGGGGTGGGGGGAGGCGGGATAAAACTAATCAGAATTTGACACCCCCACCTTAAAAATTTTCTTCTCTGCTTTTATTTGACAATTTAGGCAATACAAAGTACTAGATCTAGTATATTGCCTGAAAGGTGTTCTTATGAGGAATACATTAAGCTTCAAATTTCACAAATGTGGATGAGAGACAAATACAGAGATAAAAGTATCCACTTTCTTCTAATCTTTACTCCGTTCAAATCTTATGATCATTTCTTTTAGATTTTTTTGTGGAAAATGAAGGAAGTACATTTGTCAAATTTCAGATTCCATAACTTTTGAACAAATTTTTGAGTCAAAATTGGAAAAACGTCCCTTCGAAATACTCTAAGCTATAGCTATATCAAATTCCAAGCTAATTTATTGACATTTGATAATCCAAAATGCAGGTTTGAAGCGACTATGTTTTGGTTAAATTTGATATCAAGACAAGGGCTAAAAACTTATCCTGCATGTGTGCAAGCCTATGGAGCCGCTGTAATATGTGGTCTCTTACTCGGTGATGGCTAAGACATTCACTAGTGATCTGATTATGAGGGAGAAGGTGTAGGCTTTAACGTATGTAAACATTTCAAAAGGGCACTATACCCACAAATTTGCCCCATAAGCCACCTTAGTGAAAAACTCCGTTCCAATGAATGTACTGCATTCTGTAAATCGGTTAAAGTTTGGAACTTCAGGGGTGGATCCAGGATTTCATAAGGGGGATTCATACTTAGTTCTTCGGATGACCACCAGGTGGTGGTAGATATAATTCCAGCGGTTGTTAACCTCCAAAGGGTGGTATTTGTCTCACATTTGAAACAAATATTTCTTAAGGTAATTTAAGTTTAATTCATTCATTTTTTATGCATGCAGTGTCACGTGAATTAAACTCAAGACCAGTCCAACGGTTTCATTTAAGATGAGACAATTCGAAGCATAAGAATTAAAAGTGCCCATCAGTGGAAAACACAATTATAGTTCCAGATTTTACCACTGTTGGCGTGGTTGTGCAAAAAGTGTCAGCTAAGCTTACGTATGCGTGTGAAACAGTGCAGCGGAGGCAGCACTTCCAGTCAGCAATGATAACTTCATTTTTATTGCCTCTATATAAAGAAATCGCGTATTTAGAGACAATTAAATTGAAAACATATCATAAATTAGGTTTAGACAAAGATATGCATCGGACCAATAAGTAGGTGAGGGCATCCATTGATATACATGTAATTGGTTTTTGGTACAGGTAAATCCTGTTGTCTCTGGGGGGCTAGTTGCACACCCCGACAAAGTCTGCAGAGCAACTTACTAAAACCATCGTTGCATCTGCTAGTTCTGGTCTTGAATTGGAGACCAACCACATTTCATCTGAGCTTTACATGACCCCTTTATCATAGCGGGGCTTCCCAGATAGCCGAGTGGCATTGCCCATGCAGCCTGTCACAAGTGTCGAAGGTTGGTGAATCCAGTCAGAGGCATGCGAGAAAGTTACTACTACTGTAGTATTAAGTCTTGAGGAGAATATTTGAGACCGGTAATAATTCTTTATTTCCTCTGTTCTTCACATTAACATGTTTTTTTCCCCCTATTTGATCTTTCCATTTAATTCCTGTAATATTTATTACTCACGCCAAATTCAATAAACATGCCAACTCCATCAATTGTTAGTTTTTGATTGATCTAGATCCTTATTATTGATATGTAATTATGTAGCAGTGCCACCTGGTGTCAATATTTTGAATCAGTAATTGCGTGTCGGCGACCGAAAAATAGTTGTGCTCCAGGACCTCTTGACTGTGCTCCAGGACTTTCAAACTTGGACACCCCTGTCTAGTGGCTTTGGGTTCGTCGGTGTTTTTCTCGGGTATTACGGTTTCTTTCACCATTGACAAATAGCTATTCACGATTTAGCCATATAGCAGAAAAAGTGACGATAAACGATCAAACTCTAGATCTGATATCATTGCTGTACTGGTGCGTAACTAGCCCAGATTTTTAGGCTGTCATATGTATAGAAAATACATATGACAGCCTAGAAATCTAATATTATAGGTGGCCAAAGTGGTACACGTATCTCACCAGGATTCAGTTTAAGTATAACATCTAAAATCTCTAGAGGTAGGAGGATCAGGTGGTGCCATCTATCTACTATACGTGGTACTACACCACACTGTTTGGTCAGCACAGAAGGGGATGTCAATTTTTAGGGACTAGGAACCTTGTCTAGTGCGTAACTGACTGCTGTCTTATTTAGTCCTCGTCCGTATTTATTCCTCACTCATGGATAGTTTTCTTCTTCACATATAGATGGCACCAATCGATCTTTCCAGTCTCTGCTGGTTCCATGCTCATTCAGGAGGTGTCATTGATGGTTTAGAAGCTGAGTACTGGATAACTGCTTGAAATGCAATATGTAAGATGTATGAAGAAGAAGTCAAGGGGATAAGTAATGTAGTAAATAGTTGGTAAATAGTTGGTCATTGCAACTTTATTCCGAGCCATGGCTGTACGTACATCCCTATCCGTTATGAAGTAATGTGATGTAATTGTAATTGTGTCTTTGTGTTATATGTTTTTGTTTGAACATTGCGAAAATGTTGTATCTGTATCTTTCATATCTACGATATGGTCAATAAATAATACAATACAATTTAAACACATACTAGATACACTATAGTTACTTGCTGTGCTTTACCTTAGATGACCAAAAACAAGTGGATTTGAAACCAGCCGGTCAACCTGAACAGGCTGGCCTCAATCAGTGTCAACTAATAGCCCAAAATTGGTGCTCTGCGCATGCTCAGTTGATGCTGGCGATCAGATTTCTCTGTAATATAATCGATACGAGAGCTCTACTTGGTCCTTGTTCCCACGTGATCTCGCGCTGATGCCAGATCAGTGACTCCTGGCATGAGCCCAGTCCTTCACTTGACGTCAAGTGTACCCGTGAGGTACGCCGATGACATGGCCGCTGCCTGTCCCTCCAAGTTTAACTTAGACAGGATCATCTACATGGCTTACCAACACGGGTGCACTTGGCGCTACGAATTCAACGGAGAAAAAAGCGCCGTCTTGGTCTTGGGGGAGAACAAAAACGAACGAGATCTTATTTCTAAATTTAGACAATTCTCTTTAGGGGGACAGAAAATACCCGAGAAAATAAGGTATGAACATCTGGGGACGGTGTCTACAGTTTATGAAGAAAATAGCCATAGAGTGGGGGACAGACTAAGCAAAGCCCGTCGGGTGTTGAATGCAGCCACAGGAGTTGGCATACGGGGCAAGGGTCTCAATATGTATACATGCAACATAATTTGTTGGTGCATAGTTGTCCCAACGGCACTTTTTGGGTGTGAGATTTGGTGTTTGACAGCAAATGACATATCAGATATCGGGGATTTCCAGGTGTACGCAGACAAAAAGAATTCAAAGACTCCATCCAAAGACACCTAATATATGCGGATTTGTTAGCCTCGGGTGGATACACCTGGAAATCCTCATACTTATCAGAAAGGTCATTTTTATTAGATCGATATTAATCATGGACGACGACGAAGTGGTCAAAAGAGTGTTAATCGAGCGGGCAAACAAATTCTGTTCCGAACCAAACATCACAGTGATGAACGCTCATAAAAGCCCAGTTTTCGAGATTTTAATAGCCGCATTACGTTTGAACATGTTTGACGAGGTTATGAACCATATCATAGGTATAAGAGTATGGTCCAAAAAGGCCTGGAAAGAGTTAACTTGGAAAAAGGGATGGGAACTCAACGATGCCAGAAATAGTGTTAAGCTAACCAACCACAAGGAACTAAATCTATTCCAATGCGTCACAGAAAAAATTACATACTCAGTATGGTGGATAATCTCTGACGTAAGGCCAGATTATATGTATTTCTGCGAAACAATGATTAAGCTCTTATGTCACGCGAGTGATCTCAAATATGACGACCCGTTGCTGAAATCCGGGCCAAGAGGTGGCATTATATGTACACGGTGTAATACAAACGCTATAGATAATACCAAACACATGGTGTTGCACTGCGAGGATACATCCAGAGACAGAGATGAAATGCTCCAAAATATTTAAAACATACTAGGAGATAGCATGCCCAATAACATTAATGATAAATTTGCTATGATTATGGGTAAGGGCCGTTCCATATAAAAGTGTGGGGGGGGGGGGGGGGGAGGAACGGAAGCCAATTAAAAATTCGGCACCCCCCCCCCCCCCCCCCTCCAGCCCTAGTTCAGAATTCGGGGGGGGGGGGGGAGGGGGGGTAAAGCAATTCAGAATTTAAAAAGATTTTGGGTGCGGCCGGCGAAAAAAAATTCAAAATTCGGCCCCCCCCCTCCCCAAAATTCAAAATTCGGGGGGGAGGGGGGGTAAAATAATTTAAAATTGGGCCCCTCCCCCCCCCTAAAAAAATCTTCCGTTCCTCCCCCCCCCCCCCCCCCACACTTTTAAATGGAACAGCCCTAAACGAGTAATTGGTGTACCCGATGATACCCCTGATGATACACACTACAGAGTATGGATTATTGCAGGGCAGTCGGTGGATAGAATGTACAAACGCAGGACAAAACCTGCAGAGGGTGTTGGCTAAATGGATCCGTCCTGTGCAGACTAGCTGCTAGCCTAAGACTAGAGCTTTAATACGTAATACGCGGCAGACAACCTAGTCTATTTTTACGACGCTAGGTGTCCTTATGACACTAGTTTGATAGAGCATGTTACGGCATCTTACGGGATGGGAATTTTTTGATTTCTTCACACGGCACCTGAGGGCGCCACTGTATGGGCACGATGTGTAGATATCGATACGTACACCACAAAATCACCTTATCACAGTAATCTCTGGCGCTTGTTAAATGTATCAGACTTAAAAGGTGATTTCACGTTAACTGTATTTTTCTTTTTCTTTGACATTTTCAATTTTCAGTTTAAAAAGGAAGACATACGTCAAGTCAGACACAAGATCTTCCTGTCAGTAATTAAGTGTTTAGTTCTGAAATTCTTGGTTAATAACAAGGATGAGTATTATTTGTATAGAGTTTATTGTATTTTTTGTGAATGTATGGAAACCTTTGTATGTCAATATACAGTCAATAAATATTCATTCATTCATAGCGCATATAGTAATTGGTCTCTCGCTCCATATCCATTATTTTCTTCATCTAAGGCTATACCTAGCCTAGATTTCTAAGCAGTCATATGTATTTTCTGTCATGCTTTTGTTACCGGGCCGCAAATAGTCAATTTGGCCAGAGTTGCTAACTTAGTTTACATTTATCTCACCAGGGGAACAAAGGGTTCTAAGTCCCGGAATGACCATGAGGACCACGCCATATGTGACATACAAAGGTAATTTTGTCAACAAAAGTACTTTGATCTATAACAGATGGCGTGACCATTCGCCAAGTGTAACATCTGTTTTGCTTTTGTCACAGAAGTTAATTTCTCCGACAAAAGTAACTTCTGTGGACAAAAGTCGATTTTGTCAACAAAGGTGACTTCTCTTGACAAAAGTTGCTTCTGTCAACAAAAGTATTTAAGTTACAAACGGCGCCCCATACTTGAATCAGATTAGGAGATATGTATCAATAAAACCATGTGCAATAAATGTCTTTTAAACTTTAAAATGATTTCATTGATGTGATAATGAATTAACGTCCTTGTGAGATATATACCAATAGCTTGTTTTGGTATCTCTCATAACTCCATTTAGAATGGTCAGTATATTGAACATGCATGTTTTTACTTTTATGTGATAATATGATATGTGTATCCATATTGAGTGAGACTTTTGATACAGATTAAATCATTATTATTATCGTTATTATTATTATTAGTAGTAGTAGTAGTAGTAGTAGTAGTAGTAGTAGTAGTATCAATCATTATCATTATTAATATTATTATTAATATTATTATTGTTTGCATTATCATTATTATCATCATTATTATTTTCATTATCATTTTTATCATCATTATCCTTATTATCATTGTTATCATTACTATTATTTTTTTGTTATTTCAATTTATATCATGCCACCTCGTTGAAAATAAGTAATCTCATACACCTGACGTATGAATCTGGCCTGGGAGGCAAGCTACCTGCTACCTGAATCAAACTAAGCGCGCTGTAGTCAGCTGACAGTCATGTGACCAGGCTGGAAGCTGGCAGATTGCCATCGCTCTGCCTACCAGTCTACGGCGAGAAGCGAGCTGCAGCCAGCCAACCAGTTTGAGAGTGGGGAAACTATGCACAGTGAGCTGCCAGCGAGTCACAGTCAGTAGAGAGACAGGCGGATTCTCCGCTAGTACACACAGAGTGCGGAGAGAGGGGGAGAGTGCCACGTAATGTTTCCGTCAGTAGAGCTTCCGTGCTGATCGCAATGGACTCGGGGAGTGGTCAATCTGGCCTGACTCTGTGACCTTAGTACGACCAGTGTACATCCACCACACAAGCCACCATGGCGAAAATCTTGGAAGACTACGGCAGCGATTGCCTTTCGTCTGATGTATCCCCGGCAGGCAGTCAGGTCTGGGGGTACGAGAGCGGTGAGTCTAGTCTACTACAACCACTGTTATGTCCATATGTTTATTGCCTTCGCCAAGCTGTGATATATATGTGTGTGTATTACTATAAAAAATCGCCTCCGTCTGAAATACTTCTCATCATCATGTTACCATGTTTGTCTAGAATGAAACCCTACGCTGCTAGGTATACAAGCGATTTTACCACTTCCAGTGCCTGATCACAGATATGTATCTCTGATCTTGCCGACGTACTCAACTTGTACACATATAGCCCTAATCATTCAAGTGGGGCTCGAGACTAGCGTTGATCATATATTCATGAATTATTACATCAGCTGTTAGTTGCTGTATTTGCATTGTGCATTCTCCTTGCTATAAGCATCACGTATATTATTAGCTGATCACAACAGAATCACGCATTACTCATGCAGACACGCAGTGGATCCTGTACATTACAGCACGGCAGCTGTGTTGTGTTTATTTCTCTCAGCTCAGTGTGTTGATTACATACCAGAGCAATGCTGTCTGTGGTGATTGTTCCAGAACTCAGGAATGTAGTGAAAACAATCACATCTAAGGGTGGCTGCACTATTATAGTGAGGTATACACAATAACTAAACATTCCAAGTCTTAGTCGATATCTTAAGAAACTATTTACTGATCCGCTACCTTAGCTAGGTATAGCCTTTGTGCTGCTGGGGGCTTGTTTGCCCAATACAAAATGATGCAAAAAAATCTGAAAAATGACTGATACCCTGGAACGTGGATACTCATCTGAGAAGACTCAGCGAGGGCTATCCAATGAATACCAACATGACAAGGTTTAGATGGTGTTCCAAAATCTTTACATCCTTGTGCTATGGACGAATGTTGCCCCAGTCATTGGAAGGGCTAATACACATGAATGTTCAATACCAAGGACTTATGATACACGTACATAAAACTCTTAGTCAATATTAAGATAGGAACATCCAGGGTGTGAATACAAAAACATAGGAATTCGAAATGTGAACTTTCCGCTCGTATTTCTGAAAGTGTTTACCGATCCAGTACAATAGTATCCCGAAAAGGCGTGGCGATTTTAGGGATACCTTAAACACCATTGATGTACATTCATGTATATTTAGCTCTTTGTTAATAACGATGGCATCAGGTCATATATGAGGTATTATTCACAGTATAACAACCGAAAATTCATATTCATTTTAATCAAAATATGGCAGGAAAGTAACGATAATCAGAAATCCATTTCACGATGTGTTTTTTTTCATCAAGTCCAAGGGTCTGCCATATTTGAAACACCCTTTGTGAGGGTAGCGATTGATCCAAGGGACTGTCGTATTTGAAACACCCTTTGTGGGGGTAGCGATTGATCCAAGGGACTGTCGTATTTGAAACACCCTTTGTGAGGGTAGCGATTGATCCAAGGGACTGTCGTATTTGAAACACCCTTTGTGAGGGTAGCGATTGATCCAAGGGACTGTCGTATTTGAAACACCCTATGTGAGGGTAGCGATTGATCCAAGGGACTGTCGTATCCAAAACACCCTATGCTCGGTGGTGGGAGGGTAGTGATTGAATTGTTCTTGGCATGCCTGGATGCCAGAACCCCTTATCCAGAATAATCCTATAACCTGCTAATTGACCGCATGAATTCATAGAGTATTGTTTGTGCAGGCTTGAGTTATAGAACATAGCGTAATATCGGATATCGATAATCATTGTTATGGTCGGTATGTAGTTATATTTCTGCGCACCTGTTGAACAATGATATGCGTATTATGAGTGTGCATGCCCATGTTTATAGGGTCTATACCCATGAAGCACGTGCAGTGATGTTTCTTTGACCGAAAATGATTCAACAGTTATTCCAGTATAATTTTAAAATATTCCCGATGGTGTTCACTTATAATGGAAATTCTTACCTGATCTCTGACTGACCTCATCAGACATCTTAAAAAGAGAATTTTCCAGCTCTAACCCTAGTGGAATGAGGCACTGTGTGTGGATTTTGAACCCTAACCTCTGTGAAATACACCTACTGCTCTGGAATTCAAACCCTACCCTGAGCAATGTCCATATAATCTAATACTCCTGTTCTAGTACTGCCCCAGTTACATAATGCTTCTGCACTAGGATTCGGACCCTTACCATGGCAACATAAGGCTTGACCTGTTATGAATTTCGAACCCCAACTCAGCGAAACAAGGCTGCTGTTCTGTAATTCGTATCATAACTACAATAAAGCATGCTGCCGCCCTTGATTTCGAACCCTGACCTCAGTAAAAAGAAGCTACTTTTTTCTGGAAATGGAATTCCAGCAAAATGAGGCTGCTGTTTTGGATCTCTAACCATACATCCAGCAAATAAATTCTGTATACCGACCTCAGCGAAAATGACTCCTGCTCTGGATTTCGAACCCCTAACCCTGGTGAAATAGATTTGCTGTGCTGGAATTCGAAGTTCGAACCAATATCCCAGTGAAACAGAGCTCCTGCTCTCGATATGAAATAGAGCTCCTATTTTGGATTTCGAACCCTGAACGACCATGAAATGAGGTCCGGGATCTGAATTCCAAACCCTAACACCAGTATGTATTTATGTATGTGTTATTGACTGTAAGAAGGCTAATAGAATCATCAATGTGAACTCGGGCTCTTGTTCCGAATTCCGATCCCTAACTTCAACGAAAAAGGGGCCATGCTCAGGTTTCCGGGTAGGGGATGGGGATGAGTAATTAGTGCCATACACGTAAATGCAACATGTAATATACTATTGAATGTAGGTTAGTTTTTCGCATCTGGAATGTCACTAGTATAATGAACGTCGATAATTTACATCGGAAATCGTATTTAATGCGGTCATACGCATACACTTGAAACATATCGGTCGTATAAGCATACATCATCCGAATGCATTATTAACCACTGCTTAAAATAGTGTCACACTTCTGCTGAACCTATAACTCACTGTCGGGCTGTAAAATGAAACGCAGGATGTATATTTTCATCGTCTATGTTTTATGTGTGTAACGTGAGAGTAGAATATGAAGCACCAAAAATAAGCGGTAACACCGCTATAGATAACAACAACAATTGTAAACTGCTACAATGGCAGCATAAGCATCAAAACAACAACGGCAATACATATAATACAAGGATGCTGAATGTAATGCAATAAGAAAAATTATCATTATCAACAACAAAAACAACAACAACAGCATTAAGACATTAACCCTTCACTTCTCCAGATCTAAGCAAGTCAAACATAGACATCTACAATAACAACTACAACAGCAATAACAACAACACCAGGAGAAGAAGAAGAAGCACTATTTTAAGAAACACAATGTAATTACCAATATTCTAACAAAAACATCATCATCATTATCGTTATTTACATCATCATCATTATGAACATCATCATCAACAACAACCACAACTTTATAGCTTGTTTACATATGTACCTTCTCTAAACATCTATACCACCACAGGCTTATAGCATAAGGTGCACCCACACGAAAGTAAAATCTGTCGATCGCACTTGCTCCACATAAAGCTGAGAAAATGTATAGGGTGTTGTATAAAATGCCAAAACATTCCTTTTTGGAAATGGGGTCTTATTCGAGATTGCACCCAACTGAATTGCTCTATTTCTATGAGCGTTGCGTAAAAGTTAATCAGTTTAGCACGACAACAATTGTATTGGTTGATCAGCAGTGAACTCGACATACATCATTACAATGGAAGGTTGACTGTCATGGGAAATTCCAGCCCTGTAATAATAATAACACTAACTGCCATTAACCATGCCGTTTAATGATGCACTGCTGCCCCTAGAACAATGCGTGATGAGTGCACAATAGGACAGTTTGGTATGCCAGTATGAGCTGCCGGGCTAGGTATCCAGGTTATGTATAGTGGCAGCTACTGTGATGTTTTGTGCGCCAGAAGGAACAGTTTCTACTTTTACTGTTTTCTTGTGGCAGTGAGCATAGAGTGCAATTAATGTTTTTTAAAGTTCATGGTTAGACTATGCTGCTGCAACTAGCATCTGTTTTGTTTTTCTTGGATGGTCTCAAAATAATTCTTTACCCTAAAACCGTTACATTTTCTTCGGTTTTTTATTCCGCTAAATCATCATCATCATCATTTCTTTTCATGTCGTTATTAATGAGACAGCTACTACTACTACTACTACTACTACTGCTGCTGCTGCTGCTTCTACTACTACTACTACTTCTACTACTACTACTACACAACAACAACAACGACACCAACAACAGCAACAAAGAGTAGTAGTAGTAGTAGTAGTAGTAGTAGTAGTAGTACTACTACTACTACTACTACTACTACTACTACTACTACCACTACTACTACATCTACCACTACTACTACTACTACTACTTCTACTACTACTACTACTACTACTACTACTACTCTGGATTTCTGTTTACCATTGTTTTTAACTTGACTACTTGAGTACATTATAAACGTCCCTAGTAGACGAAGGAGTTGCTCGATACCTAGAGTAAAGGCTACATCATGTGTTGTCTGTCTCACCACAGAGCACGCGCCGGCTGCGATAAATAGCTAGCCCCAGGTATGTTATAAAGGTATCCATTATGTCACACCTCTTGCTGAATCATCGTGGGTAACACTAATTGTGTTAAAAACAAGCGTGGATAACACAATTATCTACCCGAGGCATTCACCTTGTTGCGTCAGCCTGAGATTGCGTTCAGTGGTCTCTTGGGCAACTAGCCTAGCTACTAGGCGTTACTGTGTTTTACTTTATTATGTATATATGTATGCCTGCACCTATACTACGTAAGGGCATGGAGCCAACTGTTGGTCATTTAGTTCACACAATTGCCACACGAGGTCGGAGGAGGTTGTACTGGAACATATTTACAACTACCCTTCTAGTAATATATCGCAGTGCCATCTATCCACGAGGGATGGCATCTAAATATGGTCTGGGAGTCAGGCTACAGGGCAGTTAGACATGCTGGTCTAGTACAGTGGCATCCATGAAACCATTGTTTCATTGCGGTCAAATAGGTCTCGCGGGGGGGGGGGGGGGGGGTAGGGTGCCGGAGTACCGGAAAACGCCCACTTTCCAAGTCACTTAAATAACACTTTCAATTACCTGATAAGGAATTCAAATTTTCACTGTGATGCATTCTCCTCAGAGAAGGAAATTGACTTCATCCATCGCCCTTCCTGGAATTTGTCACTAAATCTATGTTTTGAGTAGTTTTGAATTAAGGGTTACGGCACGTTAACTTTTTTTATGGATAAACCAATATTGAATTTCACTTTTGAAAATAGAGTAAACTATTTCTGACCTATAACCCTGTACTGACTTCGACAATAACGTCACCCAATCGAAAAAGCCTCTGGCCCTTTAATACATACAATTTTGGAAACAAATCAATATCATGCGATCTGATAATAACTTTCGCACTTGTTGGAAAACAGCTTTCTAGTTCTGCCACTCGCCGTATAATAAATACAATTTTGGAAACAAATCAAGATCATGCGGTCTGATAATACCTTTCGCCATTGTTTGGACACAGCTTTCTAGTTCTGCCACTCGCCGTATAATAAATACAATTTTGGAAACAAATCAAGATCATGCGGTCTGATAATACCTTTCGCAATTGTTTGGACACAGCTTTCTAGTTCTGTGACCCTCGAACCCTTAACCCCCATGGTTCCTGCAATAGTCCGAAATACAAATATTCCTTGTACCAGAGACGTTTATCTAATCAAAATCTCTGCTTGTACGTATTAACCAAGTTACTCTATTAAAGGGGTCAGTGGTATTTTGGTCTGCTAACCCAGTTGAATTAAGGGTTACGGTACATATGTCATGATTGTATCGATATGGTATCCATAGACACACAGGTCACTTTCTCGGCTGTTTTTATCTGGCCACAAACAGTGACCTTGTGGACTCCGGCCAATGCGATAACACTTAGGCTGAGCCTTGAGTTGTTTGTATAAAGGATCAACCATCAATGTCTTCCATGCGAAATGTCTGAGTTGTCAATGTTAGCTTTAACACTTTTACATTTGATGTGCACATTGATCCAACAACAACATTTCACATACCATATGGAATAGATGTATATTTGAACGTTATTCGACGAACGGTTGTTAAAACAAGAGTAACAACTAACAACTTCCATGCCAAATACATTCAAAATATTGCTTTTTTATTTGCATATGTCTCTGACGTTTTTGTATGCTCCATGTGTTAAAGGGTTAAAGGATTTTCACATCACCTTTCCTAGGTTTACACTCTCAAGTTGCCCTAACCAGTTTCGATTCCTTTGGTTGTCCACAAACCCCTCTAAAGCACACCTATCTGAATTCGTCTCTGGTGCCGAATTTTCAAGGCGTATTTATTATCTCTCTTCGTGGTACAGATTGGAATAGACCAAAGCAGTTGATATTGTTGGGATAATTTACAATCGCGATTCAGTTGCAAAAGTATCTTTGCTAATCCATGAATAATATTAGCACGAACATGCTGGATGTATCCATCCAGTAGAACAAATTCAAAAACACGGTTTATTATACAGGTTCATATATTTAGGCTCCTTAATCAGCAAGTTGTTTGCATGATATCAGATTATCTAACTCTTACTTATTTTCTAATTAGATCAAACTTCTTTTGAATAATGTGTATATCATTTATTCTTAATTCATCGTGATACTCTAATTTTATTAAACATTTCTACGTACATATTTTAACTATAACTCTATATTATTCTTATTCTGGTGATAAACAAGACCTACAGGCTAGAACTGGGAAATACTAAAATAATTAGGGCAAATGACTATCCCAAAATGTTTCAAGTTAGAATACATGTAAACCTACGCAAAGATCTTAACTTTTCTTACAAAAGAGTTCTTCCTGAAGTCCATTTCGTGATGGGGAGATACGGAAACAGACTTCAAAGCGAACAGCAGACTTCAACTGGAAATGACCAGGTGATGATTGTGCATGCCCAACCGTCACCTCATAGGCTATTGCAGAGTCTGTTGCCGCTCCCATCCGACTCCCAAATTAGCAGGTTGTATCACATATATAACATTTAACTTGTTCTGGTTCAGGTTACACATGTATGCGATGTGTTATGCTTTGATACATAGCCAGCACTAGTACTGTGTTATGCTACCGATAATAGTCAGAATGGTTCATATCGTTCATTGCGACTCACAGCGCTAGCATGGACGAAACACCGATTAAAATTGCTTGAATATAACCTGTGAATGGTTTTCGAAAACAAACAAGAACGATTCCTTACGTGAAATATAACTACTAAGCATCATATATATATATATATATATATATATATATATATATATATATATATATATATATATATATATATATATATATATATATATATATATATATATATATATTATGACAGTATAATATGGATGGTTATAATTTGTATAAAAGAACATCAAAGAAGAATAGTCGCGGAGGTATTAGTCACACTACACTTTATCATACAATACCTGTCTTTCGACTGCATATGTATTGCTCATTCATCTCCGCCATCATTATAAGCATAAGGGAGATTTGTCTTATGGGACTACATCAAATGAATTACAAGCTGTTTGAGACACTTTTCTTTGCATCATATGGGATATAATACATAAACACGTCATTAAGGCAATGTGTCCTATCATGCCCCCTATCTATTTCATTAGTCTGGGGAGCCATAAGAATCATTGCAATGCATGTATATGAATTGCTTTTCAAAGACATCAGTCACCACTTTACCTGCAAAGGTGTGCTCTTTGTCAAATTTTGGTCTTTTTATCCTCGAATCAAGAAGCTAATCCTCAATTGATTTACTGAATATGGTAGTCTTTTGAGGCCATGTACCACTCTACCTCCAAAGGTGTGCTCTTTGTCAATGTTAGTCGTTCATACTCGAATCAAGAAGCCAATTCTCAATTGATTTACTGAATTGAATATGGTAGTCTTTTGAGGCCAGTATGCCAGGCTTAATACCTGTGAGGACATTACTGAGCTGCTGATTACACTCAATGCCAAGGCTTAAAGTAATTGCAATTTGAACAATGGCAATTAATCAAACGAAAGGTTTAAACTGTATACTTTGGGCAAACCTACGTTAGACGTTTGTCCCTGCACTGTGTCTGTCTGGTTTCGCGTTCACATGCATTTGATACCTATACCTTGGACCAATATACTTGTGGTTGCTTATCTAAGCCAATACGCAACTGTAGTCAACTCTTTACCCTCTCAAAAAGCAACAACAACAAAAAGTATACTTCATTTAAATTTGTAAATGTAAATTAAGGGTCTGCTTTATAAATGAATGACGTAATATTACATAGACCGCCAGTGCTCAAAATTAAAGGGTGCTGCGTCTGTTTGAGGAATAATTAAAGCAATTCCAGATATTTTCAGCCGAAACTGTTTTCGGACTTGCTTTTTTATTTTTCTAAATATCCTTTATCCTTTCCCACTTGTTTCTTTTATGATATGAAATTTGTTCATTACTTTTTTAAGATAGCGACTATAAACCCACCCACTCAGAAATATAGCGGAGAAATCTCACGCTTGTGAGCCTCGGGTGTGAACACTAAACCACGGCGGACAGTCTGTACTGTAAAACTGGATGCTTGAAACTCAGACCCCTGTAGGGAGGGTTGCTGGCCCTGTATGAATCACCAGTTGCTGGATCAATATCCTAGAAAAAAAGACATCGTTATTAAATCTCTCGAACGCAATGCACAAGCACAGAGCCAGTACGGGCAGACAGATAACATTATGGCTCTGTATAGTGAACTTATTCATTTACATTATACATACATACACAGGCTTATGATCTCTATAGGCCCTCTATACATAGCAAGTACTGGAATACGTTTGTTGTGTTTTACTTTTCTATTTTTGTGTAGAATTAGGAATTTCAATTATCGCAATTTCTTCTGCCATGAGTATGGTTAAGTCGCGACTAGTTGTAAGTAGTGGGGGAGTAACCGGCAAAAGCCGGCGCATAATAACAAGTCACTGACAACTTCCTCACATGCCCCAGCCGGGATTCAAACCAGGGCAGTGGTGAGAGACATCCAGCAGTCAGTTGCAGTGCATTTATACCACTTGGCCATCAGAGCAGGCCCCTGTTTGTGTAGACTCCCATTTTTAGAAGTGAAAATGAGGATATTGACGATACTTTCGTGTAATTAATTACAGTAAACCCTCTTAAAATGGATTTCATATTACACCTCCAGCAATGCATTATTCGAGGAAAAATAGAATATCAATATTGGTGTCACTTGGTGGAAATAATAATCATTATCCGCCGACTCAGAACTGGACAA
>OZ012685.1:21158296-21176834 GCA_963942565.1 Maea johnstoni
GTGGAGGAATATTCCAAATGAAATATACCCTATTCCAACACGCTTATTCACAATACGAAATGATCAATGGTAATCAAAACCAATCCTAATGTCATGTGGAGAATGAATGTGTTAACAGGTCTGAGGATTCCACTATTCTTCTATTTTCTATTGTAAAGCAGTTTCTACTAGCGATTTCTTATAAAGTCCTCTGATTTAAAAAAGGCTTTTTAAAAAGGCTTTCCTCCACATTAAGTTTTGCCAACCGTACGATTAAAGTTTTCATTTCAATTGGAGAGCAGGGCAATCACACCATGGACATATACATCTAGATTATGATTATGCATACATAACACCACCAGGGACACGGCAAAATATCCATATTGTTTACTAACTAAAGGTGAATGGCCGAAGGCGAGTTAGTAAAATCATATTGGGGTGACAAGTGGTTAGACTTAGAGACTCCTTTATTTCTGAACTCCTATGAACTCCATATCTGCTCGAATGCTTCTATATGTTTTATCACTGAGATGCACCCTCTGGTGATATCGGTACACAAAGGTCATCACCCTGGTCAAAAGATATATAAGGCTTATTTGTCCAAATTATCGGTCCGGTTTATCGCGACCATGTAAAAATCCCACGAACAATTCCAAGTGTTTGATAGGGCTTGCCCTGATGGTCAATTGGTCTAATGCGTTGCCAACGACAGTGCGTATCTCACCACTGCGCGGATCCGAATATAGCTTGAGGCATGTGATGAAGTTATCAGTGTTTTCCCTGCTACTGTGGTTTCCTCTACCATTAACGATTGTCTAGGCATGTTTTAGACTTAATATGGCAGACAAAAGACGACAAACGAAATTCCAAATTCAAACGGTTAGGTTGTCAGCGTATCCATGAGAATGCAAGTATAGCAAAGCTGTTTAGTTTGATCGACGTTGTAACCCCGTTTTCTTGCTTCGAAAGTCAAGAAAATAAAATGCATTCTGAACAGATTCGCGATAGTCGGTATCAGCGGGAAATCTTGATTTTATTTTTGATAAGACTAGTGAATAGGTAGATAGGATGAATAGGGAAGATCTCTATATCCTTCTCATTCGTCGAGGCTTCTAATTGGTCGTTTCGAATTACAGTCAAAATGGAAGGTTCGTATTCAAACGGTCCTAAGTTTTCGGAGGCTCAAGGTTATGCTGCCTCCCTCTTGTGTTCCTATTCAACCCCTCAACCCATTGATGCTAAAGAGTTCCTCCAGAAATAGTCGTCTGGATCGAAAAGACTTTTGACAATAACTTAGATACTGAGGACTATTTTACAAAATATTTGAAGGAGAGTTGTTGCTAATGTCCTGATTAACATTTCTGCTTCAAATATTTTCTTAATTATGCTTTCACCTGCAAGATTTCATCAAAAGTGTCAGTCTGCTTTTGGCCGAGTAGTCTGTCTTTAAAATCAAAACTTTGTCTCAAAAACACTTCTAGGAAAATTATGTCATGGTCACAGTTCTCAATGAAATACTAGTTTTCTTCAACATTCACGCAAGTAACGCAACTGCAAGAAAGCGCCTTTGTTTCATAACCTCCTGTTCTAAGTTTCCACAGCATGGATGTGTTAATCCTCATGTTGCTGGTGGCTAATTTAGTCATTACGAAATAATGCAAAAAGAAACCCTGAAAAGTGATTGAAACACTGGCACATAGTACACAACTGAGAGAACTGAGCGAGAGCTTTCTAATGAATACCAACATGACAGGTTTCAGATGTTTTTCAAATGTCTTTGCGTCCTTTGGACGAAAGTAGCCTCAGCATTGGAATGGTTAAAGGAGCGCAAGTGTTGTTTTTTTCAAACTGTTGATTAAAAAAGTTACAAAACGAGCTGAACATACAAAAGGTGGCGCTTTGTGACCTGTAGCTATTTATGGCATGCAAGATGTGTCAAGGTAATCAGTGTTTGTCAGTCGAACCTGCCGTCCCGGCGGAAGGCGGATGCTTGACATTTAAAGAAGCATAATTACCTAACCTTAAGGTTTTTTGAGAAGAGCAGAGCTTTAAGATGACCTCCTACACCCCACCCATAAGACACCTGTTACCCCCTTTCAGCGCTAGACACCTGTGTGTGATCCCCTACTCTATCAAACGCCTTATGACATGCTACTTGACATATACATCATCTATCATGCTGGCAGCATTTCCGTGTATTACATGTTCAAGTATACCCTACTGAATTATGTAGGTTTTATAATCTATATGCTGAAACGTACTTGGGTGTACAGATACATACACTAGTACGTACGTACGTACATACATACATGCATTCATACGCAAGTACGTCTACGTGTATGTATAAATGAATATATATATATATATATAAATATATATATATATATATATATATATATATATTTATATATATATATATATATATATATATATATATATATATATATTTATATATATATATATGTATATATATATATATATATATATATATATATATATATATATATATATATATATATATATATATATATATATATATATATATATATGCCATCACCACACCTCTGTGATTCATACACAAGAATATACCTGAAAATTAACAGTTACTCTGAAGCACCGAATATGCTCTTAAATGCTTTTTACTAATGTAAACCTAACACATTGGTTAACCTTTCCTTTTTTCTCGAAGTGTGACTGACCCCGAACTAGTTATCAATACGGACTCACTTAAACTCTTAGGCATCATTTGTCATACCTGTCTCGATCAATAGAGATAATCAATAAATGATATAAGCTGTCTGTGTGGATGGGTATTGGTCCGGTGACCTCCTAGCCTGGATCGATGGGTCTATTAGGGCCATTACTCTGACCCAGACATAATATCTTTATCAAGGGGAAAAACAAATAAATATTACCCCTTCTAATTCTAAGGCTACTTTCGCCCGAAGCACAAATATGCAAAGATTTCTGAAAACCGTCTAAACGCTGTCATGTTGGTACCCATTATATATCTCTCACTGAGTACTTTCAGATGAGTACCCATGTGCCAGGGTTTCAGTAGTTTAAAAAATGGATCATTCTGTGTTGGCAAAATTAGCCACCAGCACCATAAGTGTTACGATCTGAGGGGTAGCAAATACCCTCTGAGGATTATCCACGTGAAAATGAAATAAGTATTACTTAGCAGCCCAAATATATTTTTGGGATTATTGTTGCGGTTTCTTTTCGGGTGTTTTTTTTATCGTCTCTCGTTTTCTGTTCTATTGAGGAGGAATCTCTAGTAGACAGTTATTGGTGTAGGGCCCGCGAAACCTTCGATTTGCCTTAAGTCATTGGCATGCGGCGTAGTAATTAAGTCATGGTGATATACATACGTAAAGTACCTCAGTACGATTTGTACTGAGGTACTTTACCGTAGGTTGCACTACAAATTTGAACCAGGACTTTACCGTTATGTGTACTTCAAATATGCACTGATGTACTTTACCGTAATTTGTACTACAAATTTGAACTGTGGCACTTAATCGTAATTTGTACTACAAATCTGCACTGATATACATGTACGTTACCGTAAGTTGTACTACAAATGCACCAACCAATAGCCAAAGCCAAACAATACTGTATGTTAGACCAATAAAGGTTCCATATGTTTTATAGGGAAACAATCCGGGATGATATTCCTTATTCGCTTAATGGATATCATAGCACAGTTTAACACCACCTGGTCACTCTGGCCTTGAAATTATAGTCTACAAGGAGGACTTGAATAGGCGCATCTGTTTTCACAAGTCTTTGTAGTTCTTATTGCCAGGTGTTGCCTTCAGGTAATTAATACTGTCGGGTACACATGTGGTGCCCATTAAATCTCTGATGATGTCAGTATTACAGCACTCGTGTTTTATGATATATATATTACGTAGCATACTTAATGAACCAGGCACCACTAAACACTGAAACAGCTTTGCTTATGATTTTTACATACAATGCCATCAAACAACATATATATTTATAGAGAGCTTTTCTGATAAGCAAAACTGGCATTATATACTTATAAACGCAAAGAAAAATGCATACATATATATAAATTGCATTTATAGCATGCATTAAGAACACCCTTTCCTATTCATTTACGAGTTACAATTTTAACTGAATAAAGTTCCCTCAAAGTAAACCCTTTCTGAAATTATTTAAATAATAGATTCATTTTTCTAACTTTTAAATAGAAGCGCTGTTAGTTAAAGTATGTTAATATATTCTGCTACTGACATGCAAATCCTCATTGACATTGATGCATTTCGGAAAAAAATATATTTACAATGAAACATCACATAACTATTTCGGTCATTAAGAAGTAATGTAGAAATTATTGACACTACATATTTTTGCAAATTCTTTTAATTACTACTAAACCTTTTTATATATGACATGTTTATTACTATTTTGTATGTGCAACTGTGAATATTCTGATATTGTGCAGCTCTACACCTACACATACAGCTCTACTTATGGCTTGGTTTAACAGAGCAATTAGTAAACCTGTTTTTTCTCTTGTAGAGCTTGAGCTTGCTGCTGAGCTGGGGAAGACGTTACTGGAGAGGAACAGGGAACTGGAGAGTGAACTTCAGCAACTCCACAGACTCAACCAGGAGCAACAGATGGAGATACACGTGAGTTACAGAAAAATAAAAACATAAAACAGCATCTCACTCATCAGTGATGGGTGAGTTATGGGTTTAAAAACATAACACGGTATGTTTGGAACGTTCAGCTGTGTTATTTAAAAGCGTATGACTAGCAGAAGCGTATTCTCTTTTTATAAAACAATATCTATAAAAAGATATTTATGTCTTGAACAAAACTAAGAAGAACCTATAATAAATATAGTAAATCAAGTCTATACATGTTGAAGCATACCTGTATTAGCAATTTTAGGAAATACTTCCTTCACTTTATGGAAATCATCAAAGCAGTCCTTCAAGTTCAGATTATTTATAGTCTACATATATTCTTGAGAAACTTCAAAAACATCTTTAAGGTGTTTAAAAATAGATGTGGCATAAAATAGCGATCCTAGCGGTGGTGTTAGCTATTATACATGATACCTCTTATTCCGCCATCGGCGTTTCAGCGCCATGGTTTTAAGTATGACGTCTGCCTATGCTGAAAGGTATTTCAGTATGCTATCTTTACGTCGGCTGTTGTTAGATTGTGTAAAAGAAACTATAAGAAACAAAAAACAAAATAGATCATGCCTTTGAATATCAGAACAGCAGTATCCCATTTCCACCAGTCATTCGTTATTCCCTTTTACCAGCAGTTGCTAGTCCTACATAAACGTATGCATGCCTCTTAATTTATCAAATGATTTATGACTGTAACATCCCTACTATTATGGCATTATCTCCTGCCAAATTATTGTTTTGTTTGGAAATTGACACAACAATCTAGAACGTTCCTTCAAATATTTTTCGAACTTGGCGTTTATATGCGATTTGCAGTTTTTTGGTCTAATCATTGCATATTGAGCCGAAACATTTAGTGGGAACTTCAATCATAAATTGGTTAAGACCTTCACCATACCCTGATGTTTTGAAACCAAAGCAAACAGATGCTGCATATCTAGATCTTGTTTTCAGCGTTGAAATTGATGAGATTCTTTTTAAGGCATCCTTGTCACCATGTTTTGTTTAAACACCTAAAGGTAAATGCAACGTGAATTTCCTCATGCCTTAAAGGTCCTCTTGACAATGTCATCTGGGTCTATGTGTGTACGTTTGACAACACGTGTATTAAATAAAGCATGAATTCATAAGATATTTGAAGGATGGTTGTTAGTGGGTTCTAAACAACATATTTCCTCCAAATAGATCTTGAATGATTATAAATTAGTCAGTAAAAAATTGACCAGTATCGATGCACACTTAATTAACGAAGTTTTTTTACAATTACGATACGTTTTCATTTCGACCTTGACCTTCTCTTCCAGTAGGCAGATTGAATCAATGCCAATTTCGCCTTCAGGGCAATTTGCCAAAACACATAAAATGATCTTTGCCTATGACCAAATTCCTAATTTCACCTCAAAAATGTTCGTTTTGTAGCTGATGGCGAAGCAGCAGGAGACTGTGAGAGAGTTAAACGAGTCCCGGATGAAGGTCTACGAGGAAGTGGACAAGGCCATGCAGGAACTTGAGCAAGAGAACCAGCACCTGAATTGCCAGGGCCACGCGGATAAACAGCGTATACAGAGGTACAGTGAAACGCACATAATTCATTACCTGTCTTAGGATAAAATACTCAGCCATGTGCTATACACCAACTCCTTAAATTCTACTTAACACTTATTTAATGAATGCATATAGATATATAATTTGTCCTTTCCATCCGGAAGGGCCTATCGTGATGGCCGTGGGGTCTAAGGTATTGCCACTGGCTGCTAGCTGTCTCTCACCACTGCCCGACTTCGACTACCGGTCGGGACATGGGAGAAAGTTGACAGTGACTTGGAGTTTGGCGGTAGTTTTCACCAGTTACTTCATTTTCCTCCACCACTTACAACTGGCTAGTCAAGACTTACCCGCAATATGACAAAAAAAGTGACGAAAATCCCAAATTCCAGATTTCCCTTCTCTCCCATTTTTCAGAGAATTTGTTATTCTGTTAATGTTTTAATCGTCTTGCTCTCGATTAACAGCATTTCTATAAGTCCACCAACTCGCTTTTTTGAATAAGCAATTTTGAGCATGGAAATCTTTTTTGAAAAATTTATTTCTGTTTGTCATGTTCCTGTGTGGAATGCATGTACAAAACACCTCGCTTATCTAGGACGAATAGGGACCAAGCAAAAGTGTCCGAGCTAAGCGAAATCCGAGTTACGTTTTAAACATTATAGTAGGTAGGAATAATTTGGGACAAGAACTTTCGTCTGGGATACATAAATATCCGAGCTATGCACGTACAAGCGAAGTGTGTCTTTCTGTACAGTACAAAAAATCATTTTTGTGCATGTGACGTCATTTCTTTTGCGTAACGTCATTGTTTTTGTGTGACGTCATCGTTTTCTGTGTTGCAGGTTGATGAAGACAGTGGATGAGCTGGAGGTTCGCTGCGACAGCCTGCAGAGGGCGTTGGACGAGGCCAAGGAGTCAGACAGGCGCAGGCGCAAAGAGAAGAGGGAAAGACGAAAGACGGTCGCAGTTCCTTCCCTTAAAGAAATCACAGACCTACAAGAATTCCTAGCCCAGCACCAGAACGATATAGATCTAAAGGTAAAAAAGTCGCTACTAAGATGTAAAAAGTAACACTAAAATGTCATCAACTGGAATGTTGTTGATATGTCAAGTTTGACATCCTAGAATTATTATGTTGGCAAGATTCTGATTACAGATCAGAAGTATAAGTTATCACCAAAATGTTATATAAACATAAACGTTGAAGGTTTATGTTCTGATAAGACACTTACAATAAGTGCTATGCTTTTGTTTGTGTGTATATATATATATATATATATATATATATATATATATATATATATATATATATATATATATATATATATATATATATATAATGCTAATGTTTTTGTGTATATATATGTAAATATATGTATATGTGTGTTTGTGTTTGACATCTTTATTTAAGCCACACACCTGTTAATGTTTCTTTGAAGCTTTTCGATTTCTTATCATTTTGCGACAGACGTTAAGATTTTGATTTGCATTTCAGGCTATAATTACTCCTAAAAAGAAGGTATGCATATCTAGGGTGGTTTTGCATAATTAATCTGGTTTAACCCCCCCCCCCCCCTCCCCACCCCCCAATTCCTACTACTACATCAGTGATTTGCGTTGTACTAACTAGTTTATGCATTTATGTACTAGTAGATGCAGCCATCAACTACACAGAGATGGTGTACCCCAAATATATTTTTCTGGATATCAAATATGCTTGATATCTGGTCGACCATGTGTTGTATCAGCCCTAGATGCACCGTCTTCATTATTAACACAGATTGGATGGATCAGCATTGTATAAATACTACTATCAAGAACTAGCACATCTATTGAGAAGCTCCTCCCATGCAAACAGCTAGTCCTGAAAATGGCTCAAATAGTTTAAGGAAATTAGACGTATTCCTCAAGTAATATCATGTAAAGATTGTGTTATTATCATCTTTATACTTTATTCAACTATTCACATACACATACACGAGATCACTTATGAAATTAATGATCAAAATTAAAATGATATGTTATTATTATTATTATTATTATTATTATTATTATTATTATTATTTATATCAGCCCCTCTTGCACAAATGTTATGTTTGATACCCGACATCCCATGTCCACAAGAGTATGTTGATTCCACCCTCCTAACCTAGAAGCATGTTTCGATATTTGTTCACACACGTTCAAAAGTTGAGAATGCATTGCACACTAACTGCTTGCTAACTCCCACCTCTGTGAAAAAATCCCAATCAGGATTGAGGCATATGAGAATGTTACCAGTGAATTCGAATTTCCGAGGGAGGATTCGGCGATTTCTCTGGATCGGCTGGTTTCCTATGCAACACCAACTGTCTAAATTACTAGTCACAATGCGGCCTAGGTATGTTTGCAAATTGGCCATAAATGAAATTACAATACGCAAAAGAATGTAAATAGTTTTGAAATCAAAATGTTTAAATGCAATCTGTATTTGAAATGTCTCACTGCATATACACTTAAAGTGCTTGATTTTTAAGATAATTGCTAGCGAAGAAAAAGGTTAGATACCAAATAGACAGCTACATGTAGAATGGATGACCGAATGAGTTAACCCTTAGCACACACAATCCTCCACCCCCTTATGCTTGTTAACCTTTCTTTAGTTACATTTTGTTTATTTAAGTTCTTTTGCCGGTATTATTTCTATAAACCAATATTCTTTTAAATTATTCGAGTTATCATAGCCATATTGTAATTAAGTTAAATATGTGGACAAATAAAGAAGTTCATTTTCAACTACTATGAAAACATCAATGAATGATAAAGAATTTCTTGTGAATCAACGAAAGGTTATATGATTTAGATATAAGAAGCTACCCCTATTGGATCGAAGGTATTCTCTTAATCTATATTTGTTTTGTGGCATTATTTGATTATGGCAGTTAACGGTTAAGCAAGTAAAGTGGCATGTGTCAGATGTGCTAGTATGGATAGGGGGTGCCCATTCTATTACATGTCCAATACATTAACCATTTTATAAAATTTGTTTTAAGATAATTTTCCTCTTATTTTACAGTCTTTGCTTCGTGATCCATATGAAGCAGAAATACGTAGTTTGCAGGAAACAGTCACAAAGCTGCGCGCGCAACAAAGCATGGACCGCAGAAAACATGACAAGCTGGAGACTGAAATCTCCCTCCTCGTACAGGAGAACCAGTCAATGGAGGTCAAACTGAAAGAGTACAGTATCAAAACAGAAAAGGCACACGACCTTCACCAGGAACTCGAAGCTGCCGAGATATCGGCTGGCAAAATATGTCACAAATGTGGAAATAAACTCGAAGAGGGGGTACCGGAATCGAAAGTCGAGCATGACGTACAAGAGGTGGATGATAAAAAGTGCCAAGTGCTGAGCACACCAGAAGGCGCTTTTATTTATGGAAGCAGGGACGGTCTGGAGAAAATCGGATTTAAAGCGAACGAAGCGCCGCCTGTTGATCCGGGAGTGATTGAGATTTCACTGTTTGGAGAAATGGAGGCCCAGTATCGTATTCTGGTATCCAAGTACGAGGCTCTTAAGAACAGGAGATGTAAAAGGGCGGTGAGAAATGCTAGCGTGGAGGCCAATCTACCGTCCAAGGATGAGACTGAAAAGGAAGAACGTAAAAAACTCAGAAACCACCGTTCTCGACGCAGGGATAGGAGCCCGCCGGAATACAAGAAACTGTTTGAAGAAATATTCCAAACATTGAAGAGATCTTCTTCCTCGGCAGATCTTAGATGCACAGGAAGTGACGCTTCCTCGGTGAAAACTTCAAATGGAATAGGAGGTGCCCTAAAATAATTCACCTCTTATGGCATATTGCCAAATTGCACACTTTTCATTTGATATCAAGATGTTTTTTTTACCGAACGTTTTTAATGAAATTATGAGTTAACTCTCTCTTAATTCATTAAAAGTATTTCCTCTCAAAAGCTTAATAGGTACCTGCCCGATTTGAAATGAGGAAAAATTTATGCATTAAATTCGCAAAAATTAACTAATCGTCCAATTATTAACCTTAGAAATACTTCGGTAAAATACGTCTTTGAACTAAGTGCCCTTCAATGTTACAAGGTTGCTATTGAATGTTTGTACTTGTGTATTTGTATAAATTGCGGATATATTGGCACGCCTAGTATGCAGAAAAAACCTAAGTATTGTAAATACGTGCCACACCAATCAGTATACAAAATCTGATTCAGTTTTGAGGAGTTTTTTCTGCGATTCTTTAAAATTTACTCCTATAAAAGATTACAGCTTAAGATGAAAATAATTCAGTTACGAAGTGCTTTCATATTATTATTGAAATAAATATACTAGTATATGGAAAAGTCGGGTAAGTCATTTTACTGAATAGCTCTTAATCACACAAGTGTGTAACATGTCTTCCCTATTGGTATTGTGTATATATATATATATATATATATATATATATATATATATATATATATATATATATATATATATATATATATATATATATACGTATATACACGTTCATATACATATATGTATAGGTATTGATTATTGTATTTGAATACTAGTATTGATATTTATGCATCTGACGTTTTGCTAGTCATTTTATGGTTATTTTACGCAGAAATGCTTAAGTATTGTAAAAGTTATGCACGGGAGAATGGTTCTCCTTCACATTGCATTAGAGTCTTGTAACCCTGTTTCGCGAAATGTGTTACCCATACCACATACCTCTGGTAACTGGTTTAAGTTTATTTCATGACACTATAATGTGTATTAGGCCTCTACGATTGAGTAATCCAGGGGTTATTGGCTAGAGAGGAATTAATAAGGAGATGATGATTGAATTTCTTATAAAGCAGATTAATGTATTTGTTGATAATGTTGAATTGTTGTCCTGGAATAAAATGAGCAATCGGTTTCTTATGTATTGCTAATAATAAGATCCTTTTTCAAAAGGCAAATTGCGAGTATCCACACGGATGGATTGCAGCTGTTTTCAGGACCTCTTAATTTGAATGAGCTGAGATAGTTTCAGTTGATATCTCACACCTGCATGTCTAAAAGACCCCAAGGAAGCTAAAGTGTAAGTGGTATACCTACATGTAAATAGCGAGCAGTTTTTTTGCGCCGACGCATAGTAACCCTGGGGGATATTACATGTACAACATTTGAGGGATTATGTACCTTGTACCATGTGCCTTTCGACAGTAAGTGACTAAGAATAGTTGGCTAAACACTCTTCCACAAAAACCTTTCTTATCCCTTAATGCTTTCGGCAGCTTTGAGTGTATAGGATAGAGAGGAATGCAGTACTAGTGTATGAATATATATATATATATATATATATATATATATATATATATATATATATATATATATATATATATATATATATATATATATACTAGTATATATATATATATATATATATATATATATATATATATATATATATATATATATATATATATATATATATATATATATATATATATATGTCATGACACAGATTGAAATTGGTAAGGATTTTAAATTGTGTCGACACAGATTAGAATTCTAATTTGTGTCAACACAAATTGCGATTTCAATTTGTTACCAGGTTTTAGCTGACACAGATTAGAATTTTGATTTGTTACCACCCAATTTTAAATTGTGTCGACACAGATCTAAATCCTAGCTATGAAGGGAAGCAAGGATTTTAATTTGTGTCGACACAGATCTAAATCCTAGCTCAGTATTAATAGAGGAGTGGTAAGGATTTTAATTTGTGTCGACACAAATCTAAATCCTAGCTCAGTATCAAAATTAATAGAGGGGAGGTAAACATTTTAATTTGTGTCGACACAAATCTAAATCCTAGGGTTAGTATCAATGAAGGGGAGGTAAGATGAGGGAAATGAGCAGACTAAACCTCCTTTGGTAATTTTATAACAAAATAATCTTATTCATTGTCTTTGTCAACATAAATTGAATTCCTTACCTCCCCTTCATTGATACTTGTGTCAACCCAATTTAGAATTGAGTGGTAACAAATCAAAATTATAATCAGTGTCGACACAAATTAAAATCCTTACCTCCCCTTCATTGTCACTGAGCTAGGATTTAGATTTGTGTCGACACAAACTAAAATCCTTACTTCCCTTCATAGCTAGGATTTAGATCTGTGTCGACACAAATTAAAATCCTTACCACCCCTCTATTAATACTGAGCTCGGATTTAGATCTGTGTCGACACAAATTAAAATCCTTACTTCCCTTCATATGTAGGATTTAGATTTGTGTCGACACAAATTAAAATCCTTGCTTCCCTTCATAGCTAGGATTTAGATCTTTGTCGACACAATTTAAAATTGGGTGGTAACAAATCAAAATTCTAATCTGTGTCAGCTAAAACCTGGTAACAAATTGAAATCGCGATTTGTGTCGACACAAATTAGAATTCTAATCTGTGTCGACACAATTTAAAATCCTTACCAATTTCAATCTGTGTCATGACATATATATATATATATATATATATATATATATATATATATATATATATATATATATATATATATATATATATATATATATATATATATATAAACCATAACTCGTTCCGTTATGCATGTGATTCGTGGAAAGTAACTAACTGTGTTGCAAGTGTTACTTGAATCCTAACCTTTGGATCTGGAACTGGTTCAAAAACGGACAAGATAATGTCACTGAGTTACCTTATCATTGTTGATGCGATCAGTATTTACGCCAAAGAGCTTCCATACAACGGTACACATGCGCTTACCACTCGTAACCTTTTAAAGCGAACATCTAAGGTTCCTTAAATGCGAAAAAGCGCTTCCAGTATAAGGGTTATACACATACATCTTATCGCTCAATTCCATTTAGTTCTCGTGCGTCCTAGTGTTTCCTACCACTCGTAACATTTTAATTCTAACAATTACGATTCCATAATTGTGAAAATATGCTTCCAATGCAACGGTACACATACGTCTTATCTGTCAATTTCACTTGGGTCTCGTGTACCCTAGTGTTTCATACAACTCGTAACTTTTTTAATCCAAATAATTCAGGATCTTTGACAAAGAAGAATGTTTCATTAACTACTAGTATTCTATTGTTCGCTTTGTGTATTCACAACCATATTTACAATACAATACATTCTCACAACAAAACGTGTCGCACATAATAGAAATAAAGGCCCCTGTATTGTGAAAATATGCAAACATAAGATTTGCAATAGCTATGCGAAGATTGAGTGCTTGCCTATACCTTGGCGCCATCTACCGGCGGAAATAAACTTCACTTTGAAACCATTCATAACCAGATATAAACGTTAATCACAAATATCTAGGTATTTGCAAAGACCTTGGTTGTATCCTCAAATGTAATGCAATATAGACAGGATGAGATGAGATTTTAGCTTTTATGACAATATTCCATATACATTGCATGAAAGTCGGCACGGTCTAGTGGTATTGTTTGAAGTATCTTACCTATCATTCACTGAACATACTTGATAGACCAAAAAACTTCTCTCGCGTAACAGAGACTTTTCCGAATGGTCTGAAAACCACCATGCATAGATTCTTTTATCAAGTAACTTTTTAACTTAAACGCTTGACTTAAACATGGGAGTGAACACTTATATAGCAAGCCATGCACTTACATGGTATGTATACTGCAAGGAATACTAGTCAGATGTGTCGACATCAATAGATTTATGCTATGAGTGTTGTATATGATTACATATTTGACCACTAGGTGGCGTTCAGTGGTCCGCTCCTGTTTGTGATCACACGGCAATTGAGTATATTGCAATGAATGAAATAAATGGAATGAACAGAGAAAATGGGTTCGTTTTCTATATTTTGCACTTGCAGCTGTGCAGTGGGCGGTGTGTTGATTATACAGGTACACAAAATTAATCTTCCTAGTCTTGTTTTGAAATACATGCCTTGTTGATTTAACACTGCATCGATATGGGATACATTGAACTAGCACCAAGTAGCATATGTACTCAATACATAAGATTTGGACCTCTATAGATGTTACAGTACGCTTAGTGATGACGTTCTCATGTTGCATAGAATTTGACTTAGGTATCATTTGTAACATTAGTCCTTTTGATACGTCAGTCAAGAAAGCAGTTCTGTGGCTATGGATATCAAATATATCAAACTCAATTGTGAATTAAAATATACCATGGACCAAAAGTAGTTGCCCATCCAAGAATATACCTTCGAATGCAATATGAACATCTCATATAAACATTTCTTTACGATTCACTCTTTGTTAAATTTCCAAATCACGAATGCATTTATAGGAAATTGCGTAGGCACTTAACCACTTCCCGCAAAATATGCCATTACACGGGAAAAGTTAGTTATGTGCATGGACTATATTGGTTATCAATACTGTTGGATGTTCTCTAAATGTTCAAGCGGTTAAGAATTACTCGGGGACTTTATCTTTGGCCACCCTGGTCAAAACAATTCTATCCTTGTATTGAAGCTGTTGCTGTTTACCCAAAATAGCGTTGTTGATAATGGGTTCATAATTGAAAACGAGCCAAAATAGTTAATATTTTTTTCTCGCGACATAGGGCTCTGAATACCAACAAAAATGTTGATATCATCATGAACTAGAATACCACTACACAACCATGTATCATTGAGGTCTTACGATACTCTATGCCGATGACACCTATTGGATATTGGACAAACTAAAATAATTTATTACAATTTACCTGACATCACTGGAAAAATTGAAAAGGAATTGAATTTTATTGAATATGTACAAATTCTGATTATACATGCCTATTATAAATAGTATCCTATGAGTTTTTTGTTTTTGGCTATAGTGATTTCCATATTCATTGAATTTGATGTTTTAACACGTTTTCGGGCATAATGTGTGATAATTCATGTGTATAAAATGGGGTTCCCTTGCTCAACAATATCTTATATAAGCATGAGTATATACGGTAACAATTAAGTAACTCTTTTCTAACATTTTCATAAAAAATTTGCCCCAAAAAAGTCCTATTTCACAAATTTTGACCATCTGTGATTCTAAAACTAACACGATGACCTATCATTTTCTTTACGTCTTCTTATTCAGAGCATTGCGTAGATAGTGTGGACAACAATTGGTGAAAATTAAACTAGGCAATTCTGACTTATATCAATTTTAGGTCAAAAACTTGCTTCTCGAATTCTTTTATTTTGCCCAATAATTCTTATATAACAGCAGAAAAATAATTACAACAAGGCAGAACAGTATTTCAGCCTGTGTCAGTATCTCTGAAGGGATAAATCTAGCAAAGAGAGACACCAATTTTGGAGAAAGTGATGTTTGTGACATGAATTGCATTAATTTTTCAAAAATCTGTGAAATAAAAACCAAATCGATGACCCCATGATGTTAAGTTGTTTTGAAGATCACTGTGCTATTTTCTTTCTTATGCAACATTTGAGGAAAATTAAACAGATTTCTAAAAGTGTCGTAAGACCTTAAGGTTAGTAATCATATTCTTGGCTTAATTACGTAAATGTTTTTCTTCCTCAATACATGTACTGTATCTAGGATATAGCGTGTGTCACAACGTACTTGATTACCCGTAGTTCGTGTGTATAAGGTTCAGGGAATGGTACGAACCCAGCACGGGGTCCTTCGTACAGTGTATGGTATTACATAGCATCAAAGGCTTTAGTTTATTTGTGGGTTAGTATTTACATATCATTCAAGAGTTAAGGTCATATCAAGACGAGAGACACGTAATCGCGGAGAACCTCCCCTCTCTTTGCTAATAGTCTCAAGGGCCTTTCAGTTGCAAAGGAACTATAGGCATTCCTCCACAACGCTACACATTTATTTTGCGAACATACAAGCCCGTTTATGAGGATATAGTGTAACTCGAAACCGGGACCGCGCGTTTGATAGCCTGGCGTCTTAACCACCAGGCCAAAGCCCTTAAAATGATTCAGAGGCATGACTTCTAAGTCGCTTCAATAAGAACTTCGATAAAATCTAAAGAATGCTGACAGTATGCGGAGTGTATGATGACACTGTAACTCCCAAGGTGTTCCATATGGACCACCCAATTGGTAGAAAACCCTTGCATATACAGTAATGTGCCATCTAAGGTCAATTAAAATGGGTCACGTGCGATCACACCTCGTGGCTAACCACACTATTAGTAAGGTATAGCGACACCACCGTACAAAACTCACACGAATAAAAACATCTTCATGAATTGTATAGAATCTTTGCGCCATTCTTAGCAAAGAAACGCCCTATCTTCAGCTCCAATGAGCAAGTGTCTTTTTACAGACATTTTGAGTTCGCTAATGCACTTTGCCGTGAGGAACGTTCACCCTGATAACAGTTTTATTATTAGGATGTTTTATCGATATTTTAGGTCAAATTTTTAAGTGTTTTATCCATACTTAGGACAGGTCGATCAAAGTTGTATAACATGTTCTTTTATCTAATATTTGTTAACAAAGTGATCAGATTGTGATATGACTATGACATTCATTGGCGGCGGAAAAGGTAACTATTTCATATTTTAGCATGATCCTTTTTCAACTTCTACTGAAGTCTTCTGAACATACAGGGTGTCCCCAAAATGTACAAAATTGCCGTAAAACTATAAGACCGGTATGTATTGTTCATATATCTTTGGAAAACTACACATGTCAGCTAACTAACATAGAACAATCAAAATCAAACAATACTCTTGAGGGGAGATACCCCTCCAAAGTGAAATTGCACACGAGAGGTACTAGTACTTGTGTGTTTGTATGTAATAATCCCATACAGAACACCCCTAAAACAATCACATTAAAGATAAATTGCCTTAAGTGGAGGGCAAATCATAATTAAACAATTAGCTGGCCCACCATGTACTCATAACAGTTGCTATGGAAGCTTGCTTGGACTGTCCAGTGATCAGGCAATCGCCCCACTCAAATTATTCAGGAGGGGAATTCTGACCAAGTGATTTTGGTCGTGATTGACTGGTCATCCCTTTGCATTTTGACAGGTAAGCTAGGGATTTGTTTCACCAAGTGATTGGAGCAGGTTAAACTGGTGAAAGCTGGTAAATCAGTGCTAGCTTGTGTATAAACTGGCCAGTACCTGTCGTGTGCAATTTCACTTCGAAGGGGGTGTCATGTTTTGGGGGATATCTCTCCACAGGAATATCATTCCATTGTGTTTTTTTCATTGTGCTTAGCTGAGATGTGTAGCTTTCCAACAGTGTATACATGATAAATACCGGCTTCCTATTTTTTCCTGAAATTTTTGGAAATAGCTCGTTGCATTTTTGGGGGGACACCCTGTATTGAAAATGCTGTATTCCACTTGTGTCGTAAGTTGTGGACGTCGTTTGGTAATCTCTCAGTGTTAGTTAACTTGCTAGAATTGATACATACATGTACATTTTAAAAAGATTGTATGACTACATTCAGATCGTGACTACATTGAGGCTGGAGTAAATATGTGCTTCTTTCCGTGAGAAGTATAAAAAATCTTACAGAATCCCAACAGAATCTGAACAATCACTATTTTGAATTGGTCATATTATTAACAAAGATGCGTTATTTCATCGATGATCACTACTTATACTCCTTTCGTTGTTGAGTAGGGCTTTGTATCGTATCATATCTTTATTGACTGTAGTATAACTACAAACACATACAAAACAAGGGGTTTTATATACTAACAAAATTAAACACAAGAAAATAAAGGGATTGGGAACTATTCTGACTCTCAACATATTTCAACTGCACTCCCCAGATCACACAGCCAAGGAAAGGTTGTACAGTATAAACAATGAACATTTCGGAACGAAAGAAAGATACATATCAAAATGTACACATACCGCTAACTCCCTAACACAACATGGGAGAGGGTTTGGGTAAATACACTTAACAGGATTTTTCAATTTTCGTGATGAGAATATGTATTCAATACGTTACACGTGATGCTCCATCTAGTACACAATGACATATTTGATATTTCCTCAATATGTTTGGACTCGCATCCTATCATCAAGTGAAGTCATGGAACTGCCATTCACATCAGCACACAATCCAGAGTACACGGACACACACATATATATATATATATATATATATATATATATATATATATATATATATATATATATATATATATATATATATATATATATATATATATATATATATATATATATATATATATATATATATATATATATATATATATATATATATATATATATATATATATATATATATATATATATATATATATATATATATATATATATATATAT
>OZ012685.1:21177034-21224534 GCA_963942565.1 Maea johnstoni
ATAATAATAATAATAATAATAATAATAATAATAATAATAATAATAATAATAATAATAATACTAATAGCCTTTATTTGAAGAGGGTAACTCAGTCCAATGGTAAGGATCTTCCCTGAGGCCCTCTGGCATGCTAAGAAGTAGCCTGACGTCCCTAGGGTTACTAAGTAGTACAGTACATTGCTTTTAGGTATCGAGACTTGAAGGAAGGTATCAACTCTATTGGTTCAGCACTCTTTAAAAGCTGTCTCTTACCTTCTTTTTTAATATAAACAGTAACCTTCACCATATTGTTCCATCACATTATTATGGCCATCGCTCAGAGGTCTGCCTCTGTAGTAGATTGGTCCAATGTATTGGTCATTGGCTGCTCACTCTCTGTCCACAGCTAAAGGATTCAATTCCTGCATGAGGCATGTGAGAAAGTTACCAGTACCACTAGTAGGTACGTACTAATTAGTGTTTTTAATGGGTAATCCATTTCCTCTTTTACTGACGTGGGAGACTAGGCTCCTAGTCCCTTCATTAAGATATTCCTTATGTTGCAGTACCAGAAATGCCCCATAGATAGCACTGTATGGTTATTTTTATCTCTAGTGGTTTCATACTCATAAAGAGCCCTTTATTCACCTGCTGAGATAGATGTGAACTGATTTGGTTATGCTGATCACCTTGAACACTTGGTGCCTGGTAACAGAAAAACTTAACGATATAGAAAATTCATATGACAAACTAGGCTACTTGGCTACACTTAATTAAACCTAGAATGGTGAAAAAGTGAAGATTAACCAAATTTCATGTCATTGAATGCCATTGGCCACTTTCTGACTGGTAGAGAAGCGGGGAGGATTATGAATAACTGTGTCCCGTCTATCAGTGTCATGATATGTATGTCTACAGTATGAATCACTGTGTCGTTGGTGGTTATATTGCCGCTCCCAAGTCCGAGCCGGAGCCTGAGCCCGAGAGGATGTCCAAGACACTTATTCTGCCTGAATTGAGAGGAGTAGGGGGAGCGTGTACGCCCTTGCAAGTACTCGCGGGGGTCGTTATATCCACCATTGCCGCCCTGTCGCCATCGGACAATTCGGACACGAGAACAATGCAGCGCGCTTGTCCGACACAATGACCAGTGCAATCGAGATGGAATCTGTCCACTATGCAAATGGGGCGGCAATCATCTTGAGCCCAATGTGCGTCAAAAGTGATCTATGCTGAGAGGCCATGACACTAAATTGCCTGATTCCAGGTACTTAGGCCAGTTATTGGAGTTGACTTAGCTCCATTTCGCAGGAAAGTCATTTCCAGACGTGTTCATAAGCGAATTGGCCTAATCTACCGCATGGGCATAAAGTGCATAAGAGAAATTGCTTGGCCTATTGGAATATACAGTTTCCTCAAACATATCCTAAATATCCTTGAAACAACAATGTCATGTCATGAACATTGTTGCCAGATACTTTTGATACTATGAATGCCATTTAAGTAATCAATATTATTGTTATCTTTATGTATAATATAATTATAAATATATATATATATATATATATATATATATATATATATATATATATATATATATATATATATATATATATATATATATACATATATATATATATATATATATATATATATATATATATATATATATATATATATATATATATATATATATATATGTATATATATATATGTTTATATATAAATATATATATATATATATATATATATATATATATATATATATATATATATATAGAGAGAGAGAGAGAGAGAGAGAGAGAGAGAGAGAGAGAGAGAGAGAGAGAGAGAGAGAGAGAGAGAGAGAGAGAAAGAGAGAGAGATTGCCAAAAAGATTCTCATGATGTTGCCATAAAAAGATAAATATTTGAGCGAGAGTTCTGGGTTTGATTTCTCCACCAAATACAAAAGCTCCGGTAAAAAAAAAATCATTTTTGGGATAATTTGGTTGCAAAATCATATTTTTGAAAACAATATAGGAAGGAGAAATTGGTAACTCGGCTTCAAATTAATTCCGAAGTTATTTTCTCAATCAATTTCTGCTTATATCAGCCAGCGACAGCCTGATAATTTTAAATAAATCTTGCAGGCAAAAGCAAAGATAGGGATATATTTGATGGAGAAATGTTCATCAGGACACTACCAATAACTCTCCTCCAAATATTTTGTTAAATCATCCTCATTTCAAAATTTATTTTCAAAAATATCATAGATCCAGACAACAATTGTTTGAGGAACTCTTAAGCATTAATGGGTTTTGTACCACGGGTTCGGAAGACATTTTTCCAGACGATCTCTTGTCAAAAAGTCATGACCATTTTTGCGATTTTTTGTGGCAAAAACATATTTTTGAAAATATTTGAAGGAGAACTATGAAATGTTCATGTGAACTATATTTCCAACTCCGTTCATGAACCATGTAAATTTATGTTTAATTCCAAAGTTATTTTGTGAAGTTTCACAGGTTCAGGCGACACTTGTTCAGTAGATCTCCAGAAGGGGGAGAATGAGATCAGTGGAGGGGGGGGGGGGGGGGGGTCAGAGCAAGAGAGAGCCTAGGCATGACACGCGCAGATCAATGGCCGATCGATACCACAGACTACATAATCAATCAGTGAGTCCATGTAGTGGAAGCAAGCGTGAGAGCGACAATCAGAGTCCGATCAGTCAGCCGCTAATCATTCAACAGCCGGGGGTCATTTGCCTGTAATGAATAGCAAGTCCAGCAATTAGTCATCGTCTATCAGCGATCCCTGCTCTGCCAGGGCGGCACATGACAGATGGCGCTGCCAGCAGCAACGCCACCTTGCTGCTCTCGCAGACACTATTAACGGCTCAGGCCGGACATCCTTAAAAGACATGCGTTCATAGGTGTTATTTCTAAGTCTTACTTGCTCTTTCATCTTATATGGCTCTGATAGGTGCCTGCCATGTGAGGATATTAACCCATCAACCTAAGATGTCCACAGCAATCTCATATACGTACAATTATTCTTCTTTTCTTTCTTTTTCTTTTTTTTTTGAAAATGAAGAATCATTAAGCCAGCAATGGAGTTTCTCTAGAAATTGTTATCTGGATCTAGAATACTTTTGATGATAACTTAACAATTGGGTATTATCTTTGCAAAATATTTAAAGAAGAGTTGTTGATACTGTTCTGAAGGACATTTCACCTTTGAATATTTTCAAAACTTTGCTACCATTTGATAGATTTCATCAAAATTATCAGGGTGCTTTTGGGCACAGTGAGCACCTCTTCTTCTTTTTCCTTTTCCCTCTTTTGTCTTCATTTCTTTGCATTCTTCTTCAGTTGTAGCTATGACCAAGCTACCTACACTTCTGAGCCTTCGAAACTCTGCATTATCTATGTTGTTGCTGTGGTCAGTAGAGACATAAAGGGCACTTAAATTCATTAAATCTTCGTACTGATATCAGGTGCTTTGGAAGGGCATTTGTGGACAATTATTAGGAAACAGCTGAAGAATCTCTCACTGGTTTGCCAAAACCAAACATAAGAACTAAATCTTTTAGGGAGAAATAAGTCACTTGACATACTTAAGCAAAAGACTCACGTTCAAATGTTTTGTGAATTTATGTTTCACAACAAAGTAATTTCGGAATTATGATAAAATGGTGACAACACTTTCCAGGGGAACTTCAGTGGTGCAGAAGGGGTAAATAGAAAGTATCTTAATCATAGTACTTCATTTTGCAGATGGGTGATTTCTTAGTATGTTAAAACATGTCCAAGGATGATTAATCAGTGTTGTAATTAGTCTGATGTTACTTACATTGTGACACGACTTCCTTATCTTCAGATAACAGGCGTTGATTCTCCCTGATAGTCTAATAGTCAGGCCCTGGGCCTCTTCTACTGACAGACACATTTGGTCATTAGTTACAGGGGTTGCATGGTACTGGATTTTAGAATTGGGGGAGAGTAAGAGGTTCGTTTGTAGATTTTATTTTTGCAGGGGGTCTTATTTTATTTTTGTGACAGTTTTATGATTTCCTCAAGGCCTGTTCTACTGACATACAAGTTTGGTCATAAGTCACAGTTCTGGATTTTAAAATTGGGGAAAAATAGAGGTTTGGTGAGTTTATTTTTGTAGGGGGTTTATTTTCGGTGAAGGGGTCTTTTTTTATTACTGGAGGATTTGGCTTGTCTTTCGGGGAAAGCAAAAAATGAACATAGTATTTTACTATGTAATTCTTTAACACTTTCACATCTAAACATACCTATGGTCTAACATATTTGGAAACATTATTGTGATAACAAAACATTTTGAGAGGTATGTGATTAAATGGTACTGTTCCTGTGAGGTTAAATGATCCACTTTCTTTTTAAATAAATTTCAGATAGTATTATTATCAAAGCAGTGTGAAAGTTGTTGTCTGATACAGACATGTGAAATGTTTGGTGATATTCATGTGGCGTCTTCTGACTGGTGCTGCCATCTACAGAATACAAGATTACAGGCGCAGTCACCAGCAGGGCTCGATGCCAACAGTGGTCCTATGGCCCCTGGCCAGTAAAAAATTCCCAAAAACTGCTTCGGGCCTGTAAAAAACAGACTTCAACTGGTCCTACAGGGCCAGTAAATATTTGGGGGCATTCTTATTAACAAGTTTCCCTCAAGAATATCCCAAATGTTTTTGAAATAAATGAAGATATAATAAATAAAAATAAATGTAGTCTGTGAATTTTATGCAATGTTTTTTTCTTTTATATGTTAAAGAAAAATTTGTAGGACCAGTAAAAGTTTCGCAGGACCAGTAGATCCTCGGTGTTACTGGTCCTACGGGGCCAGTACCATTTTGAGTTAGCGTTGAGGCCTGACCAAGGATCAATATTCGACTACTCACTGTAGCTTACCACCGCCACAGGTATTGAATCCCTTTCCAAGGCATGTGAGATAGTTGCCAGTGACTTGGGGATAGTCTATGGTTTTTCCCAGGGCTTAATACTTGACTGTTCATTGTAGCTTGCCACTGCCACAGATATTGAATTCCTTTCCAATGCATGTGAGACGGTTGCCAGTGACTTTAGGGTTGGTTTATGTTTTTTCCCAGGGAATCAATATTCGACTGCTCACTGTAGCTTACCACTGCCACAGGTACTGAATCCATATTCAAGGCATGTGAGACAGTTGTCAGTCACTTTGGAATAGGCTATGGGTTTTCCCAGGCGTACAATACTCATCTGCTCAGTGTAATTTACCTCTGCCATAAGTCCTTTCCAAGGCATGAGAGATAGTTGCCAGTAAATAGTGTATGTTTTCCTCCACCATTAACCCTTATGCTGCTGGTAACTAATTTGGCCATTACAAAACGATGCAAAAAACCTAAGAAATAACTTAAACTCTAGCACATGGGTACTCATTATAGAGTACTCAGTGAGAGATAACCAATGAATACCAACATGTGTTTAGATGCTTTTCAAAAATCTTTACATTCTTTTGCTTTGGACGAAAGTAGCCTCAACATTGAAAGGCAGGGCTCAACGGTCCCCAGAAGGAGCAGGTAGGCTGGCGGGGCTACCTGAACCCAAGATCAGGTAGTCCCGCCAGCATTTTAGGTAGCCCCGCCATTTATTCCAAAAAGGCAAAATAGTTCTTTTTCCCCCTTTTCATGTTAGTAATGGTACTTATGCTTTTTTCTTCTATTTTGTAGGTTGCATGATTAAAGGATGCTATATTTTTCTTTTTTTCTGCTACCATTTTATAGCATTTTAGTGAGGAACTTCCCCAGGATTCAGGTAGTCCAGCGGGACTACCTGAATCCAACTTTAGGTAGCCCGACAGGGCTTTTTTTGGAATTCAGATCTCCCGGGAGATGGGACTATGCTATATGTTGAGCCCTGAAAGGGTTAACAACTGAATTGTGATGACTTAAAGCCTTAATGTGGCAAAAAATTGACAAGAAATGAAATTGCAAATCCAGACCAAGACTCATTTTCAAAAAGCAGTCCTAGGAATAAGACTTGATGGCTAGTATCACATTCCGTTTGTGAATTACAAAGCATCTAAAGTAAGACCATTTTTTACACTCATTTATGATGTTAACTGATTCTTTTTTTTCTCTTACCCACTAGCAACCCAGTTCACAGACTCTTTGTATGTTTGGTTCAACTTTTATCTGTGTGAACCAGATATTTGCTTATACTTGCATGTTTCTTTACTATAGGTGTTTCATTTCATTTTTCAGAATATGGTAGAACTTTCAAGACTTAAAACTGCAATAGAAAATATATACTGGTATACAATATATATGATCTAAATTTAAAAGTAATGACAAATGTTTTGAATTTGCTATTTAGGTAAAGATTGAATAAATGTTTACTTCCCCTATGATTTTTGACATTTTCACTTTCATTTTCACTGGCACAATTGTTACAATATGGCCTTATTGAAGCATCTGTCCTGACTGTATGGTGGTCAATAACTCATTGTTGTCATAATTTCACTTCCCCAGGAAGAGAGGTACCGCTTTTTAAAAGAGAAGTAAACACACTAGATACAACTTTTTGTGTCTTAGACTTGGAAACTGGAATAGAAATTATATTATAATATATAAGATCTAAATTTAAAAGTAATGAAAAATGTTTTGAATTTGCTATTTAGGTAAAGATTGAATGAATATTCACTTCCCCTATTATTTTTGACATTTTAACACTTTAACACTAGATACAACTTTTTGTATCTTATTGCACAGTGGCCATTTAACTGCATCTAGTTTTGGCCAGTTTTTCACTTGTTCTTGGACCCGAGTCTCTGTTCTGCATGCATGGTGGTCATTTGGGTTATCAGGTTGGTATTCGTGTATGTGTTGAGCCGGGGCTAGTGTGAATTAGCAGGCTGTTTACTCTGCTCATCTGTAGGTGATCCCCGGGATGCTGTGTCTTGGTTTGTCTATTATCACATACTAATCCATCTGCCCACTGCATTCCGCACCGGCTCACTCGCTGAGTGATCTCGGGCTCACAGGTCAACACTAGACAAGCGCTCGGGGGATTACCACACATTACTACCACTGCTGCCGCTCCTGCTGCTGATACTGCCCCTTCATCCACAGCCCCCTACTGTTGATGCTCCTCCTAGAGAGAGAGAGAGAGAGAGAGAGAGAGAGAGAGAGAGAGAGAGAGAGAGAGAGAGAGAGAGAGAGACAGAGACAGAGACAGACAGAGACAGACAGAGAGAGAGACAGAGATAGAGACAGAGTCAGAGAGAGAGCGAGAGAGGGCAGTTTAACTCATTCATGCCTAGACCTCACTGGAAAATGTGTTGTCTGCAACTATGATATCTTTTTAATTGACTTGCTAACTTGATTATTTAAAACCATTTGAGTTGGTGGATCTGATAACTATTTCTCCTATAGTCCAAAAGGTACTTTTCGCCAAAGATTGGCCAGAATAGTTCATTTTTTTTTCAGTCACACCATAAAATAATGTCAGACACTTTGTAGGGTATTAGAAAGGTACCTATGAGTTAGGTAAGGTATGTAATATGAATGATGCATGTCACCTGATGGTTGTTTATACCTACCAATTATGCCTCGATAATTGCTTATGAAAATACTTCACCCTTATGCTGCTGGTGGCTTATCTGGCCTATACAAAATGGTGCAAAAATCCTAAAAAATGATTGAAACCTTGGCACATGGGTACTCATCTGAGAGTACTCAGTGAGAGCTATCCAATGACAGGGTTAAGATGTTTTTATAAAATCTGTGTGTCCTTGTGCTTTGGATGAAAGTAACCTAAGCCTTGAATGGGTTAAAAAGATATACTGACATTTTTTTCGGCAGAAGGGGGGGGGGGGAGAGAGAGAGAGACATAGAGAGAGACATAGAGAGAGACACACAGAGAGAAGCAGAGGAGTTGGGAGGGGAGGGGTGGTAGTGCTTGTCTGCCCTGTACTACATGGTTACATAAGCCCTGTGATAAAGGACTCATTCCATCATTGTGTAGACAGAAGTGCAACCATGCCAGACACGGCCAATGATGCAGTAGATATCAGGCTCATTAATCATACTCACATACCACCCCCATCCTCCAACCCTCTTTTCTCCAGATGCTGCGCCCATTCAAATACATCATTATCAGATCCCCAACGAACCAACCTTTTTCTACTTCAATTCATGGTATTGGGAATTGTGTATTCATTGTTGCTTTTTTGCCACAAAAATGCTATGTTTTTAGTTTTGACCATCCAGTAGAAATTTGGAATTTTGTTTTTTTCTAGCTTTTTCTGCCAGATTGCGGCTTAGTCATGATTTAGCCAGTGGTAACTGGTCGAGGAAACCTGGCGAAAAACCACTACCTAACCCTAAGTTCAGGCTTTCCTACAAGATATCTCAAAAACAGTTCAGTAAAATCTTTTCAAACTCACAAGGATCCCTTCTCATGAGATTTAGGTGAATTGATTTGATTTTAGTAACTTTGGAGTAACTTATTTTTAAAGTCGTTATTGGACTTTTTTCTGAAAAAATCTCTATAATGTTTATGATGAAAATTCTTATGCTGGATGACCTTAGATCACATTGTAGCATAAATGCAACAAAATATAAACTTTGTATATATGATGTAAATTGACTTTTTGCCACAATGTATCATTTTAGTTAAAATCATTGAATCAACTTCTTTGCAACAAAATGTTCAGTTCATTAGATAGTATGTACACATTTATCTGTGTTTCCAGGGACTCGAAACTGCTAAGCATAATAGGTCAAAAAGAGTGAATTGGCTATATTCTTGTGAATATACTTATTTCTTAAATATGCTTTGGCTTCAAAGATACCATTCATTCCTTGTCTTAACCCACTGCATGCTTGCATAAACAAGTTTTTCCTTGTAAATCCCAAGAACCTTAAGTACAAATAGCCAGTTGAGCTTTTATTTAATCCTGCAGAACAGTTCTGCACCTTGCTAAACGGCCTTTCCAATGAAACCAACGTGATGCGTGGAGGATGGCGTTTGTTTCACCATTTACACATTGTGGAGTGAGTAGGAGGCATAGATAGATGGTGGGATTAATCTTGAGTGTTTGTACGATTGTGACAGCGTGACCCGCGCTGATTGGACAGCCCTGTACAAACTGTTTACCGGCGCCAGGAGTTGATTCCGAAATGACAGACTTCCTACAGACTATGGGATGCCAAGCGGGGCAATTACATCGCAGGCCAATGCTAGATTTCATTATAAACACAGTGTTTAATTGCGGCAATCAATTTGCCGTTCAGAGAGGCCTGCCTAGTGATCTGTGTAAGTGATGTCTGTGGTGGCTCCTCTGAAGAGGGGAAATTGAGGGGGCGCAAATTGGAGGGAGAGGTCATTAAAAGTAACGGGTTGATTTGGGGGTTAGTTTTCTAATTGCTGTGACCTGTGACCATGTGCTCTAGAGATGCTGGCTCTGTTTGTTAAATGAGTGATTCCTTGACCCATTGGTTTACCTATGCACAGGGATATTTTCTCAATAAACGTTCTCCCTATGTGTGTGCATTGAAGTGATGTTAAGTCCATATGCTGCTGTTGGCTAATTTGGCCAATACAAAATGATGCAAAAACCTGAAAAATTACTTAAACCAGGGCACATGGGTACTCATCTGAAAGTACTCAGCAAGAGCTATCCAATGAATACCAACTTGGCAGGGTTTAGGTAGTTTTCAAAAATATTTGCGTTCCTGTGCTTTGGACGAAAGTAGCCTCAGCATCGGAAGGGTTAGGCTATCTTGTTTAAACTAGTCATGCCAAAAAATAGATCATAGAGGAATAAACGAATACATCACACCTTTTCATGTTGGTTACTAAATTCATTGAAATAATTTAATTTCATTTTCCAGTAAATAGCATTATATCTGCCAGGCTAAAGATTTTCAAATCAAGATAAGCATTTTTATTATTGGCTTTTTCTTATGAAAATCTTTTTTTCTTTTATGCCAGGCTATACATATTTCTCACTTAATGATTCATGTTTATTTTCACTGGAGTTCTTTGGGTTCCTATTGGAACTCTCTGTGAACTTCGGGCACTCCCATGACATCACCCCATTGCTTGTTCATTTCAGCCATGATCGCCTATTAATGTGGGCATTTGAACTTTTCCTTCTGTCTGTGGAAAAGCCGAAAACTCCACAAGTGTTTTATGAACGAGTGAGTGATTAATTACCCAACAAGCCAAGTTCTATTTGTAGTGAAAGCCTTCATATATCATGTCACTGGCTTTTCAGCATGCCTGTGGAGTCTGTATACAAATTTGGACATCCAAGAATGTTCATTCCAGAAAAAAACATTAATATGCTTTTCAAAAAATTAATCTATCTTTTAAAAGCATTTGTTCAAAGGAAACTTATTTTGATAAATGTTGCACGTTTGTACCATCACATCCTGTGGAGAAATCTGTATGTGGTGTTTATATATTGTGTTGTTAGAAAAGCAGTCTTATGTATACATTATATATATATGTTGCAGCCCAACTTCCGATCCAGCCCATCTTAAGATGGGCCAAGCCCAACTTCCGATCGGAAGTTGGGCTGGATTTTGCTGGCCCATCTTAAGATGGGCTACCCAACTTCCGATGACCCAGATAATACAGCAGCCCAGCCCAACTTCCGATGGCAATGATTTTTTTATTAAGTGTTCATCTAGAAGTTTATAGCTTTGTTGGAATATTTGTTTATTGAATAAGATGTGAATTTCATGAGACAAATTACTTGCATTTTATTGTTAAATCTTTACTTAAACACTACTGAATACTTCTGATTATGCTGAAATTTGAATATAAGATGATTACAGATCCTCTCCTCTCCTTTTGTAAAAAATACTAGAAAAACAAAACAAAGAAATAATTATTCAAACACAACAGATTAATTTACACGTGTAATGTTTCTTATGGTGCTGGATTCCAGCACCTGTTAATTCCAATCCATGATTGATTACATTCTTTTCTGGCTTCTAGAATGATTTAAAAAAGTTGTATATGCCCTACAATATTTTACCTGTCTAACAAAATATAAGTATCTATTACATTATTTATAATAGATGTCTGTAAAAGTATAAACATTTCATAATAATTAGCCAATTAAGGTAACATGGTACATCTATATTACTTTTCTTTATCTACATTCAGGATGAAGGGCTTCTTTCTGACACATCTTAATAAAGGTCTCAATTTTAAAAGTTCAACAACCAGTTTTCTGATATACTCATTGCTCTTCAATATTTAAAAAAAAGGTTTAAAAAATAATTCAAACTAAAACAAATAATATTTTTCTCTTCCCTCTTTTACTATTGACTACCAAAAAGATAACTTTCTCAACTGCTTCATCCAAAGTATAAAGTTGGCCAATCCAAGATCATAATGTCTAAATCTTAATAAATTCAATCTGCATACACCTTATCTCATATCAATTACAACTTGAACCATGTATGTTCATTTCTTACTACCTCATCTCATCTAGATACTATAAGTGCCCTGCTCTGATGAATCTTGATAAAGGACACAATGTTTTTTGTAAATTCTGACACGTTTTTTGTCTATTTCTACTGTCCTGCCAGTCACATGAACCTCCTCAATAATTGCATATACACTTATTTTGGCACACACATGTTTTATATATAATTATGTCAAGAATTTGCAAGGGGTTAAAGAATACCTAAAAATACTAATAAAAAAAGCTTAAAAGACAAAAATAATTCACTTTTCCCTTTTTGAGTCATTAGAAAAATACCATTGCTATTCCTTCATTCAAATTGTAAATGATTCATCATCTAGCTTATGTAATGTAAGAGCACACAACCCAAAAATAACAAAGGTAGTATTGTGCAAATTATCTAATTGAATTAACTTTGAATTACATTAAATCTGAAAAAGCTTAAATTCCATATATATGACTCTTTAATTTGTTGTAAAAACATGATTCTTTTATATCGTTTTTCTGCTTACAATCAGCAATAATGTTTTGAGTAATCAGGTTATTCTAGCTACCAATTTCAATTTATTTCTTGGACTAATATTATCTTGTAATTTAAAGTGGATGCCCTATGAAAGAGTTGAAAATTCCTTATTAAAAGAGTGCAAAAATTCATATGAATATTCATGAAGGGTTACATCCTGGTATCTATAATGATCGGAAGTTGGGCCAAGCCCATCTTAAGATGGGCCAGCCCAACTTCAAATGACCTACATCCTGGTATCTAGAGATCGGAAGTTGGGCCAAGCCCATCTTAAGATGGGCCAGCCCAACTTCAAATGACCTACATCCTGGTATCTAAAGATCGGAAGTTGGGCCAAGCCCATCTTAAGATGGGCTAGGGGTCATCGGAAGTTGGGCCAAGCCCATCTTAAGATGGGCTACCCAACTTCCGATCGTAAGTTGGGCCAAGCCCATCTTAAGATGGGCCAGGATCGGAAGTTGGGCTGCAACATATATACACACACATATATATTTATATATATATATATATATATATATATATATATATATATATATATATATATATATATATATATATATATATATATATATATATATTTATATATATATATATATATATATATATATATATTTATATATACAGTGTATATATATTTATATATATAGGGAGAGAGAGAGAGAGAGAGAGAGAGAGAGAGAGAGAGAGAGAGAGAGAGAGAGAGAGAGAGAGAGAGAGAGAGAGAGAGAGAGAGAGAGTGTGTCTTGGAACTTATGTGATGTATTTTAGGTGGTTATTTATAAATGTTTTCCTCTATATTAATTCCATCCCAGATATCTTTCGCCTAGTTTAATGAACGCCCTTCTGGTCAGTTTCCCTTCTTCCTGAGCCTCCTATGAGCCCTAATTGTGGTCTTATCTTGCGAGATATTCTTGGTATGGGCGTGAACGAGTGGGCGGGGAAGGGTACGTCAAAAAGGGTGTGGCCACACTATCCAGTCTGAGTCACCCCCTTATAAGCCCCGGTTCGGGTTTCCCGATCTGCGGGCAGGGTATCTTTGAACCCTGCTGGCCAGCGATGATGTTTGGGAGATTTGGTTCCTCTGTCAAGAAGGCCATTCATCACACACAACTCAGGGTCATCGCACGACCCTGTCCGTCATCACCCAAACGTGGACGGCCTGCTTTATAAATGGCCGCAACCGGGACACCAACGCACACTCATCCATCTTCCTCCACTCCCCGCGGACATCAAAGACACAAGCCCCAGCGGATAAACAGGGCAGTTGATTTAAACAAACTTCTCCCCACTGTCTCCCCATCCATCACTTTGACTGACAGCGGTTTTGAGCGACTTGCCGTCATCAAAAGTTTCGGGTAGGGTGGCTACCGGCGGGGTGCCACGATACCCGATTCCCGGCACCCTGTAGGACAATTTGGGTACGTTGATGGGTATCCTGTGGGTGGCTTTGGTGGCGGATTGGGAGGCGGCCGAAACCATGGATGGCGCGGGGTGAGGGAGATGTGCGGGCATCAAAGGCAAGCAGCTTGTACGTCTCAAGTGATTCAACTAGCCTAATGATTTAAACAAACCTCTCCATCAGCCCGCCATGATATCCATCAAAAGAGACAGACAGACAGACACAGACAACTCTGACTCCAGCCTACATACCGCCACCACTAACACCACTCACTTCCAGTCTGTCAGGCAGGCAAAGGGGGCAAACATAGTACAGAGAACAAAAATACACCATTCTATGATACATAGAGGAACTGCTGATTCAGCAGAAAATATGTAAAAAATAATTGGATTTGTTATGGAGTGTGTGTGTATGTATGTATGTATGTGTGTGTATGAGTATGTGTGTGTGTGTGTGGGAGAGAGGGGGGGGATGGTAATCAGTGTAGACACCCCTACATCCCCCCCTCTCTCTCTCTCTCTCTCTCTCTCTCTCTCTCTCTCTCTCTCTCTCTCTCTCTCTCTCTCTCTCTCTCTCTCTCTCTCTGCTGCATATCTGAAAAAAATATGATAAATCAGTTTTGACATAATAAAAAAGTTAATTTTTAAGACATTTGTCTTCAAATACTCAATGGCATCTGTCTTCAAACCAAGTAAATTGCATAGACCTATATAAATGTATGCTATAACTGTACGTTAACAAGGCTTTTGAAACTCTACACTCTCACATTCCGACTCAGGCCTGTGCCGAAGGAACATAAGATGAAGTTGAAAGAAGTAGAATTGAAAAAAAACCTTTCCCCTAAAGTCCGATCTGGAGCATGTCTATCAGACATTGTACATCTGTCAGTGTTTTTTTGCTGCGGAAGTTCTACAAGAGTTGGCTCTGTTACATCAGTTAAGGGATTGGCCGCTTTTGAAGTCTGCTGCGATGTCGATTTGGATTTGCGATAAAAGTCTTACAAGTCCAAGAGTTGGCTGGCTCCATCCTTCCATTCTTGTCTCTGTGTGCTCGCCTACATGTGTGCAAGTGTCTGTGTGTCTGTATTAGTGTGTGTTTGTGTGTATGTGTGTCTATATCAGTGCAAATGTGTGTGTCTAAGTATGTGTTTGTGTATGTGTGTCTATATCTTTGTTAGTGTATGTGTGTCTAAGTATGTGTATGTAATTGTGTGTCTATATCTTTGTAAGGATATGTGTGTCTAAGTATGTGTTTGTGTATGTGTGTCTATATCAGTGTATTAAGTGTATGTAATTTGTCCAAGTATGTGTGTGAAATTGTGTGTCTATATCTGTGTAACTCGTGTGTTAAGGTATTTGTGTCTATATATGTGCAACCCTGTGTATATGTGTCCATGCAAGTACGTGTGCGTCTGTGTGTTTGTGTGTCTGTGTAAGGATGTGTGTATTTCAGTGTGATCAGTATCTCTGCGTGTTTATGTGACTATTTGTGTTAGTGTTTGTATATGTCTGTGCATATCTGTGTGCATTATTGTGTGTATCTGCTCCCAGAGAGAGCGTGCTGGGATGTTAGTATGTGTGTGTGTGTGTGTGTGTTGTCAGCAAGGATTGGTGGGCACAGAGGTGGGCAGTGGGGGCAGGGCCCGCGGCAGGAGCATCACACCAGCTAATGGAGGGATGCCAGGCCAGCAGCAGCAGCACCAGTCTAAAACATCATGAACACACAGGGACCTACCCCCATACATAGCTCCATGGTGGTCTCAGGGTACACAGGCAGGCAGGCAGGAAATATCATCAAAAAGGATTTTGAAATTTGAAATTTTGTTTACCATAACTTTTTCTGTCATATTGCAGTCATGATTAGAATTTTGGAATTTGGATTATTGTCACCTTTTCTGCCATGTATAGGCATATTCGAGATTAGCCAGTAAGTAAGTGGTGGAGGGAGCCTGAGTATCCAGCAAAAAACTGAGTACCCAGCATCCAAGCATCAAGTCTCTGCCAACTTTCTCACAAGCTCAGGCTGGGATTCAGAACCATACAGTGGTGAGAGGGAGCTGCATGTATCAGGGTGGGCCTGATCTTCCCTTCCTCTTTATATGTGGCAAAACGGTTCTTAGCAAGATCTTTAGTAGTGACTTGTTATACTAAATAACCATTTAAACCATGTGAAATTTGAATTTAAATGTTAATTTTTTTAAACAAGATTTTTTTCAAATTCTTAGAGCCAGAATCAATTTCTCGTTTTAGATTTGTAAGTTTACATCACATGCCACCCCCTCCCTTTCCCCTCAATGTGCCTGATGAGTTGACCCGTAAAGTTGCACTGAATGCCACCTGGTGGCCAGAGTTCACACCAAGGGAGGTGTAAATAGGAGTGGGCAGGCAGCGTGGAGTTCCCAGACCTCAGCAATGCCTGCACGCAAATGTTTCTTGGTATCATTTCAGCACATCGGGGCCTTCTGCCTGTCTGATTTCATGGCCCGCCCGGACAGGGAGCGCTCGCACCCCTGCTGGTCCTGTCCACCAAACACTGCTGTCCTGTCCGTCTCCGTACTGGCTCCTGACGCACTCCAGCGGTGGCTGCAGATAACTGCCACCAGGGGGCCGCCATAACCGTCCACGCAAACCCTCCATCATTCCTACGCTCAGATTCACACAAACACACACTCCTTCATTCTCAACTCCCGCAGGGTGGCGAGAGAGAGAGAGAGAGAGAGAGAGAGAGAGAGAGAGAGAGAGAGAGAGAGAGAGAGAGAGAGAGAGAGATGTGTGTTATTGACAGTTATCTTTATTTGCATTTAAACCATGTCTAATTTGTGAATATTCACCTATTAAGAATGGATTCATGAAAACCTAATGCATAACTTATGTTTATCTTGTTGATAGTATAGGTAAAAAAGTAATAAACATTCTTTTGTGGCGGGGAAAGTACCCAAAAAAAATATTTGGATAATTTTGTTAAATTAGTAATTTTTGCTTGGTGATGTAATAAATATTAGTGCCAAAAATAATAAATTGTCTCTCTTAAGTTGTTTAAGCCAAAATCTAAAAGTCATATTGCCATATGGTTTTATACCAAACTAACTATAACACATAACTCTTTTTCATATATTTACCAGATGTTGGTATGCTGTGATATAAATCTAGCATTTAATAAGGTGTGTGAATTATTCTAACAATTGGTGGTTTAGACATACTAATCCACTACATATTGCCTAAATCAAGCTCTCTTTAGGGCCAGATTTTCTCTGGAAATAAGTTGAATCGCAATAACGTTAGACTTGCCCAGTGACGAATACCATCTTTGCCCATCTGTGACACTTTCCAAATTGCTTTATCTTGTTTTCTAAGTGAAATCGTGTGTATATCTCTGGAAGTGCTTACGGGTTTTGAGTTATGACGGGTTAAAGATCGCGCGATATTTTGAGTGAGATTGAGGCCGACGCGGGCAGGGAGGGGACCGGGATCTGCCGGAGCCCGCGAGTCGCTCCCGCTCTTCTGCCCCATCAATTTCTTCGGCAAATCTGCCATGAAAAGTTACACGTAATATTCTTTCTGCCCTTTCATCTTTCCTGCTCATAAACAAGGCGAGATCTGGAGGCGTGGAGGTTAAACGAAGATCTCATGTCGGAACTCCCACATTTCATTGCAGAACAAATCAGTTTCGGCTCTATAGCATATGGGGAAAATGCCCCACGGCACCTAGGAACTTGTTAGTATATGATAAAATTGTTGGTCAAGTATCAAGAAACAATTAAGAATATTCATATAATTTTTGTTTATTTTCGGCTCTATAGCACATGGGGAAACGGCCCACAGCAGCGAGGAACTTGTTAGTATAAGATAAACTGCTGCCTTGTTGGTAGAGTATCCAGAAACAATTAAGAATATTTGTATTATTTTTTGTTTATTTTCGGCTCTGTAGCATATGGGGAAATAGCAGCCTGCAGCACCTAGGAGCTTGTTAGTATATGATAAACTGATGCCTTGTTGGTAAAGTATCAAGAAACAATTAAGAATATCTGTATATTTTTTGATTATCTTCATTTTTCCGACATTTTAGGGTAAAGTCAGGTTTTACCATTTATAAATAAGGACAATAGAGAAGTAGCTGGGAAAAATGCTGTCCAACCTGAAGTCAAGAACAAAATTTGGCAGAATGTTTTGAGAATATTTTGAAGTTAGATTTTGATTTTGAATTGTTGTTGTTGTTCCTGTAATGCACTGTTCACATTTCCTCATTTCCAAATATTATTCTGTCTGAGAAGATATGTTCTAAGTTGTCTGGCTATGTGGGCTCTCCATCCAGATGCAAAGACTTTAAATGAGTAATTAATTCTAGTGTAAGAGTTGTGCTTTCATTTCAATAGTGCATCCTTCATTTGGCCTAACTATTTCTCCAGTATGATGTTCTGCCCAATAGCAGAGTGGTCTAAGGTGTTTCTCAGACTGTTTGCTGTCTCTCACCACTGAGGGCCTGCCTCAACAGCCAAGTGGTCTAAGGCACTGCCAAGGACTGCTCACTGTCTCTTACCACTGAGGGCCTGCCCCAACAGCTGAGTTGTCTAAGGCATTGTCGATGACTGCTTGCTGTCTCTCACCACTCAGGGCCTGCCCCAACAGCAGAGTTGTCTAAGGCATTGCCAATGACTGCTCGCTGTCTTTCACCACTGTGTGCCTGCCCTGATGGCTGAGTGGTCTTAAGAAGTTGCCACTGACTGCTCACAGTGTGTGTCACCATGGCAATGGTTTAAATCCGTCCAGAGGCTTGTCAGAAAGTTGCCAATGACTTCCAGTTCCACACTCATGCACAGTTAGATTCCCCAGGGTTCCATGCATACAGATTTCACTCTCTCTATATATATATATGCACTCAAAAAATGTATCTTTATGATTACTTACATAAATATCACTTAAAACCTGAATGGGGAGAACATGAGTTATGGTACATACATGTAAGTGACATTGTGTTACATTTTATGCATTACATGATACACTGTTTACGCCCATTGTGCATCATTCACACTTAGCGTATTGTACGTTTCTGGCCGCCGATATTTTGATATCGGCTGGTAATGCTTGAAGTGGGCTCTCCTGACAGCTGATCATAAATAAGCATTTCCTTAAGTGCTAACATGTAAGACTTGCTGCCCGCAACAAATCATAGCGCATGTTATAAAAGTCCGACATTAATTGTTACATGAAGTTATAGACCTTGCTATTGTTCTTAAAGCAAGGCATTTGTTTTCCAGCAGTATGCTGTTCATAAGGCTCCTCCAGAGGCAATAATTCAGCTATTTAAAACTGCACCTGTTTGGCGGCGAATATATTTCATTTAACCAATTTGTGGTAAGTGTTTCGCCTTGAAAAGGGAAACTCAGCTGTCTTGGATGCATGAGACTTTTACAAAATAACTTAGGTATAGAGCATTTATCTGCAGAGCATAATATGTAGGTAAATTTTAGGTTTGGTTGATTTTGATTTTTTCTCAAATACATTTCAAGAGATGCTTTGTAAATTACCTAAGATTTTCAGTGATATTCCTGTATTAATAATATTTTCAATGAACCAGCTTTTATCCATGAGCATTATGTTTGGCTAATGATGATTGATCGAAGTTACACCCACTTATATTTAGAGAAATGGATCTCCAAAATCAATTACAAAATTAAGAAAAAGCAAGATAATGCTGAAATACGATATATTATATGTGGTTTACCTGTACATATAAGCAAAACTAGTAAATTGACAAGATCAAATAACTCGAACAAGGTTTATCAAGTTTAAGACCTAAGAGAACAAAAACTGCATTTCTATAATGTTGTTGTTGATGCTGCTGCTGAAAACCATCTAAACCCTGTCATGTTGGTATTCATTGGATAGCTGTTGCTGAGCACTTTCAGATGAGTACCCATATGCCAGGGTCTAGATGGTTTTTCAGGTTTTTTGCATCATTTTGTTTTGGACAAATTTGCCACCACCAGCATAAGGGTTAAGCATCCATTCATTCATTCATAATCATTGTGTAACCAGAATTGCATGGTAACAGATGAACATGTGGTTATCTCGCCCTGAACTGCACCAGGCTCACCTTTTTATAACCAAACAATAGTGATGTCATTGAGCAGCTCATTGAGAATCAATTAGCTTTCAGGGCCCCTGTCAGGTGTTCATAACAATGATATATCATACTTGTTACCTGTACAGTAACTCTTCAATTGAGCGGTGTACCTGACTGACCTCTAGTGGTGGAATTTACAGTCGCTCGTATATTTCTTTGTAGTGGTCCTTCACTCATCATCGCAAATCTCCACGCTGGCAGGAGCGGAGAGTTCTCACATTTGTACGGCCATAATTCTTCCTAGCAATCTCTCCTAAAACTTCCTGGAAGATGTGAAGTATTGCATCTGGTCGCCGCAATTTCAGTTTAAAGCCGTGAGTGAAATATGGCCGCTTTTTTTGAGGATTGGGGCCTGCAGAATCGGCAACAATAGAGAGGGAAAGCTGAAATATAGCGCAATTTATGGTGTTCACTTGAAGCACTCCTTTCTCTCTCCGCTGATACTCGAGTTGTTATGAAGCGAGTGCCTCGTAAATCTTCGCTCGGAGAGACCGATTCTGCCTTCCCCAACGCATATGGTCTTGGCTCTGACAAATAGCGCTGTCGACATCTTTGCCATCTAACATGTAAATTCTCCATTTGTTTTATGCATTTTCTTCACTCGCCATATGGTAGTATTTAGTGGGCGTGTGATGGACTTCTTCTCGACGCTTTATTGGATTTGAAATGGAGATGGATGACTACACGGAATCCATCTTACTTTCAGAGCCGCATAGAAGTTTTCCTGTCAAATGCGTCAGCGAGATAAATGGCCATCTTAGGCATAAGGTATGGATGGTTGGACAGAAGTGTGCAAAGGCCATTTTGGGCACTGTGCACAAATGTCCACGCACAGGGCATGATAAATGTTCAAGAGAACCTCCCAATGTGAAAATCATTCTCAACATAATTTCCATGGCCCATTTGCTTATGTACAGCTGAAAGAAGGACCTTCACATTTCTCAAATAATGTTCTCAAATATTTATATTAACCCTTCCAATGCTGAGGCTACTTTCGTCCAAAGCACAAGGATGGGAAGTTTTTTGAAAACCATCTAAACCCTGTTATGTTGGTATTCATTGGATAGCTCTTGCTGCTTATTATAAGTACTCTCAGATGAGTACCAATATGCCAGGGTGTCAATCATTTTTCAGGTTTTTGCATAATTTTGTGTTGGCCAAATTAGCCGCCAGCAGCATAAGGGTTAACACTGTCTTCACCTATACTGGATAGTAATTAAAAGATTTTACATTTCACTCAGCTTTGTACTGGTCGACCTTGAATGTCTTTTCAAGGGTTCTATTCTTATAAATTTGTCTTTATCTGAGTTGTGAGAAAATGCACCCTGAGTTCCGTGTCATTGGGTGTACTTTTATACCCTATCCCTGAAATAGGCAAGCACGAAGGCTTTCAATGAAACAGGGTACTAGGAAAGTGCATACTCATAGATCAGTGTCATTGGGTGTATTTTGTACCCTAAATTGTCTGTAAGAGCCAACCATGATGGCTTTCAGTGAAACAGGGTACTATGCAATTATGCAAGTGCATACTCATATACTAGTGTCATTGAGTGTATTTTTACCCTTTCCCTGCAAGAGTCATTCATGACGGCTTTCAGTAAAACTGTGCTGAGGGTACTAGGAAAATGCATACTCACAGTTCCTTGTCATTGGGTGTGTTTTATACCCTGTGTCTGGTAGAGCCAATCGTTATAACAGGGTACTCTGTAGTTTGCAAGTGCATACCCATATATCAGTGTCATAGGGCGTGTTTTATACCCTGTATCCCTATAAGAGCCCATCCTGAGTAAGCCAGGGTATCCGGCAAGTGCTGGCTCTCAGGTCTGTCACTAGTGGAGTGATTTCTGATCACTCGTACAGACCTTTTCAACACTGTATGGTGCTTGGCCAGCCTTTGATCAGGTGGCTTACCTGTCATGGGATCTTTATGGCCTTTTATATACGGCTCTTCATAGGAAACGAATCATCACCCTGTTTCCTAGAGGGAGATTTTGTCAGCTTCCTGTTGACATGTGGGTAGAAACTATATGAAGAGATCACAGGTTTTTGGTACATATGATAATAAATGCATCCATAAATTAGAGTGAATTTGACATAAAGAATGCCTTATCATGTGGGTTTTTTCAGCTTCTTGTTGACTTGTACCTTTGAGCTGGCTATAAAGAGAGACCACAGAATTACTGTACTTTCAGTAATAAATGTGTCCATAAATTACTGTGAATTTGATAAATTGAATATTTTCTCAATTTTTCCAATTTCACTTAAACTCACTTAATTGCAAATCATATCTCATGGAATTTATATAGATGATTTCAAATCTTATACATTTTTGATGGTAATAAAACAATATTGTCAAACATGAACAATCTGGTACTGGATTTTGGCCAATAATTCCAACAATAATTTGGTGTCAGACATTTGTGAGGAGATAACAATTGGGACTCTCAACGGTTATGCATGTGAGTAAGTTGCAAGTGACTTGGAGTTAGTAAATGGTATTATTGTTCACTCCCTTAATAGCCCTTTCTTATTGTTAGAGTTCACCCTGACACCCTCTTGTATAGGTCTTTAATGTTTTGGGGAAAAAATAACATTGCATAAATGCACAAATTATCTAACCTAACCAATATTTCCACTTCAAGTATTTTTGAGAGATCCTTTGGCTAGAGGGATAGAGGCAAAATTGACCAGAATGACAAAAATGTACTATAAAACAATTTCAGAACATTTAGGCCATTTGCCTAGAAAAGCTATGATCTTACCCATTATTTTTTGCTATGCATCTTTATGATTATATCTCTCACAGTCTCTTATCTGACTGATTTATTCCAACGGCAAAAACACACGCATGCCATTAATGAAGCAGCCACCTTTATTAAATGCAATTACTCTTTGGTAGCCCATTCCTGTAGCCTTCAGTGACAGGTGCTAGGTAAGATAAAGACAAAATTAGCTGCTGGATTGATTATCTGATGAAATGGATGATTAACACTTATGCTGCTGGTGGCTAATTTGGCCATCACAAAAAGATCAAAAAAACTTTTTTAAATGACTGAAACCATGGCATATGGGTACTCATTTGAAAGTACTTAGGAAGAGCTATCTAATGAATACCCACATGACAGGGTTTAGGTGGTTTTCGAGACTTTGCCTCCTTGTGCTTTGGATGTAGGTGGCTTCAGCATTGGAAGGGTTAACCCATCAATGCCCCAGAGTTCCTCCATAAATTGTCATCTAGATCCAAACTACCTTTGGCAATAACTTTAGTGATTTTACAAAATATTTGAAGGAGAGTTGTTGGTTATGTTCTAATCAACATTTCTCCATGAATTATCTTTTTTACGATGCCTTTACCTGAAAGATGTCATCAAAATTGTCAGGCTGCTTTTTGCCACTATGAGCATCAATGAGTTAAAAATGTGCCACATAGTTTTTTAATGTTCAGACACATCTGACAGCTTGTCATTCACTGTGGAATGGCAACATTTGCATCTACAAAGTTGCCTATTCATTTTATTTCCTGCCATACTAAATCCTGCCATTATGTAGTAACATATATGCGAAATATGTTAAATCATCCCTCAGGAATAGCACTACAATGTTAACCCTTATGCTAACTTTGACTAATATTGCCAATACAAAATGATGCAAAAAAAACTGGAAAAATGACTGAAACCCTGGCACATGGTACTCATCTGAGAGTAATCAGTGAGAGCTATCCAATAAATTTCAACATGACAGGGTTTAGATGGTTTTCAAAAATCTTCGCGTCCTGTAAGGTTTTGTATGAAAGTAGCCTGAGAGCATTGGAAGGGTTCAAAGTTTACGATACATGTAGATTATATAACCCTTCCAATGCTGAGGCTTAACTTTCATCCAAAACACAAGGATGTAAAGATTTTTGAAAACCATCTAAACCCTGTTATGTTGGTATGCATTGGAAAGCTCTCGCTGAGCTTTCTCAGATGAGTACCCATATGACAGGTTTCAGTCATTTTTTGTAGGTTTTTCGCGTCCTTTTGTATTGGCCAAATTAGCCACCAGCAGCATAAGGGTCATAGTGAGAGGACATAGTGGGAAGCACATGGTATGGTATTTCTTATCGCTTGCTTTAGCCTGCCATCCTGCTAACAGCCAATAGATGGCAGTTGCAACGGTTTGCTGCAGGATTTCTAGTGGAGTCTGAAGGCCAGCAGGTTTGGTGAGGCACCAACAGTCAGTAACCAAATGGGCATTGAACCATCAGCATCATTTATGTAACCAATGCAAAGACAAAGGATAATTAAGTAACTCAGATGCAATAGTTTCTTTTTATTCCTTAATCAAGCAATATTCAATGGTTTATAATAATGGTGTGCATAATCAGAAGATCTATTGATCTATCCTTTCAAGTTCAAGTATGTTATATGACCTTCAGAGGCGTTGTAGATGACAACCTTTCATGCATCTTACCACTTTCCTAATATGATAAACTATTAACCTTTATATGTAGGTATATATATTTACACACACATGTATATATATATATATATATATATATATATATATATATATATATATATATATATATATATATATATATATATATATATATATATATATATATATATGTGTGTGTGTGTGTGTGAATGCATGTGTATGCATGCCTATATTAGTTGTGTTTTAAATATCAGAGATTGTGATGTGTCAGCCTGCAGGCTGCGGGCAGGCTCTCTGTATGCGGCCGAGAATGATGACGGTGAGACGAGGACGAGACGAGGATGTCGGCGATGTGACCGGCATGTGGACGAGCCTCCAGCGTCTCAGGGCCCACCTGTGCCGCAATAAATAACCTGTAGACCACATGGCCAGGTGGACACGGCCACAAATCTCAATTGAATTGTTCGGCAGCAGAGCAGAGGACAGCCCCTCCTTAGGCCGGAGAGCTGGGCAAATCTGCTTAGCTTAATTGTCTAATTAGTCAGGATGAATGTGGGGATCGTGTCTGTCGTCAGCCAGCGGGACCAGCTGGCCGGCTTTCAGCCTATACCCGGCACTGTTTTTACTTAAGCCATCCTTAAATCTGTAATCTGTCTGATTAGCTGGAGTTTATACATGTCAGGCTGCATAATCTATCTACTCCATGAACATCATCACTTCCTAGTGTATAACTGATGTAATGATGATGCTTTGGATGGACAGGATCCCAATGTAGGATACACCTGAAAGCGTGATGTAAATTTCTATGGGCAATGCGTACATATCACAGATTTCTCACAGTTGGATTTTCTTGATTCAAATAACTAACTGCCTATACACACTCACACACACACACACACACATTCACAAACATATATATATATATATATATATATATATATATATATATATATATATATATATATATATATATATATATATATATATATATATATATATATATATATATACTGTACAGACGTTGAACTTAAAGGGAGTTGAAACTATCATCTGCTCGCTATCATATATTTGTAAAATAACCACATCAGTTCAGTTGCTTCGGTTCATTTTGATGACTAAATTAATGCATATTTACATGCCATTTCCATTCTCAGCATGTTTCTGTCATCATATTTCATGAATATCACTGACATATTTAGTACTAGAGGCTAAAGGATTTCTCAGAAGAGAGTAGACAGCATAACTATCAATATCACTTTGAATGCAGCTCAGCTAGTTTAGGATGTATGCACTTGTTTTTGACTCACCTTACTGTGGGCTACATTATGCCTTAATGACCTTTTAAAACCAAAGTCAAGTTGCGAATGTTTTATAGATGACAATATTATCCTTTGATGACAGGGGATACAGATACTTGGAAATATTGGCCACCCTAGGAATATGGACCACTATGATTATTCTATGAAATAATTATTAAGAAATATTGGCCACCCTCCATCTACTGCTGTTTCAGTTTTGATCGCTATTTTCTGCAAACATGCGCCACCATCAACCAACAAAAATCGTAATCAATAATAAAAAGTGTCCTAAATTTCTGAGAATTTATGGTAGGAGAATTAACCCATTGATGCCTGTAGATAAATAGCAGCCTGATTATAATATAATAATAATAATAATAATAATGATCTTTTTTTAAAGAGGGTAACTCAGTCTAATGGTAAGAATCTCCCCTAAGGCCCTCTGGCATGTTTACAAGTAGCCTGAGGGCCCCAGGGTTACAAACTAGTACGGTACATTGCTTTTAGGTATCGAGACTTGAAGGAAGGTAGAGATGGTGCACATCCGATTGCTTCAGTTAAGCCATTCCAAACTTAGGGCCCTCAGAGTATGAAATGCATTTTTGGCCAAATTATAGTGAAATCTCTCTGACAAAAGCATCTTTGGAAAGATATGTATAGGGTGTAACTGTAAACACGGCACCCTTTCGAAAGATGTGTTATGTATTCTAATTTTTCAAAGGTTTGATAGTGGTCTGTTTGTTCAATCAATGATTTTTATAGATTGCGCACTTGAAAGTGTGATATAGACTTCTCCAATGTTGACATATCACATTTTTCTCAAAGTCGGATGTTCTTGATTCAATGCAGTATCATACTCTTTCATTTACAATACTGCCACACCAGAGAAATACATCCCCTTGATCCGCAACCCAATAGGCACAGCATACTAGTACCTAGGGTATGTGCGTCTCTGGTTACACGGTTTAGCCTGGGGAAGTATTGGTCACGTGATTTTTTTCAGAAAGAGGCTGGCAGGATGTTGGCTGACTGACTGGCTGGCTGGGGGATGTCATCCTATCTAGGTCAGATAGGTTGCCAAGGAGATGGTGTCAGCAGGCAGCCAATCCTGGGGTACACAAGTTATCTATGACTTATAGTGAGAGGCAGCGAAATTTGATGATGCATGCACAGTGCCCACTCCCTGTCTACTACTCTCAGTGCCACACACATGCATGCATACACACACACACACACACACACACACACACACTGCCTTTAGACTGTTAGAAAGAATATATGGCATTCTTACCACAGCAGCTAGGTATTGTTCTCCAGGGGCTGCTCAGGAGTCCTTATCATAACAATGCATATATGCAAATTAATAATACAAATTGATTATCATTAGTAACAATTGAATCATCGTTTATATTTGGCCTCTCTAATATTTCCAATCTTGATAACATGTAGTATGGCAACAGCAATGCAATTGATATGTACAAATGATAACAATGTGTTACTATGTTTTCTGTAAACTATATTTCTAAGTAAAAACATAACATGCAGCCACCACATGTAGTGCTATAAATCAAAATTATATCCATGCTCTTCAGCCTGGCCTAGCTATCAGTATCTCTACATCTGCTACAGACGGTGACAGGTCTCTTTTTAAACGCTAATAAAATAGGAATATTACATTTCTAATTCACTTTTATTGATTTTTCAAAATTTGTCTCCATCTTTATTTCATTTTGTGTTTGACTGATTATATTAGATTGATCCTATGTGCTCTTAAGTGAATGATTGGTAGAAGTAAGATTTTCTTTTTATATACCACAGACAAACATACAATATAGTACATTACAAATACATTCTCCTTTGATCTTTGGTTTAATATAGAGCAATACATGCACATTCTCCTTTGATCTTTTCATAAATATAGTACAATTCATGTACATTCTCTGTTGACATTTGCTTAGATATGGTACAATAAATGTACATTCTCCTTTGGCCTTATTTGATGCATAGATATAGGACAATGTGTACATTCTTTAAATCTTTATATAAATATAGTACAATGCATGTACATTCTCCTTTGATCTTTGCGTACATCCTGTGTATTTCAATTTTTCACCTTTAGACCCAGCCATGAAGGAGTTAGCGCTAAGGCTACTTTCATTCAAACCACCTAAACCCTGTCATGTTGGTATTCATTAGATAGCTCTTACTGAATACTCTCAGATGAGTACCCATATGCCAGGGTTCCAGTCATTTTTGAGTATTTTTGCATGAATTTGTATTGGCCAAATTAACCACCAGCAGCATAAGGGTTAAGCAGCACTCTATTTCATTCATGTCATGTCAAGCCTGCGCTAATTACCTTCATGTTTCACAGAAAACGATGGTGATGTACTGACGGCCCTCCTTCAGCTTGACTTGGAAAAGCGCGGCGCCGCTGATAAATTGAATTTTCATGGATTTGCCTCATTGGTAAAATCAGCGTAGGAAGAAGTTAAGGTAGGGCGGGCCGCGGGTGTGAACGCGGAAACATCGTGAGTGGCTAATGTCTTTAGCGGCATTGGCCCTGACATGGGGAGGATCTGGATAGCTTTTTGTTCCCCAGGATCTGACAGAACGGATCTGGCTCAAATTTAAAGTGAATTATAGGATTCAGGTAATTTTGCGAGTGGTGTGAACGTGGCCTTTAAGTGATACCCTGGGAGTGGAGTGACAGATGCAAGGTGGAGTGGAGAAATCCACGCCGGAATAAATAACGTACTCACCTGCCTGCCACCCCTGCTGCACCCTGCACCCCCCTCCCTCCCTGTCCCCCCACACACACCTGATACCTCTATATGAATCAGGGATCCCTCCCATAATCTGTCTTTACCTGATCCCAGTAATCAGATATGGTTAAATGCTGCTGCTACTACTGCTACTACTACTACTACTACCCACCCACACACCTGATACTTCTATATGAATCAGGGATCCCCCCATAATCTGTCTTTACCTGATCCCAGTAATCAGATATGGTTAAATGCTGCTGCTACTACTACTACTACTACTACTACTACTACTACTACTACTACTACTACTACTACCCACCCACACACCTGATACTTCTATATGAATCAGGGATCCCCCCATAATCTGTCTTTACCTGATCCCAGTAATCAGATATGGTTAAATGCTGCTGCTACTACTACTACTACTACTACTACTACTACTACTACTACTACTACTACTACTACCCACCCACACACCTGATACTTCTATATGAATCAGAGATCCCCCCCATAATCTGTCTTTACCTGATCCCAGAAATCAGATATATCCTTAGACCTGGTATTTGATAGCTCCTCATAATCTGATGATAGCTGCTCATACTGGTACTTCTACTGCTGCTGCTTTTACTACTGCGACTACTGCTGTTGTTGCTGCTGCTACTGCTGCGACTACTACTGCTGCTGCTATTACTACTGCGACTGCTGCTGCTAGCTGCTACTGCTACTGCTGCGACTACTACTGCTGCTGCTGCTACTACTACTACTACTACTACTACTACTACTACTACTACTACTACTACTACTACTACTACTACTACTACTACTACTATTACTACTACTATGCTCACAGCGGACAAAAGCAGACTGAATGTTTTGATATAATCTTTCAAGTGAAGGCATAGTTGAGAAAATTTTTAAGGAGTAATGTTCATTAGACCTCAACCAATGAACTCTCCTTCAAATATTGTGTAAAATCATTTTCAATTCCCAAGGTATTGTCCAACTATCATAGATACAGACAACAATCTCTAAAGGTTCTCAAAACCCTTCCAATGCTGAGGCTACTTTCATCCAAAGAACAAGCATGTAAAGATTTTTGAAGACCATCTAAACCCTGTCATCTTGGTATTCATTGGATAGCTCTCGCCGAGTACTTTCAGATGAGTACTCATTTGCCAGGGTTTCAGTAATTTTCAGGTTTTTTGTATCATTCTTTAATGGCGAAATCATCCACCAGCAGCATAAGGGTTATGCATTAATGGGTTAAGGATGCATGAATGAGCTAGTTATCACCAACACAGGTAGGTAGTGTTTGGGTGTTACAGGTAAGAATGGGTTAATATACAGTATTGCTATATAGTTAGTAAACTAGATCATAAATATAAGGATGCTTCAGAGAGCTGTAGGATTAATGGTCGTTGTGTCTCTTTCAATATCGGTTCCCTGCGTATGTCATGACATTTCCCGATGCAACGTGATGCTGATATTTATGACAGGACATCAAACTCTCAGGCGTAGCGGTACCGAGGGAGGCCCCTAGGTGGCCCTGGTGCCCCTCTGTCCACAGGCCATTTGCATGAACGTCATAAACAATCTATCAATTAGCATAATTACGCCCAAACATGCAACTTACAAGGTCTGAGTTCGGCGGTGTCACATGGTCGCGGCAGTAAATCACCCATTTTTGCCACCGAATCGTCAAATTGGCACGTAACATTTTGCACCCAAAGTTGTAAGTAAATGGAAAGTGGCGGAGTAGCTTATTATTAGCCATATGGGATTATCCGCCCGATCAGCGGGGCCATTGTATCGGTGGCACTCCCTGCTGTGTGTGCCTGTAGCTATCAGCAATTTGACTGCTTATCAGATTAGATTGATATCGGTGGAAAATGAAAACCATTATTGCTGGCCGGTGCGCTACCTGCAGACAAATGCGCGGCAATAAATCGCGCGGCTATTGACGGCCGTGCTTTATGGGGATATGAACAACAGTGCAAGCCAACCACCTGCTTCCAACTAATAAATTCTTATCAAATGGCAATCTGCTTTTTTGCCGCGAGAATTTATTGTGTATAACAGATACATAAGCATAAATCCGATTTTGTTGATAGCGATCTGGACAGGTGTGTGGCAACAAATATTAGTGTGTGAAATCGATATTATGTAATGTGGGATCTGATACAATATGGGCAAAGTGTGGGATTTAATGGGAGGGTTGTTTTTAACCCTATGGCAATTAAAGTGCACACAGAGTTTGACACAATTGAACATAGATATCTGATAGCATGTAATTTGAAAAATAATTGAAATGGGATGTTCAGAAACAACACGAACCACAACTTTCACTTATAGATTTACAAATATTACACATGTACATGAATCATTACAAATATTGCATATTTGTAAAGATTCATGTACATGCGTTAGACTGTGGGTATGATCTGGATATAAAAAGGTTAATAACATCTAAAATATTTGCTGATGATCGAACCAACTTTCCAGGCAAATGGAAATTGCATTGAAACATCTGATCTGTCCTCATATTTTGTCTTTAATACTGTCATTTCAAGTTGAAAAAATTAAACCGAATGAAATTTGCGATTTCATTATTAATTGTTCACTCAACTGGAATCTGACATTTTGCACAAGAAACATATCAATTACTTGTACATTTCATTGTCTCTTTATTTCATCTAGCATTATCTTTATACCCAGTGCTCTACAGTAATCCTCTAATAATTAAGGAATTTCTTAGTATTGAGGATGATCTCTTATCATATTTCTTGTAATGAATTGTGGTTTTATCAATGACTATATTGGCTCAGCACTGGACTTGTAACTTGATCAAGACAATGACTTTTCTTAAATCACTGGATAATGAAAAGAGACAACATATTCTCTCAGATTTAAGTTACATTATAATATTTGCATTGAATTTCTAAATATTAACTTATACATTTATTATTCATTTACAACAACACTGACTTTATTGAGCTTTTGAATTATAATTTCTTGTACATATATGATGACTCAGCATCATGTTTTTGAATATTGGCTTCTTTTACATTTACGTTGGCACTCACACAATTACATTCATGTTTACCCAACATTAAGCTTTTAAATAGACACATTTCCAATGATTCTGCATTGAGTCTTTGAATATCAACTTCTTTTACATTTACATTGATGCTACAAAGAGTTTTTGAGTATCATTTTTGTATAACATGCATAATTACATTGACTGAACAAAAAGCATTTAAATAGTAATTTCTTGAACATTTCCAATGACTCAGCATTGAGATTTTAAATAGCAACTTATACATCTATATTAATCAAGCATTGACTATGTATGTAGTTTGTAAATTTGTAAATGAACATAAGCATTTCTTTATATATGTTAAACTTGTAAACTCTGCATTGAGTTTTTTTTTTACTTTATGTATTACATCTTTGGAAATTGACAATTATTATTCTCTGTGTGAGTTCTATGATTTTGATCATGCCTGTGTATTTTTGTGTATTTATATTGACGATGCATTTAGTTTGTAAATATATATAAGTATTTCTTTATGTACAATACATGTTGACTCTGCATTGGTTTTTTACTTAATGTAATATATCTTTGGAGATTGACAATTATTCTCTGTGTGAGTTCTATGATTTTGATCATGCCTGTGTTCTCTTTGTGCCTAGTGTTCTCCGATCAGGGCGTCAGGCGGGTGGCGTTAATCCTGCCGAAGCCTGAGGTCCTCTCCCCATTTGGCCGCCGTAATTCAGTTACAGGTCCGCCTAATAGACTTCTGTATTAAGGTAAATATTGTACTGCCCGCAGCCCGTTCCTCCTCCTAGTGCCGGCATCATAAGATGATCACGCACATTTGCAAAACCTACATGGGCCTAATAAATGCCAGTCTGTGATTTTTGTTGCCCCAAGAGCTGTTAAGCCGCCCGGGGTCCCAGGTGGCGGAGAGAGGTGCGCCAGATGAGCCGCCGCACTAAAGATGCAATTCAGTCAGCTTTTTCGGCGTTGATGACACAAAATTGTTGATGGTTAAGGCGAGAATTGTGATAATTTGCAATAAAGTAGCCAAATGTGGCATGAAATGAAATGAGGTGTCTCCTTTCGCGGGCGCTTTGAGCCGCAATAACAAATGACGTCACATGACCCCTTGCGATTGGACGCATTAACGCCTGATGAATGGGGCGAAAATTAGACACCATCTTTGGGCGGATGCTGTCAGCTAGTATTACCAGGTGTCGGGCATTGTTCTTTATCCAAAACTTCCCATTGTTGCTGCCCTCTCTCTCTTCAGTCACAGTAATGGTGACTTTGTGCACCTTTGAGTCTCGGGTAATACGGTATTAGCAGTGAGATATGGGCGAGTGTGCGATACGGTGTCATTGCGGGGCCAAGTGTAATCAGAGATGAGAGGGGTAGTTTTATACTGGGAGTAATATCTCTTGTCATACTTAACACCTGAGCTGGCTACACTACACCTTAGCTTACTGTGGAGATGGTCTATATTACTGCATGCATGCTGCCTTATACTGTGCGTAGTGAGGAAGAAGAGAAAATAGAAATGGTAGTAGATACATGTTAGTTTTTTTCTTTATCTCTTTTTGAAAATAAAAGAAATGCTGGTAACTTATTTAATATTTGCCAATACACCTATTTTTTCACTCCTAATGAAACCAAAATCACTACTACTACTACTACTACTACTACTACTACTACTACTACTACTACTACTACTACTACTACTGCTTTCAATTCTACTTCTATTACTACTACTACTACTACTACTACTACTACTACTACTACTACTACTACTACTACTACTACTACTACTACTACTGCTTTCAATTCTACTTCTATTACTACTACTACTACTACTACTACTACTACTACTACTACTACTACTACTACTACTACTACTGCTACTACTACTACTATCACTACTACTACTACTACTACAATTTCTACTACTACTACTACTACTACTACCACCACCACCACTACTACTACTACTATTTCTACTGCTGCTGCTACTGTTGCGGGCCTGCATTTAGGCTACAGTGGTGCTTAATCTTGAATATGTGATACAAACATGTTTGAGAGGTGCTGGGAGGATGATGTTTTGTTGCAGGAGGAGGATGAGGATGTCTTTGTTTGGATAGCCCCCTGCAGTATGAGTGTTAGCAGAGTCTATTGCCACAGGTCATATAAGCTTGTGTAAGATGCACACAATGAGAGGTAATAGTGTGTGGAGTATGCTGTAATGAGATTGTAAGTTACATAAGCTATTAGCTTATCCTGTCAATGAAACTCTCTGGCAGACAACCATATATCACCCAGTGTCTGTGTGAGCTGGTGCTGTGCAGGCAGATTGGATATTGCTATTGTCAACGGAGCTGAGAATCCAATATTACAGGTGCTAGCACTTCCTATTGTAAGAGTACAATCAGTCAATATTTGAACATCATTATGCGTTTATCACCTAAAGACATTGAACAACTCCATATTTTGAACATTTTCTGGTAGTACAACCATTCAATTTAAATCTCTGTACTTTGAACACTTTCTAGTAGTGCAACCAGTCAACTTGAACATCTCTATGTTTTGAACACTTTCTAGTAGTACAACCAGTCAACTTGAATCTCTATACTTTGAACACTTTCTGGTAATACAACCAGTCAACTAGAACATCTGTATATTTTGAACACTTTCTGGTAGAACAACCAGTCAAGGTAAACATTTCTATACTTTGAACACTTTCTGGTAGTTCAACCAGCCAATTTAAACATCTTTTTACTTTGAACACTTTCAACCAGTCAACTTGAACATTTGTTTACATTGAGCACCTTCATGCTATGAACACTTCTACCTGTAACTGTCCGAAAATAGTTTTCTAATTTTCTAGTTTTCCTTTTATATTTTCTTCTCTTCTTAGCTCATTCATGTGAAGAATTTTCTTCTTTCAACAAAGAAATGTTTGAAAATAGTAGGGAAATCAACACAAATCAGCTTAGTATTTGAATAATTATTTGAATTTTGATTCAGATATTACTTTGTGGATTCACTGTGGTTTAGTGGTTATAATGCTTGGTAATCAAGCTTGGGTTCGCAGGTTTGAGTCTCTCCTGGATCCCAATAGTGAGTTTGCCTGGTTGCTTTATAAATGTGTAGTGTGGCATTGTAGGGGGCTCTCTATGGTGCTCTTGCACCTGAAAGACCCTTGACACTATTCTTGAAGAGAAGGAAATTTCTTCCCAGTTCCAGGTTTTTCTTCTCGCCGGGAAGCTCCTAAGCTGTTGAATGCAACGTAAAAACCAATTCCTTCTTTCCTTCAGGTATTTTTTTGAAACACTTTTTAAAGAGATACCTTAGCAATTGTCAGCGCTGTTTTGACCCATACTGGTGAAAAAAGGTTAACAGTTTTAAATATATTTTATGGTATAGGATATTTTAACCGAAGACTTTTGTGAAAGAAAATTCCTTATGAAGCATTCTTTTATCAAAATAGTTGAGTTTGCTGAAGGTTTGTTGATGCATTTCATTAAATTAAGAAAACATGCCTGTATTATGTAATGACATGACAAAATTCCTTTTAGAGTCAACTGAAAAGGGCCATGGACAATTATAATAAATCATCATTAAATCTATTCTAAGAGAGATTTCCTTCAGCACTGAGAGTTGAGCTGAGCTGAAAATCTGTGTCAGCCTTCCAGTAGGTTATTATAAAGGTAGAGACTGAAATAACTCATTCTCAGAGAAGATATTTTTTGCTAAGCATCGTTCTATTACAAGAGAAGAGTAGAACTGAATGCTGTCTGAGAATAATGCAGAGATTTTATTAAGGTAAAATGAAAAAACCTTTCCAGAGAAGTTTTTTTTTTCTTTTTGAATATGTATATTATGAGAATAGAACCAAAAGCTGTGGTAGTAGTTCAGGAAGATATATTATAAAGGTGTAGAATGAAATTACCTATTCTCAGAGACGGAAGTCTTTGTCTTTTTAAATGAGTATAATATGAGAATAGAACCAAAAGCTGTGTTTGTAGTTCAGGAAGATATATTATAAAGGTGTAGAATGAAATTATCTATTCTCAGAGAAGTCTTGGTCTTTTTAAATGAGTATATTATGAAAATAGAACCAAAAGCTGTGGTTGTAGTTCAGGAAGATATATTATAGAGGTGCAGAATGAAATGACCTATTCTCAGAGAAGAAGTTGTTTTTTTCTGAGTGCGTACATTATGAAAGTAAAGCCCTTGCATGTCGGAGTATCCCGGTAGGATATTATAGAGATGTAGGCTGAAATTAATACATGATTAGGAGCGATTCTCCTGGGTTGTTATCAGGGGAGAAAAACAAGAGCTGGCGCTGCCGTTGAAGCGTTCGCCGAGAATGGAACATAACGTGGACATCAGAGTTCGCATGTTGCGATCGCTCTTTTCATCTCGGCTGCCCTCCCAGGCGACGAGCGCCAAGAGCCGGGCTTAAGTGGCAAACAAGGTTCCATCGCTCAGAGTAATTCTTTGCGACTGACTTTTATGTCGTAATTAACCACACTTGTGAGGCACTTGTCAGCCCTGGATCTCGCAATTAGCCTTTTTAACTGATATAAAATGTGAACACTCACGTAAGGGAAGACGTGCAAGTTCTTCCCTGTGAGCAACAACCAACATAGTGCTGAGAATCACAGGTCATTAAAGGATTCAACTCTCAAGCCCGAATGATACTTGAACATAGGTTTTGAATTTTAAGTCAGAACCCACGTTTACCATGTGTGAGAAATTTAAGGTTTCGATTTTAAGTCAGAACCCACGTTTACCATGTGTGAGAAATTTAAGGTTTCGATTTTAAGTCAGAACCCACGTTTACCATGTGTGAGAAATTTAAGGTTTCGATTTTAAGTCAGAACCCACGTTTACCATGTGTGAGAAATTTAAGGTTTCGATTTTAAGTCAGAACCCACGTTTACCATGTGTGAGAAATTTAAGGTTTCGATTTTAAGTCAGAACCCACGTTTACCATGTGTGAGAAATTTAAGGTTTCGATTTTAAGTCAGAACCCACGTTTACCATGTGTGAGAAATTTAAGGTTTCAGTATTAAGCCAGGACCCACGTTTGATATGTGTGTGAAAGTTAAGGTTTCAATTTTAAGGCAGGACCCACGTTTACTATGTGAGAAATTTGAGGTTTCAATTCTAAGGCAGGACCCACGTTTACTATGTGAGAAATTTGAGGTTTCAATTTTAAGGCAGGACCCACGTTTGATATGTCTGAGAAAGTTAAGGATTCAATTTTAAGTCAGGGACCCACGTTTGCCATGTGTGAGAGATATACGGATCCAATATTAAGTCCGGATCCACAGTTACCATGTGTGAGAAAGTTAGCAGTGACTTTGGGTTAGTCAGACCTGGGTAGGGGTCCATACCGTTAAAATTATACGGTATGGTACGGTTCCGGTATTTTTTATACGGTTCCGGTATTCTAACGGTACCGATACTGGTTACTTTCTTTACTTTGTCGGTGTTTTCGAAATTCTGTCGCGCGCGTTAGTGCTTGGAAAAGTGTGGTGGGGCTGGACTAGCACCATGTAAAATACATAGCGTGGCCCTCTCCACACTTTTCCAAGTACTACTGCACGCGTTAGTATCTATCGTAGTGCAGTTTCAATGGCGGCCTGCACTGGATGAAGCGATCGCGATGTATTTCCCCGCCGAGCCCGCGTCTCTGCACTCTTTTCCGCCTTGCCTGCTATATCAGCAGCGAGGCGGCTTATTCATAGTACCGGTAAAAAAATACCGGCTACTATTTATACGGTTTATTACCGGTATTTTCGGGCGGAGTATCGGTACCCTCACGGTACGGGTATACCGGTGTGGACCCCTAGACCTGGGGTGAGTCTATGGCTTTCCTTTCAAGAGCACTACACTTTCCTCCATCATTAACCATTAAGGTACTAATAATTTGGTCTTGATTGGCAGGAAAAATGATGATAAATGAAATACAAAATCAAAACTAAAACCAGTTGCTACAAGAAATGGATTTGAATATGCATTGTTCAGCAACAAATCATGGCGATATTGCTTACATGTACTAAATATTGTGATTTACTGTAAGTAGAAGAAGTGAGGACTTGTTTTAAGGAAATTAGTTTTAAATGTTTGAAAGGTTGCTCTGTTATTTGATATTCTGAAGCCAAATATCCACAATTGTAATATTTTGCAATTTTCACTAAAAACATTTTTGACTCCTGAATAGTTCATTTAAAAGGCATCAGGACAGTTTTGTAAATTTCTTTGTTACACTATCAGAGAGAGATTTACTGAATAGAAAGGCTTGCTCAACAGCCATTTAAATGGCCTGTGGAGATTGTTTGAGATTGCCTTTACAATAAGAAAGCAAAGGGAGGTGGCTGACTTGCCTTGGTGCTTTTCATTCAAGATGCATTTATCATTGCGGGGTTTATGGGCAGTTACTCTCTCTAGCATTTGTCACTGTCATTGCAGCATTTTCATGTCATTTTTCATCCTCTATTTATGACCTGTTTTGTTGTTGTCATTTCTGTATGAAATATGAACCTGCTTTTTTTGGCTGTGGACTTTGATTTTGGAAATTTCAAGATTTGTTCCAGTGATAGAATTCATTTTACTGGTATTTGAGCATCTCCAATTCACTTTATAACACATTCATTTTTAGAGGTTGTTGTACAAACAACAACCTATATTCAGTTCGCTTTTGTTGTCTTGCATTCCCGGGGGGGGTCCTGGGAGCTGGTTGATGCATTTTCCCTATGTTGTCTTACATGGCATTTTTGGAAAATTCTAGGCGAATGATCTGGAGAGTGGGGTGTGGTGGGGTCGTTTTGTTTAATGTTTCTGTTAGAGTTGGGTGTGTAGTTTATAGAGTTTGTTTCATTGTTTCTGTGGGTTGCCTAGTTTTTTTTTGGTGGATTTTTACGTGTTTATACATTACGTTTTCTTCACTCCAATACGATTCTGTAGCGCGTCTGGTCTGGTGGGGCGGCCGTTGGATGCGCATGCGTGGGTGGATGCGCATGCGTGGGTTTTCTGCATATTTAATGCGATCGGCTAATCACGTGACAGCACCACGTGGTTTGTCTCTGGTGAATTATCCAATGAGCGGTCTCACTGCCTCACCGTCACACCACGTGGTACTCTTTCCCGCGGTTTATTAACCAATGAGCGGCTATTTGTATTTCTTTTTGTACTATTTTACTTACGTGTTCATTCACGTATTTCTTACATTGGCTAGGTTACCCTCCGCCATTTTGAATATCGGTTTTGCCGAAATTTGCACCCCGATTTCAAAGCTTTCGTTTGTGGCCATCTCTAACTCTAAAATTCTGAAACCAAAAGAATTAACAAGCCAAGTATCTATATTATTAAGATTAATTCTTTTGGTTTCGGAAAATCGAAAATATTTTGAGATATTTGTCAACACGCATCGATGGTGGCGTGAACATGGCGATGGGTCGGGTTTGACGAAATTTGCACCCCGATTTCAAAGCTTTCGTTTGTGGCCATCTCTAACTCTAAAATTCTGAAACCAAAAGAATTAACAAGCCAAGTATCTATATTATTAAGATTAATTCTTTTGGTTTCGGAAAATCGAAAATATTTTGAGAGTGGATGCGCATGCGTGGGTTTTCTGCATATTTAATGCGATCGGCTAATCACGTGACAGCACCACGTGGTTTGTCTCTGGTGAATTATCCAATGAGCGGTCTCACTGCCTCATCGTCACACCGCGTGGTACTCTTTCCCGCGGTTTATTAACCAATGAGCGGCTATTTGTATCCCTCTTACTACTATTTTACTCACGTGTTCATTCACGTATTTTTTACATTGGCTAGGTTACCCTCCGCCGTTTTGAATATCGGTTTTGCCGAAATTTGCACCCCGATTTCAAAGCTTTCGTTTGTGGCCATCTCTAACTCTAAAATTCTGAAACCAAAAGAATTAACAAGCCAAGTATCTATATTATTAAGATTAATTCTTTTGGTTTCGGAAAATCGAAAATATTTTGAGATATTTGTCAACACGCATCGATGGTGGCGTGAACATGGCGATGGGTCGGGTTTGACGAAATTTGCACCCCGATTTCAAAGCTTTCGTTTGTGGCCATCTCTAACTCTAAAATTCTGAAACCAAAAGAATTAACAAGCCAAGTATCTATACTATTAAGATTAATTCTTTTGGTTTCGGAAAATCGAAAATATTTTGAGATATTTGTCAACACGCATCGATGGTGGCGTGTTGACCACGGCGATTAGTACATTCTCAATGGTACCTCGCCGATTCCTGTCAATTTCATCAAGCTATCTCCCCCCGATCACAATATGACTACCTACCTGGATAGATGAGATCCTCATCTATCTGATTCAATCATTTTTTTAATTCAACTTCAGGTTGGAAGCGAAAAAATAGCTTTTCGCTACAACCGGAAGTTGATTTTTTTGATATAGCGAGATTAGGGCATTGATATGCATTGTGTGCATTTCACACAAAAAACATACTTTTTTCAATAAATTGTCACGTCGCCGTTTCTGGGTCAAAATTTACAAATGGCCCATCAAAGTGTTCGCAACAAATAGGGCTTTTACCCTATTATCATAACTTGTTGCTTATATTTGTAATTTTTGAAAAAAAATGGCGACTTCGGAAAAAAACGGCAAAAACGGCTTTTTGGAATGTTGATTTAGGAACCCTGGCGAAATTCTAAATTTACTTATTAATTTCGCCACTAAAACCGGAAAAAAAGTTTCAACTTCAAGAAAACAGACTCTAAATAATCCATCCTGCCCATTTGTGGATTTTCTTTGATCCCCACAATCGTAAGAAAACAACTTTGAAAAAAACGGAAGTAGTAAATATTTTTATCGCGATTTCAGCAGTCAGTATATATACCCTTCTCACCATGAGTGTAGTATGCAGTCCTGAAGTTAGCAGACCTTTAATCCTGCCATCCCTTCCGTTCTCACTGTTGTTGTATTTTAGATAAAGATATGATTTTAATTGTTTTGGGTGACAGGAAAAGTGTGTACTGTTATAATTTATTGGTCACAAACTTATAAGCCCAAAGAGCATGTAATGCGAATGCATGGGATGGCAGGGTTAATGGTCTGCATACTTCAGGATTGCATTTTCACTCATGGTGAGAAGGGTGCCAAGGGACATAACTGCAGGCAGCACTCATAGAAACTGGCTTCGACATCATACTGCATCTACACCAAAGAGCATCATAGGAACTTGATTCAACTGACAACCCAAAATAGTAAGCATACATTAAATTGAAATAAATACAAAAGTATCAATACAAAACTATCACTCAATATACAATTTTATAAAAACACATCCACAAAATATAGAAACCATGCAAATCTTCACTGTCCCTCAAACAAAACAATTACTGTTTAAAGAAGATATTGTGTCGGTGTGATAATATAAGATTGCATTTGGTGAGATATGTTTTGTGTTGATATTTTTGTGTTGCTTTGATGGTATGTATGACTCTAAATAATCCATCCTGCCCATTTGTGGATTTTTTTTGTTCCCCACAATCGTAAAAAAACAACTTTGAAAAAAACGGAAGTAGTAAATATTTTTATCGCGATTTCAGCAGTCAGTATATATACCCTTCTCACCATGAGTGTAGTATGCAGTCCTGAAGTTAGCAGACCTTTAACCCTGCCATCCCTTCCGTTCTCACTGTTGTTGTGTTTTAGATAAAGATATGATTTTAATTGTTTTGGGTGACAGGAAAAGTGTGTACTGTCATAGAAACTGGCTTCGACATCATACTGCATCTACACCAAAGAGCATCATAGGAACTTGATTTACCTGACAACCCAAAATAGTAAGCATACATTAAATTGAAATAAATACAAAAGTATCAATACAAAACTATCACTCAATATACAATTTTATAAAAACACATACACAAAATATAGAAACCATGCAAATCTTCACTGTCCCTCAAACAAAACAATTACTGTTTAAAGAAGATATTGTGTCGGTGTGATAATATAAGATTGCATTTGGTGAGATATGTTTTGTGTTGATATTTTTGTGTTGCTTTGATGGTATGTATGATTATTTTTTCAGGTTGCATGGTGTAGGTGAAGTAGCAGACCTGAAGTATGCAGGCTTCTACCCTTTGATGCCGATGCCGGTCCCATACCCCTTCAACCCAGTGCTCGGGCCCAAGCAGCATCTCCCTGTATTGTATCGCCCAAGATGCAAAACAAACGAAAATACTGATCAAAATAAAGGGAAAATTACAAAGTTTGTGTTTCTGATGTATTTTTTAACACTATTAGGTATGATAGAAAGATAAAGAAGTTCAAAGAATGGGAATTTTTTTTGAAATTGTTCTAGACTGATATTTAATGTACATTCACAAACTGGCTCTTATAGTTGTATTTCTTGGCACTATTAGGTGTGATAAAAAGATAAAGAAATTCAAAAATAGGGAAGTTTTTTTAAGTGCGGATTTAGATAGAAATCTTATGAAAAGTTTGGAAGATATGTGTTTCAGATGTATTTTTTGGCACTATTAGGTGTGATAAAAAGATAAAGAAGTTCAAATAAAAGGAAATTGTTTTAAATTGCTCCAAACTGATATTAATGTCTATTCACAAACTTGGTTTTTGATTAAAAAGTCTAAGTATCATCAGCAGCATTACAAGTGTGTATCAGTCTATTTTAGGTTTAAGTACAAAGTTATTGCATGCATATTGGGTTTCTTGTAGTGCTGGACCTGCTTTAGTGGCGGAAGATCATGGCCAGGGGCATATGTCCCTTAAGGGGCCATATGGTTGATATTTGTGCATGTTTGCATTCAGGCAGTGTTTGGCCATTTTCATGTAAAGGTAAGTCACGGACTAAAGTTCTTCAGGCAGCAGCATATTAGTTGTGGCAAGCATGCTGCTGGTGGGGTTTTGTTGGCTGTCATTTGCAGTGCTGGTTGTAGGCTTTTCCCATTCATGTTTGGTGATCTACTGGATTAGTGGTGGTGAGTTTGCCATAGTTTCTTGGATAGCTAGGAGTGGGTTATAGTTTTCGAAAATATTTGAGGGAGGGTTTTAGATAGAATTCTTTTGAAAAAATTGAGGGATATGTGTTTCAGTTGTATTTTTTGGCACTATTAGGTATGATAAAAAGATAAAGAATTTCAGTGGAAGGGAAATGTTTTAACTGTCCAGGTTTGGGGGTTTTGGAGCATTTTTCCAGGGAAAAAATTGAATAGTTTGTGTTTCTGATGTATTTATTGGCACTATTAGGTATGATAAAAAGATAAAGAAGTTCAAGAAAGTTGAATTTTTTTTAAAATGTTCTAAGCTGATATTTAATGTCCATTCACAAGCTTGGCTCTTATAGTTCATCATCAGGTAGCAAAATCACATAATCCAGGAACATATGCCCCTTAAGGGACCATAAGGTTGATCCTTGTGCATGTTTGCACTCAGGCAGTGTTTGGTCATTTTCATGTAAAGGTAAGTCACGGACTAATGTTCTTCAGGCAGCAGCAGGTAAGTTGTGGCAAGCATGCTATTGGTGGGGTTTTGTTGACTCTCATTTGCAGTGCAGGATGTGGGCTTTTCCCATTCATGTTTGGTGATCTACTGGATGAGTGATGGTGGGTTTGTCATAGTTTCTTGGATAGCTAGAAGTGGGTTATAATTTTGGGAAATATTTGGGGGAGGGTTTTAGATAGAATTCTTATGAAAAAATTGTAGGATATGTGTTTCAGATGTATTTTTTGGCACTATTAGGTATGATAGAAAGATAAAGAATTTAAGGAAAAAGGAAAATGTTTTAAAATGCTCCAAACATATATTTAATGTCCTTTCACAAAGTTGGCTCGTATATTTTTTCATCTGGTTGCAATATCACATGAACCAGGGGCATATGCCCCTAAAGGGTACATAAGGTTGATCCCTGTTCATGTTTGCTTTTAGGCAGTGTTTGGCCATCTTCATGTAAATGTTTTGTGTTACTTTGATGATATGTCAGATGTCAAATTTTTAACCCCGCCCCCCATCGCTCTCTTTTTCTGAAGTATGTGTGTTAAAATGTTCATGTTTATATTTGGCGGATAGGCTTAGTGATTAGTTTAGTTTGTCAAAAGTTGCATTTTATTTATGCGTGCTGAATTTTAGGTTATGATGAAATTTTTTATTCGCTGTTTAACTGTTGGTCTTTTTTAATATTTGAGAGCCGGCACTTATTTTAATGCATGGGCTTTGTTGTATATACTTAGCTTATGTGTTAACATTTTGTGTTGTGGGGGAGAGTCACAAGCCTCTGTTAAGGGGGAGTGGATTTTTGGCTGTTGGCAACATGTTTGATTTTGATGTGGTGTTATTTGCAGGCAGCCAGTCAGTTTGTTACATGCATCAGTGATTGACTTTAACATTTTCAGACAGGAGCAGATTTGGCTCCCAGGATTTTAAGTTTAGGGGCTATTAAATTCCTGTGCGGCCACCACGACGGTATGGTTTTGCCAGGGGTGCATTGTCCAGGTTTGGGGATCTTGGGGCATGCTCCCAGGGAAAAGTTTGAAAGGTTTGTGTTTCAGCTGTATTTTTTGGCACTATTAGGTATGATGAAAAGATAAAGAATTTCAAAAAAAGGAAAAGTTTTTAAAATGCTTTAAGCTGATATTTAATGTCCGTTCACAAACTTGGCTCCTATAATTCATCATCTGGTAGCAAAATCACATGGTTCAGGGGCATATGCCCTTTAAGGGACCATAAGGTTGATCCCTGTGCATGTTTGCATTCTGGCAGTGTTTGGCCATTTTCATGTAAGGGTAAGTCACGGACTAAAGTTCTTCAGGCAGCATTAAGTAAGTTGTGGCAAGCATGCTATTGGTGGGGTTTTGTTGACTGTCATTTGCAGTGCAGGATGTGGGCTGTTCCGTTCATGTTTGGTGATCTACTGGATAGGTGATGGTGGGTGGTGAGTTTGTCAAAGTTTCTGGATAGCTAGAAGTGGGTTATAGTTTTGGAAAATATTTGAGGGAGGGTTTTAGATAGAAATCTTATGAAAAATTTGAAAGATATGTGTTTCAGATGTATTTTTTGGCACTATTAGGTATGATAAAAAGATAAAGAATTTCATAAAAAAGGAAAATGTTTTATAGTGCTCCAAACTGATATTAATGTCTATTCACAAACTTGGTTTTTGATTAAAAAGTCTGTAAGTATCATCAGCAGCATTACAAGTGTGTATCAGTCTGTAACCACTAACGAAAAAACACAAAAATCAGAAAAATTTCAAAATAGCAAAATATTAAAAAAACAAAAAATTGCAAATGATTAACTACAAAAAGACATACAAGGAATCAACCTCTTGACGCCACTGGCGTCTATCTTGTTATAGTTTCTTTCTGTATGAAATATGAACTTAAAAAAGAACCTTTTTTGTAGCTTGATTTCTGATTCGGTAAGATGGGTTCTCATGATAAAATCATTGGGATAGAGAAAATGTTAAAATCTCGAGTTGTTGGCAAAGATCAAAGAAACATACATTTGTATCCACTTTCCGAATGAAATATGAACTTCGAATGTGAGGAATCCTTTTTACGACTTGATTTCTGATTTCATGCATTAGGATCATGAGATAAAATCGTTGGGATTTGGGAAATGCTGAGGTCTCGAGTAAGCTGGGCGGGATCAGAGAAACGGCAAAACACTCTAGCCGTAAGCTAATTAGCAACACATATTACTACACTGCGACAAGCAGTCGGCCCTAGAATTAGATTTGAGTGTTAATTTTTGGACCACTGCTTGTCGTCAGCGCACGGAAAAACCTGGCAGCTCACATGTCTAGAATCCAAAATGGCCTCCGTTGAGACGGGCACGAATCGTGTGACAGAGCCTGGGTTATGTATGGCAGGATTAGCACTTGTTAAAGAAGAAATGTGGGGCAATTATAATGATCAGGCTGACGGCTTAACATGAACTGGAAGGGGCCTTGTCGAAAACAGTTGATATTTGTAGCTAACAAAGCACAAGTGTACTTTGTTAATGGAGGCCGCGATGAGCATTTCTTTATTAAACTTGACAGAGGCCAGCAAGTTGTCGTTCTGGATAATTCCTCTTTGCCGTTGAAAGACGCCGGCATATATCTTTAATGCATGTGTTTAATGAGTGAAATGTGTTGTTTGTGGGATGAGGCAGGCGCTGTTTACCTCAGCTTAAAGGCTCAGCAGGTGGGGCAGCTACAGGCTTAAAGGTCAAACAATTTACATCATGCCTTAACCCTTACGCTGCCGGTGGCTAATTTGGCTTTGACAAAATGATGCAAAAAAACATGAAAAGTGATTGAAACCCTAGCAAATGGGTACTCATTTGAGAGAACTCAGCGAGAGCTTTCCAATGAATACCAACATGATAGGGTTTAGATGGTTTTCAAAATCTTTGCATCCTTGTGCTTTGGATGAAACTAGCTTCAGCATTAGGAGGGTTAAAGATGCTACAACCCGACAGATATTCAAGCTAGTTGATCTTTTAAGAACCTTGTCAATTCACATCATCAATTACCTTTTAAACAACTTAGTTGTTTGAAAAAAATCTCAAAAAACACCATCATTTTATGAACAGCAACAGAAATGAAATTGTTTGAAAAGGGATTTAAAGGTCAAACTTGTGTCATGCTTTTAAAGATGTTACTACACCCTACAGATTTTGAAACCAGATGATCTTTAGATAACCTTGTCAATTTACATCATCAGTAAGATTTTCAAATCACCACATTTGTCTGAATAAAATCTTTTAAGACCCAATTTAAACAGATTGAAATCTACAAATTTCTTTTCTCTTTGAAATATTTGACCACTTCATGACAGATTTTATTTCTATATTTTCAATTTTATCAATCATGCCTCCTTTTAAGTAAAAAATTCAAAGAATTTAGAAGATATTTTTTTATGTCTCACTCCAGCATCTCTCTCACTGTAAACCTTTGATTTTCATCATCATCACCACCACTGCAATTATCTTCATCATCATCATCATCATCATCATCATCATCAAGAAGCAAATATATTTTAAACTTTCTCTTTTCTTCATCATCATCATCATCATCATCATCATCATAAACAACATCCTCCTTATCATAATCGGCAGCAGCATCATTGACTTCATCCTCATACATCCTGTATAGTCATTTTCATACACTGCATTTCAACAAAATTTCACATTAGTACCATCTGGGATCATCTCAATCATTTTGACTATGATTATTATCATTATCAGCAGCAGTAGCAGTATTATCATTATCACCATCATTTTAATCAATATCATTATCTCCATCATCATCATCATCATCATCATCATCTTCATCATCATAAATCCAGTACATAATCTTTTTCATACACTGCAATTCAATAAAATTTCACCATTTTGTACCATAACCTCAATCATTATCACTATGATTGTTATTATTATAATAGTCATCAGCATTAGCTTCAGCAACAGCAGTATTATCATTATCATCATTTTAATCATTATCATTATCTCCATCATCATCATCATCATCATCATCATCATCATCATCACCATATAGAGGTACAACAATCATCATCATCATCATCATCATTTCAGACTGCCCCACAAGCTGTAATGCCACCTGAGATATTGACTACATTTATTACACACTCTATTTCCTTAGCTTCCATATTGATGATCTAAGGGGGGAGTAGAGGGACATGTCCAACACGAGAAACCATATCTCCTGGACGCTCTCCAGCCAGCTGACCGGTGGTCAGCCGCTGGGGACGTATTCTACATCCACCCATTAGAGCCGCGATGCCCAGTGGTCACTCTTGGTGTGTAATAAGCTGAGTGCTAGCTCCAGACCTTCCTCTCAATGTCTGTAGGGATCCACTCCGCCTTTCCCGGCCAGTTAATGTTCCACTGTCATAGCGGATTATCCGAGCATCTCTCAGCCAGCAATGAAAGGCCATCTCCTGAGACATTCCTCGGGTGACAGGCCACGTCAATTTCACTCCGCCTCATAATAGGAATTAGTGCGATCTCTAGCATTTGATTTCAGTCCGCTAATTACTAATGTAGATACTTGTCACAACTGATTAGACTTATTAGTGGCTGAAATTAAATACAATAAACTGTCTATAGAAAAAGCCTCGGTGGATTTGAAATAGATTAGGATTGTGTCAGGAGTTATGTGTGATTTGTGCTACGAGGCTCCAGTGGGCTTGTAGGGGTTGGCCGTGGATGTTATTGTGGTTAGGACCCAATCCATTTGGAGAGAGAGCATCTTCGTGAAGGAATATGTGCAGTTACATTATTAATGAAGACGTAATCCTCTGAGGGGCTCTCTCTCTCTCTCTCTCTCTCTCTCTCTCTCTCTCTCTCTCTCTCTCTCTCTCTCTCTCTCTCTCTCTCTCTCTCTCTCTCTCTCTCTCTCTCTCTCTCTCTCTCTCTCTCTCTCTCTCTCTCTCTCATTCTCTCTCTCTCTC
>OZ012685.1:21227034-21242034 GCA_963942565.1 Maea johnstoni
CCGAGGGTATCACATACACCACAGCTTCCGAGAAGTCTAGGTGGCTTGTACATATATATATATATATATATATATATATATATATATATATATATATATATATATATATATATATATATATATATATATATATGTATATATATAATTATCTTTTTTTATTTAAAAAAAAAAATTCAAATATTTTTAGGTTTAAACAGATGTACATTATTTATTTTTCCTTCCAAGTACATAATCATGGCATTTGAAAAAATATATATTACAGTTTGCTTAGCCCTACTTGAAAACAAGAGAATTTAATTATTTCCATTTTGTTACGGAATCTTCTAGTTCGATACCAAAAGTTAGCACCCAAATGTGCTTATTTATATTTCATTATTGTTGCCATTAGAAAAACTTTTGTAGAGAAACTTTTGGGCTATATCATTTCAAAATCGGGCTACTCATCATTTCTACGAGCTATCAATTTTGCCACGGACGAAAAGTTTGCGAGAAGTTGCGAGTATTTATGACTTGCCTCACTTCACCCTGCCTCCACTCCACGGTGTTCGGTTACATTAGCGCATGATAGATTATAGAAAAGTGACGTAGAGAACCATTGAGAAAATGGATGCCACTTAGGGAGCGGGAGAATTACAGTGCTTAATGCAAGATCAAAGCCGCGCAAGTATTCTTCACAACTATTCCATTGCCATCTCTCACGAAGAAAAATGGAGAGAGACCATGATTAATTCCAATAAATAATGGAGGTTTTAATGGCCTGTTTTCGGCCGGAGATTTACGCCGGCTCTGTTGTCGTAATTTCAGCGAAGTTAATCAGCAGAAATCCACATTTTATTGAGAATTATTGGGGGGTATTTAACCCCCGTGGAAGGATGCAGAAATTCCTCATGTCTGCATGACAGCGGTAAAATAGCGGGCATGAATTAGGTGGGGAAATATGTGTTGGGGGGGACAGGAGTCAGTGTGAAATTCCCTAGAAAATACAGTGCCATTACTAGGCGCGGACCTCTGCCAGAATGCCGCGCTTTCCTCCTGCATCAGAAATTGGCACGACAAATCATACATTGGCCCCAGGCATGAGCACCTGAAATAGAGGTTGCAATTTATGGCAGTGTCTAACATCAGCCACTTTGTCAATAATCTCCAGTCAGGAGGGGACCATTCATTACTCCCCATGCACTGTACACGCTAGTTCACCCAGAGAATAAATGCTCCCTGAGGTAAAATGAATCCTTGTCGGCCATTACCCAGCCCGCTTCTGCAATATTTTTGCATCGCAGCATTTTTGTTTAATGCGCACCCATATATTTCAGCAGGTGTTTGGGGGCCCAGTCATTGTGAAGGATAATTGTACTTTAGTGCATAGTTTATTTGGGATAAAGTATAAATCAACCAATTAGGACATTAGATGTAACTCCCTTTGGAATGCTGATTTGTCGTTTGTGTCAATTTCATTCAACGGGCGTTTGTTTCACGCATCCTGGACTATGATGACATTTTTCTGTGATGAGACCCACAATCTGAATCAACCAATTCATGTACAATGATGTGATATTCCATCAAATACACAGTACTGCTCGTGGCTATAACCCTTTCAATGCTGAGGCTACTTTCATCCAAGCACAAGGAGGCAAAGATTTTTGAAAAACATCTAAACCCTGTGTAGTTGGTACTCATTGGATAGCTCTCGCTGAGTACTCTCTTGCATTATTTTGTATTGGCCAAATTAACCACCACCAGCATAAGGGTTAAGTGTGCATTACACATTGACTCTTTCGTTTTCTCTGCTCACAAAAGGAAGTTTAGAATTCCAAAGACTTGAGAAGATTTCTGTTGGAAAACCCTGGGATTTCCTGAGAAGTCACATTTGGGAGGGTTGGTCACATTTATAGTCTTGCTTGAGGCAGATGAAAGTTGCCTTTGACGTATAGACTAGTCTATGTAATTAAGGATTATTGTCATTTTTTCTGCCATATTTAGGCTAATCTGTGACTATAGCCTGTAGTAAATGGTGGAGGAAACCAGAGTGTTTGGGGAAAACCTAAACCCAAGTCATTTACAAATTTCTCACATGCACTGGTTGTGATTCCAACCCGAGCAGTAGTGAGAGACAAGTAACAGTCAGAGGCAACATCTTAGACCACTCAGCCATCAGGGCAGGCCCCAGCTAGTCTGTGCTCGTATCCCTAGGCTAGGCAGTCCTGTTACCTACAAAACTCACTTCTGCCTTAAACTCATGATTTAGCCACGACTAGCAGAAAAGTAAACACTGAACAGAGTTCAAAATTTAAATTTCAGTGGTATGACCCGAATTCATCAATTGTGTTAAAATAAATTTCCATTGAGGCATCAGGAATAAAGATTATCAGTGTAAGATGTTTTGAGATTTTTCTTTGAAAAGCTAGCTCCTCTGGTTTAAACAATTCCTTCCTAAACTTGACATATTTCTTTTTCAGATGAAGGATCAAGATGATTTGGCATAACAAGAAAAAGGTAAAGAAAAGTTTACCAATGTTTTATAGTTGAAATAGTTAGCTCAAAATAATTGACTATTTTAATGCCAAATCATCCTAGTGGTCAAGATTTGCCCATTTGAATTCTAAATGCCTTGATAATTTGAATTTTCAAATGACTATTTTCCTACATCTTGACCAGCAAGATGACTAGGCTATATGTGTAAATATTTCTTATTTGAACCCTACAGTACAAGATGATACTGAGTATTGATAGAGGAAATAAAAGCCCAAATCATTTGCATGTATTTTATCAGTTAGAATTAGAAGCTAGGACCAAAAACTCCATCATGTCATTCCTCTAGTGCTCAAAAAGGCCTTACCACTTTGGTGATAGCCTTCTGGGCAAAGCAATGACAAACGTTTGCAAAATGATATTGTAGGAAAAGTTTATGTTTAATTATATCATATAAGTTCTTATGAGTTCTCACATAACCATGAAGTATAATGAGAACATAATTGAGTTAAGATACTAATAACCATTTTGAACTCAAGGTCAAGGTCACATTCAGTCATGCAATGTATGTCATTAGGTAGAGTATGGTGTGCCCTCTAAAATGAGTGGTTACTTGTATCATGAAGTGGATTGTTGGAATTGTTATGGCCTAATCTTCTACCCCCAACCCATCTTTTTTCTAGTATATTTGCCATAAAATTGGTCACCAATCTAATCTTGGGGTGGTCTGCTTAAATCTGACCGTGTCCCCAAAGGGTGGCACGTTACTTTCATAAATCCCAGATACTCCCTGTGAGTTTCATTTGAGTCCACAAAAAAGGAGCTACTCTGTTGGGTAATTAAAATTCCTATTTCCGGCTTTTGGCCGCTAGTCTATTTTGCCGATCATTAGTTTCTGAAGAAAATCTCTCTCCTGTGGTAATTGTTTTCTTCAAACAGGGGAAATGAATGCCAAGTTAGTAATTTAAACATTGAATATTTCCACCTTGGTGCAGATTGAGTTCCTTGAGAATCTCTAAATTTGACCTTAGATCTAAATGTGACGACTCTCTAAAACCATTTTCATATGCAATTGGAAAATGATTGACTTCTGATGTGTTTTCCTTGCATATCCTAATATGACAATTTATCAGGATCCTGAGCTACTTTTTGCTGGTCTTGTTGCACATTCGGTGCCCAGAATGGAACATATCTCATACAATATCATGGTGGTCCTGTATGTGTTAACAGATTCTGATGTTGTAAAACATTTTGTAGAAACTACTTATAGTTTGCAATACAAAAAAGTGTTGATAAGGACACAGCCAACAACTTTCCTTCAAATATTTCATAAAATTATTCTTAATTTCAAAGTTATCATCAAAAGTATCTTAGGTCCAGACGACAATTTCTAGAGGAAGTTTTGAGCATTCATGGATTAAGGTGCCTGCGGGCCAGTGGGCAACCATATAATTCCTACATCGCCACTCTTGCTCCGGATGGTTTCTATAACTATCGATGATGTTGCTACCTCGAGGTTTGATTGGTGATTACGAGATGTTTTTTTTCTAATAAGAGGCGTGAGTTGTGAACAGATGTGCGTAACGGCGGCCTGTGGGGTCAGGTGCCGCCCCCTGGGGGCAGACGCTACTGCAGCTAGCGGCAAAACAGATACCCCTTGCCTCCTAGGTGCGTGCCCTTCAACTCTCCCCGCATCACTCTCGGCGAAAGTGCATCAAAAATCCATACGAGTCGACAGGATATGAATGGTGGGGCAGCGCACCCTCCATCTAACTTTGTCCAAAATGCCAATACTTTTGACTAATGAGCGCGGCTAATGGAAACCAGCAAAGTCAGTTATTTGGAAACAGAGCGGGTTATGCAAGTCGGGCCAACAAGGAATAAAATGTTATATGGCAATGATCATAACTGTCGGACAATATAGATCGGCAGAGCCGCGCGTCGACTTTGATTAGTGTCGATGTCACATGTCGGGAGGATGGATGCCGGGGACAGGACCTCCCGCCGTCGGAAGATCCACGCTGACATCGGCCAATGAGCTCGCTTAATGGAAAATGTCGAGTTTTGTCACATGAACATCGGGGGTTAAGAAGTTAGGCCCGTTTAAAACACAAACTGTCAGCAGTAAATAATGTGCAGTAGCAAAGCGCATCTATCAAATACATCCCAAAGTCTCGTTCCATTAAAAAATCCGCCATCACAGTCGAACGGGAGGCCAATTGATTGGAAAACTACGCCGTTTGGTGGTTTGAAGTATTTCGACTCCCCCTGGTGAGGTGATCATACACGATTGATAGGAACTCGGGAGCTTCGGTGATTGCCAGCGACTTTTGCACAAGGCACCGACACTGCAAAGGCAATCGAAATGATGAAGTTAATATGTCTGACTTAGCGGCAGGGTCAGAAAGGAGAAATCAGTCATATTCGCCGAGATTAATTTCGGTGATGCCTGGCGGTTTGTCGCCATTAGCGTATGACAAGTGATTACGGGCGCTACGGCCGTAATGGCAGAAGATATAACTAGGAAATAACAATGCCATCTTGTTGGCCGCCACGCGCTGATCTATCATAGCACCCCATAAACATTATCTCCTCCATCTCAAAAGAGTTCAACTCATTCTTCTTCCAACTAATCAGAAATTATTTCACTATCAAGCCAACTTTTTCATTATACGAATGACACTCTTCAATAAATTTGGATTTATGTGCGGCGCGAAGGAAAGCAGTGTTTTTCCGCAGCCTCCGCGGATCAGTATGCGTAATGTTGCTGGACTCTCCGTGGGAGATTGAGTTCTCGCGATCAGACTTTTCCCATCTCTGATTAGTCGGAATTTGTGGTTAATTTATGGTCTGTCTCGAAGGTACTCATAACCCAGTGGCAGGCAATAATGTTAGAATTAACCCATTCATGCCGCTAGTGCACAAAATATGTGGAGTATCTAGGTAATATCTTTCTGACCAGAGCATTTTTCAAATATTTTTTGAAGAAGAAACCTTGACCAAAACCAAACCTATTACTTTCTTTCAAAAATTCTTTCCAGTTGTTTACTCAGGTTTCATAGGTCCTAACTTTGTTTGTCAAGGTGAAGTAGAGGTATAAATGGCTTAACCTCTTTATCCCCATGGCTTCCACAAGCACTCTGACCAACTGTTTTCAAAAAGTGTTAGAAGGAAGAGTTAAGTTCAAAATGTTCATGTTCTAATCTTCTAAAAGAATACTCATGTTCATTGTCACTAAAAATGTTCAATTTTATTTAGAATGTATTCAAGTTTACTCAAAAATCCATGATTGTTCAGATTTGCTAGATTTACTAAAAAAAACACTTTTAATATTTCAATACATTACCCTTGGCTTTAAACCATTTAAATGTTCATAAATCCATTGTCTTTAGCTCTCAGAAATGCCCCGATTATTTTGCTAATATCTTCATCACAAGAAGAGGGTTTTGTGAAAAGTTTTTGGGGAGAAATGCTCCAAACCCAACTAACAACTGAGACTCTTTCATATATTTAGCGATTCTGAAGTTATTTTCAAAAATATCACAGATCCAGAAAACATATGTAAAGATCTCCAGGCATGAAAGTGTTAAACAGCAACACCACTTTTTCTTTTGATCCGTCTTCTAGGAAACTCATAATAACCTAATGGCTGGCAGATCTTATGAAATAATTAATACCTCAGGCCAAGCAGCATGACAAAATTTGTTAAATAAGATTGGTTTAAGCCTGCAGCGGGATGGCAGTGGTAAGATTGGCCTATTATGTTATGGTGATGGCTTTAGGGGGAGTAGGGGTCAGTTCTCCGATGTTAACCCTAATGCTGCCGGTGGCTAATTTTGCCAATACAAAATGATTCAAAAAACTGAAAAATGACTTGAACCCTGGCATATGGGTACTTACCTGAGAGTACTCAGCGAGAGATATCCAATGAATACCAATATGACAGGGTTTAGATGATTTTGAAAAATATTTGCATACATGTTCTTTGGACAATAGTAGCCTCAGCATTGGAAGTGTTATCACTTTCAGGCCTGAAGTGCACAGCGGGTCTGATGCATATGCAAATATTTCAATAGTAGAGCAATATTTTGAGGAATGTATGATGATAAGGTACTAAACTTGTTGGATGTGCCATGTGCCTTAAATTTTTGTCAAAAAATGTTAATCAGTGAGTTATTCAAAAGATGATGGGAGCATGGATTCTATTCATATTCAATAGTGATGATACTCTTGGTTTCACAATTCTAGATGTAATTTCATCATTAAATCTATAGATTTTGATGACACCTGGCTATAGATGACTAGGCATCGGCAAACAAAGAAAATTATTACAGGGTAATGTATAAAAGAAAGTCCCTTTGATTAGATATGCAATCATGTAGTTAAGAAGAAGAAACACAGCACTAAACAAACGCAAGTACCTATTTCCAGCAGTATTCAATATTTAAGAACCATTGCCTGCTTATGTTTGCTCATAAATTATGCTGATGAGGACAATCACGGGAGAACAATAATTAAGTGATATTCCTCACCAGTTATCACACCTGGTGGGATGTTATGGAACTATTTTATCTATCACAGAATGCAAGTGATTTGCATTATGAACTTAAAAAAAGAATGAAATTAATCTGATTGGAATTTATCAAAATGTTAAGTATGTAATAGAAAATACATTTTGGCAGGTTTTCAGAAGGCATTTGAATAATGTAAGCGTGCAACTTGCAATGGTTTTCAAGTTGACAAAATATAGACTTATGTTGGTGATATCTCTCCAACAAAATCATCTTTTGGAAAACCTAAATGATTGCTACCATTCAGAACTCAATAAAGCAATGTTATTTTAAAAGATTTATCTTAGCAACAGACTGCATAGCTTTAGGCTTTTACTCCAATTCTAAGCAGCTCTGCCAGGAGATCTCCTTCACAAATTCTGTCTGAATCTCTGGCACTTCCAAAAACTGTGGTGAAATTAATCATAAAATCACAAAATATTTAAAGGAAAATTGTGAGTTGGATTTTAACCAATATTTCCCAAAAATGCTCAAAAATAGTCAGGTTGTTTCTGGCTGCTATAGATGTGAATTGGTTAAGTAGATGGGATCAAGATTTTTTGAAATATCATCTGAAAAATGTCCTGATTATGGATATTACCAATGTGATTAGGATAAGTTAACCTTTATGCTGTTGGTGGCTAATTTGGCCAATACTAAATGATGCAAAAAAAACCTGAAAAATGACTGAAAACCTAGCATATGGGTACTCCTCTGAAAGTACTCACCGAGAGCTTTAACTAATGAATACAAACATGACAAGGTTTAGAGGGATTTCCACAAACCTTTGCATCCTTGTGCTTTGGATGAAAGTAGCCTCAACATTGGAAAGGTTAAGTCACTTCAGGCATGAATGGACTAACTGTTTTTTTTGTGACAAGTGTCGTCTGGATACTTTCGAAAATTAGTATGGAATTAATAAATGATTGAAAAAATATTTGAAGGAGAGTTGTTAGTTAGCATCTTGTCAACATTTCCCCTTCAAATATTTTTTGAATAATGCTTTTGATAGAGAAATATCTCATGATAAGTTTGGCAGTTTTTGTGCACTGAAGGCATGAATGGTTTAACCCTTCCAATGCTAAGGCTACTTTTGTCCAAAGCACAAGATTGCAAGAATCTTTGAAAACCATCTTGACTCTGTCATGTTTGTATTAATTGGATAGCTCTCGATGAGTACTCACAGATGAGTACCTATATGCCAGGGTTTCAGTCATATCCCTGCTTTTTTGTGTCATTTTGTAATGGCAAAATTAGCCACCGGCAGCAAAAGGGTTAAGCAGGTGGGATTGAGTGCTGCAGGCAGGAATTCATGTAAACGTGTAGGTTGCGGTAAAACATGGTGGTCGTCGGAGGAGTAGGAGGCGGCGGCTCGAGGCTGCTGCCGTGAGCTGCATCTGCTCACCTTGATTACATGTGTCAGTTACCAGCGTCTTACCTGCCCCGACTACAGACCAGCAATTCCGCATTTTACATGTTTCCATCAACATGACCCCTGTTGACGACTTGACCTCCGACCCGTAGGCGGCGTAAGGTCGTCGGCAGCTGTTATGTGCCGCCTGCGCTGGGAGCAGTAATGTGCTGCTGAGTAGCCAGGTAATGCTCTCGTAAATGGGACTGCAAACATGCAGGTGAAAATTGCCTCTCACCTGCATGAGGGATGGGGCTACCTGCGGGGGGAAATGACGGCGGGGTCGCGGGATGCATCGCTGCGGCGGCGGCGGCCCTCCCGAGTCTTCATTAACTACCATGTCAGACGCCGATGAATTATTGACTAAGACAAATGCAATTCATTGCTGGCTCTTCATAAAGTGTGATCATAGCAGAGATTTGATGTACGATTTTCCATCCATCTTCATCAAGGGCTACGCGGCGCGGGAGTCCTCTTGCCTCCTCGGCCCGGCCGCCCGACCCCCCTGTTCTAACTTAATGACCAGGTCCCTGCCGGCCGGCCCGTAACCTGCCATCAGGACCTCGGGCCACCCGATGCCCAGGAGTCCTTTTGGACCTATCAATGCTAAGGCTACTTTCATCCAAAGGACAAGGACAAAATGTTGGTATTCATTGGATAGCTCTCATCCTGAACTCTCAGATGAGTACCCATGTGCCAGGGTTTCAGTCATTTTTCAGGTTGATGCATCTTTATGTATTGGTCAAATTTGGTTACCAGCACCATAAAGGTTAAAGACCAGATGTCACTGCCGGCCCATAACCTGTCATCGGGACAAATGGGGCCACCCGACGCCCAGACGCCCAACCACCCGACGCCCATCGGTCTCCTCCTCATTATGGGAGATCGCTCATTTGCATATTGATTAGCAACCTCACAATTAATCATCAACTCTGAAGTGATCCTAAATATTTTAATAGTTGATTGAGCTTGATTTATACTGTAAATCACTTATGTTCCAGGCAAGAAAAAAATCAAAGAACAGCGAAAATTACAATCATATGCAGATGCGACATTTGCCGGCATGAACACACAAAGAACGTTTGCACACTCACACTGCTGTGTACTTTTCAAGATCAGGTGTTGATTCTGTCCTGCGATATTTCCACGTGAAAAATTAGCAGATGTCCCTCTTTCGACAGCTCCTCCTTGGACGAAAAAGTCAAACAGGCAAAAAACCTCTGATGAAATGTTTGAACAGTTTTAGCTGAAAACACAGTTTCTTTTTTTTTCCAGTCGGCAAGAGTGCACCGATTGACCCCAGGTAATAGGTTGGGAGGAGGAATTATGGGATTGATTTATGATGATTTATTGGCGCACCTCATCAAAACGCGGCAGAGACAGATTGATGGCGTTAATATTTCAGAAAGGTTTGATGAGGGAACACGGGAAACTCATATTGAGATTTGGCCTACCGTCCCCACATAAACTATTGAGGATGTCCTAAGTGTAATTTGCATATGAAATGACCTGGTATTAGGTTGAACATAAACTCAATGAATACGATTACCATCATCTAGCGATCAATCAAGTGTCAAATTGTGAAATAAAAATGCGAGTGATGAATAATGAATAGCACGTTTTTAAACAGTTGTGTGTGATGTATTTGGATTGAAATTGAAATATGAGTTTAAATTCAGATTACTTTTAATTGAAATATGAGTTTAACTTTTATGATGCTGGTGGCTAATTTGGCCATTACAAAATGATGCAAAAAAACTGAGAAAATTGACTGAAACCCTGGCACATGGGTACTCATCTGAGAGTGTTCAGCGATGGCTATCCGATGAATACCAACATGAGAGGGTTTAGATAGCTTTCATAAATCTTATTATCCTTGTGCTTTGGACAAAAGTAGCCTTAGCATTGGAAGGGTTAAGTTCAGATTACTATGTATTGTACACAGTGTTTATATTGTACCCATTTAACTAATTCATACTTTGCGCACCCCTCAAGTCCGCATTTATTAAACTATGCACCATTATCTGAACATCTGATTCTATGCAAGTATCATTATACACGCTGGTATGATACTGCATGCAAAACCCATATGCAAAAATTAAACTGCGCATCAAAGATAGCTGCCTGCTAAGCACAATACTTTTTATTTGCAAGATAAATACAGTATACAGTATTCAGACTTTTGTTGTGACATTAGGGAAATTATTCCATGCAATCAAATTTCCTGGTAGCAATCATATTATAATCGGCATAGAATGATACCTTTGTAAATACCTCTGTAACTCAGCAAAAACTATATATTTTAGAAAGCTATGTTGGATTGATTCTGATAAACAATTTGGCAATCACATATTTTCAAAATATGCCTTTTTTGGAAAGAATTCACATAGCAATCAGGCTGCTTTAGGCATGAAAAGGTGAATTTAAGTGATAGTGCTTTACATTTAATAATGATACCTTCTTAGAAAATAACTTGTGCCACATCTTGAGTGGTAACTGCATTAACCCAAATATATCTGTGTGTGATAATTCTCTAAGAAAAATATTTGTTGAAAAAAATTGCTCTCATGTAACCATTCTTCTTATCGTGTTTTGTCCATGTATTCTTCAAACTTTTAGTCAGTTTTTATTACTCGAGAACATAGGAAATCAGAGCACATAGGGACAACCATCTACTCATCCCTAGTCACCAGCACCCGTCTCACATACCTTGGGCAGGATCCAACAAACCTTGATTGACGCCAGTAATGAACTGTTAATGTGCAATGCTTTAGACCACACAACTATCGGGGCACCCCCTCAATAGAGAAAAACATCAACAGTACATGTCATTAGGGATTTGCACCTTAGAATTTTCACAGTATGATATGATATCTTAACTATATTTTGAATGATACTGCCTGCCTATCAGGGGACATATTTTTAAAAATTAAGGACCGTAAGCTTCCAGAAATGTGCCAATAAATAGTGAAATACCTACATGCAGAGAGATTCTAGATAGCAATTAAGTAAATTTTCTATACAAACCAAATCTTAACTACACTATACAATACTTAAATATTTTGGTACAATACTTTATTCCCTCAATATCGATATTTCAGGTATTGTATCGAGTACAGGTATAAATCTCATAATGCCATACCTGGATGTTTTTAGGCAACAGCAGTGTGGAGTGCAATTGCAATAAGTTTAAAGATAACCTCAACATTTTCACGATTTCCCCCTTATCAGTCAAATATTTCTGTGTCACAGCCTCATACACAGTGGATGAATTACTTTGAAGTAGGATTTGATGTCTTAATTGATTAAGGTTTAAGCCTTTGTGTAAACGTCCAGATTTGTGTCTGTGCTAGTTCCATTGTTCTGTCGTGTGACTGATGACTGTCCACTCAGTCTTGACTGGCAATTATAGGATTAGTGGTCAAGCCACCTGTTCACCTGTGGTCAGCTCTGATGACCACTGGTCAGCATGCACCACAACAGCCATAGAGCAACTATACATTTTCACCCCAAAATTAAGAAAATGATATCAGCCTATTTAGGCATAATTCCTTGAATAGTATCTTTTGATTGAGCATGCCTGGTCAGCATTTACGACCACAGCCCTAGAGCCACTTTACATTTTCCTTAAAATTCAAGAAATTAAAACCACCCAATATATGCATAATTTCCACTTGAATAGTTTCATTCGGGTCTTTTATCTACATATTGCAAGATTAACCCTTCCAATTCTACTTTCTTTCAAAGCACAAGAACACAATTAAGAAAAAAACATTTTAACCCCTGTCATGTTGGTATTCATTGGATAGCTCTCGCTGAGTACTCTCAGATGAGTAACCATGTGTCATAGTTTCAGTCATTTTTGAGTTTTTTTTGCATCATTTTGTATTGGCCAAATCAGCCACCAGCAGCGTAAGGGTTAAAACTGCAGTAAGGATCCACCAATGCCTAGTCATGATTAGAGTTTTCCTTGAATAGTATCATCTAGAACTAAGATTCTCATGAAGATAATGTTGAATTAAAACTGAAATGCACAAAAAAACTTGGCTTAGAGTTATATTATTTAGTTTATATGAATATTTCTCCTTCAGATCCATTTATTTTGCCAGAAAGATATCACTAAGATATTGCTTCAGTCTACCCAGCTGCAATATGGGTACCTAGCATAAATAAGGCAGTGCTTAGAGTGTGTGCGCTATATGCTGCCAGTTGCTCTGGAATATCCCCCGGGGGACTGAAATGGTTTCTGTATGTACAGTGCCTGCTAGGGGAGGAAGGTCGTGTGAGCACTTCGGTGGATACAAGACTATAAACCGAATACCTTTTACTAAGATATTTAAAGCAATTTAGGGGATCAAGCTACTGACTTCTAATGATAAACATTTTTACATGCCAAATGTTTCTCTCCTTTAGGAAGTAGTAGTAATATTAGTAGTAGCAGTTGTAGTATTGTAGTAGTGACAAATGAAATAATAAAGAGCACACTTATATTAACTCAGCAGTTCAAATGGCCAGAAAAGGCTCCTATGATTTTAAAGCTACCTTGATAGGTGAAATAAGTATTTTTGGTGTTTATGTAAGAATAAAGTATTAAATAATGAGGTTTTTGAATACAGGTTTTTGTATATTATGCAGAAAGGTAGCTCACTCAAGTTGTACTTATTCTTTTAATTGTCATGTTTTCCTTTGCACAGTTGATCCAGTAAGATGGATGCCAGGAGGCAAATATGCCTTCTCCATGTAAACCTGAAACCCTCCTGCTGTGATTATTGTCATTGCTTTTTATGAACACATTTCCTTGCCCGGAAGAGTTGTGCCGAAACTTATGAGCTATTTGCATATTTGCTTGGCCCCTCTGGCGCAAGTGGGAAGGTGAGCAAATGTTGGCCCCATAGATCTGCGGAATGGTTCCGCTGACAGGCGCACCTGACAGGTGACGATAAATGACAGGGCAATAAACGCTAATTTATTACCTGAAATATGGCCGCACTCTTCCAGCCGAGCGGCCCAGGCTCCGGGATGACCACCGGGGCTTTGATCCTCCTCGTCAAATCGTTCACACCTGCGTGGAAGCTCGTTATCTCGGCCAGGTGAAACAGGGAGGCCGAGGCATGGGTCAGTAAAGAGATGAGACACTGCGACGTGATAAATGTCCGTCAGCGGAGCTCATCCTCGATGCTGCCGCGGCCGCTCACCACGGCGACGATGATGGATGTCGCGCTTAGAGTGAGATCTGCCGGCAAGATGGATGGAGGGGCCAGAGATGAAAATGGTGATGATTTATGGCGTGAATCGAATCTATTTCATGCTGCCATACTTTTGTTTTGATAGTCTAATCAGGTGTTGCCCATCATCTTTCCATTTGGATGCGATCCTCGATGACAATGTTCCATGATAAAACGTGCAAAGAGATGATTTTTAAGCAACGACAAAGAGTAATGACCTTATTAAGAGTCATCATTTTTCCTCCGTGCAGTGTAGTTAAATCATAGAGGTTTTGGCAGTCATCATTTGTTGACTTTATTATTAATGATATATGATAGATGATTTGTCTCATACTTTTGTAGTTAAATCATAGAGGTTTTGGCAGTCATCATTTGTTGACTTTATTATTAATGATATATGATAGATGAATTGTCTTTTACTTTTGTAGTTAAATCATAGAGGTATTTGCAGTCATCATTTGTTCACTATTCATTACTAATGATATATGATAGATGATTTGTCTTTTACTTTTTGTTGTGAAACCTCAGTGACAAGAGCAGTGACAAGACAAATACAATCACTCAAAAAAGAACTTTAATTTTGCGAAATGGAACATGCACATGCTTCTAGCCAACTATTCTCACATATATTCATTCAAGAATAGCTATCCTTGAATATTAAAACATAATCAGATAAAATTACAGGTTGAAGAATAGTTGAATACACGCCCTTGATCTAGATTTTTGATTTTGATAATACTACTTTTCAAAGCTATGAAAAATATATTTTTCATTCATTGTCTGCTTCTTCAACCATCTGTTTGTATATTATATTTCTGTTTCTTTTTTATGTTACTTTTATATTGAGTTCACATGTTGAGTGCTATTGTTAAGCAAATGATAGATTGATGCAAAATATTATGATATTGTAATATATGCCTTCACTATGCAGAAAAAAACATTGTCATTGATGTAGATTGAAAAATCTACATTGTGACAAAACTCCTCCATACCAGTATAGTAGCACCACAAAAAGTTTGAATAATTTATGTAAAACAATGAAAAACATATTTTGGAAACTGGTTTCAGGAAAAATATAAGCTTGAATGGGACTAACAGCCCTCCTAAAGCTATTTCAAATATTAATGCTGAGGTCCAAGGTTATTTTAACTAATTATCTTCAAGGGTATCATGGTAAAACATGACTGTTTTAACTTATTACCTCCAACTACAGCACTTCCATGGTATAATAGAATCTAAAGTTTAATGATTTGGTGAATGACATTATGTGATATCACTTTATCATGAGAGCACAGGGCTTCACTAGAATGTTAAGGGCTGCCCACATGGTTGAGCAGTCTAGTGT
>OZ012685.1:21247034-21268825 GCA_963942565.1 Maea johnstoni
CAGATGATTGCAAAATGTAGCCGCGCTGGCCGTGATAAGTAATGCGTAATATGTGTGAATTTATTGAGCTTTTTTTCCTGGGCCGCTGTTTGGAGTGATAAGTGTATGAAGAAAGGCATGTTGTGTTGGCCGCGGAATGAGGTCCATATATCATGCACCCTTATCAAACATCGCTTGATGCAGCTCGAAAGTTCACCAGCTTTGCCCATGGTGCCGTGAATTAAGTCGCCCAAATGTGCCGATTTCTTTAAAAAAGGAGTGCGCATTATCCACGTGATTATGGGTAAATTATCAGATATTCTCGCTCGGTTTTATCTGATTGCCGGTTATGAAACTTGTGCCGGAGCAAAACAAATTACGAGCTGATGATGATGTATGGGCGGGAGTCGAGGTCGCCCCTGGACCCAGCGAGCAGTGTCAGCGCCACAAAGATTGTCTCGGAGCAGATGAAAGTAACGGGATGCTTGATAATTGGTAGGAAAGGAGGCCATTTGTAATCCGAATGTTCCATTCCAAGTGTGACTAGATATGTGAGAAAAGGTCAGAACAGGTCTGAGTCGGTCATTTTCAATAGAAATCTATTGCAAAGTGGTTACTTGGCTATTGGAATTGTCTGTGTTTTACAAATGCAGTTTTGTAAAGGATTAAAAGCTGCAAATCATAATTGAATAAGTTCTTTATGAATACCCAATATAGCTATTTTCTGGGTTTGGAATTGTTATTGAATGCCCTGCTGTATGAATGGGATATTATGTCGTGTATTTACTACTTGTCTTATTTTAATAATGATACTCAATGATCATTAGAGAAATATTACATCTCTCTTTATCTGTGCCTCTCTCCTCTCTCTCTCTCTCTCATCCTCTCTCTCCTCTCTCTCTCTCTCTCTCTCTCTCTCTCTCTCTCCTCTCTCTCTCTCTCTCTCTCTCTCTCTCTCTCTCTCTCTCTCTGTCTCTCTCTCTGTGTATGTCTCTCTCTCTCTCTCTCACTCACTCACTCACTCACTCTCTCTCTCTCTCTCTCTCTCTCTCTGTCTCTCTCTTTGTCTCTCTCTCTCTCTCCTCTCTCTCTCTCTCTCTCTCTCTCTCTCTCTCTCTCTCTCTCTCTCTCTCTCTCTCTCTCTCTCTCTCTCTCTCTCTCTCTCTCTCTCTCCTCTCTCTCTCTCTCTCTCTCTCTCTCTCTCTCCTCTCTCAGGTTGATGATGTAGCTGAGGGCTATGGAGCAGGTAGATACTTGTACTGATAATGACACCCTGAGAGCACGATGCCAGAATTGCTCGCAGCGTAACCAGATTTACGGGGAAAATGACAGCATATCAGTGGAAACAGGCGCAATCTCTCCCCTCGGCTTCGCTGCGCATTTAACTGAACAAACTTCAAAGTGAAGTCATGATTACTGCTACATTAGCCCAACAAATTGCATTAGGTGAGCCGCTAACTGTAATGAAATATCATCATTTTCCTTCGTGTCTTGTCGGGATCGGGGCCCCGCGCTGACACAGTGGATGTTTCTCGCTATTCTCGTCGGCGGCCGCACGTGCCGATTGCGAGAAAACCTGCTAAGATGCTGTTGACTAGTGCTGCCATCATGGCTACAAGCACACGCATGTTAACTAATTCACCGATACCAGATGGGGAACTACTCTTTTAGCCCATTCACATATGTAGCACCGAAAATAACTTGACTTCTTTGATGATAACTCTTGGACTCTTTGGCGTAAACACTTAATGGGGAAATGTTAATAACTATCCTGATTTTTTATGTATTCATCTATCACTTAGACCTTTTTGGCATTTACCTTAAAGGTATTGTCTGGATGCCCTGATAGCGTTAGTTTATTTAGATTATCATTTCTCATTCAAATATTTTACAAACAATGCTTTCATCTAAGATATATCCCCAAAATTTGCTTAAATACTTGCAATATCATCCCCAAATATAAGCTACAATGTAGCTGATAGTGCTATTATCTAAGCTTAAGCACATTACAATATCAAAGACAATTGCTTCCGGGGGAACAATTGCCCTTTGAGTTATTATGATATTATTCTTTGTAGAAGATCTTCAAAGTTGTAGAAGTGCCACTATTTTATGAGAACAAACAAAGACGAATGCATACAGGTTTAAGTATTGGCTGCATTTATGGCACTTTAGATGACATAATAGGAATAAAAAATGAATTAATGCACAACAGATTTGATAGTTGATTTCTTAAGATCATTTCTCCCTCAAATATTTCCCCCAAAATGTCTTTTTCCCCAAGATAGCCTCTTTTGTGCTTACAAGCATGAATGGGCTAAAGACTTGTTCAAACGATTAAGGCCTCTCCAATTTAATTACTTACAAGCTTTTTTGGGAAAAAAAACTTGTCAGACTCCAAAGAAAAAGAAAAAAAAGTCACCTTTGGTGTCTTACGGACGAAAATAGTTCTGAGATTTTCTGTCAGACTCCAAAAAAAAAAAGAAAAAAAAATGCAAATAAATTGGAGTGGCCTAATGAGGAATCATTAATGAAAATCAGACTTTCCAATCCCTTTATGGTACATGTATAACATCTATGGTCTGTCACCCCTGCTACCAGAGATGGGCAGACATAAATGAGATTTGGCCTTTGGATGCCTGGTAGTATAACGATCTATGGTGATAGGGAAGAGGTTTACTTGTAGAATCTCAATCTTTGGTCCATCATTATCTCTGGAATATGAACAGCACCCATAGGGTCTTCCTCCAGAGCTGCAATGCATCATGGGATTCCTACAAGCAACGCAGCTGTGGATTTACATATGCAAATGAGGTGTTGCCATGGTTGGTTATGCATTGCAAGAAGAGCGGAAGGGGGAGGGGGTTGAATTATGCTAAGGCCATCATATTCACTTCTACAGTGATCAACAATTACCTTATTTGCATGCTTTATTAGCTGAGATAAATGAGAGCATAGGAAATATTAGACATATATCACAGTAAAATGTATTTTTTTCTCATAGAAATGGGTTATGTATTATTCATTTTCTTTAAAATTCATATTTTTGAATTTAGAAATACAGTAGAAGTGATAATCATCGCCATTATTATTATTATTATTATCATTATCATTATTATTATTATTATTATTATTATTATTATTATTATTATTATTATTATTATTACTGTTATTGTTATTGGTGTAAGTATTATCATCATTATTATTATCATTATTATTATTATTATTAATATTATTATTATTATTATTATTATTATTATTATCATTATTAATTATCATTATTGTTATTGTTGGTATTATTATTACATTATTGTCATTATTATTATTATTATATTATTATTATTATTATCATTATCATGATTATTGTTATTATCATCATTATTGTTATTATAATTGTTATCACCTTCATTATGGAGGCATAGGAGGAGTAATACCAGCAATAGATATATGATGAACCATGTATTCACATGATTCTCCAGTCTCCAACATTGATAGGACGTAAATGAACAATTTGCAGAATACACTATAAGATAGCATTATTCCAGTTGTTCTTCGATGCTTGTTGAAGTTTTCCCTGTTGTGTCTTGACCCTATTTGTCTGTGTTAGTAGCTGACGTGCTTAGTAAAAGCCTAGAATATGTTTAGCAAGAGCGCGAGCGCCATTTATCATGCTTTGTGCCAAGGCGAGTGAGTAATAAGTGCCGCTCGGCCAGCCAGCGGTTGACGGGTGCCGTGGTTACCATCAGCCCAAAATCAAAATTGACAAAAACATAGATCTTAATCTCCAAGATTAATGAAAGTTTGCCGGAACAAATTGGACTGCTTGTCTTTATAAACTAATACATCAGGCCCGCTCCTATTTTACATAAATGTTTCATAAAACTATGAATTTCTGAGTGCTGTGTGAAGAGCTGATGCTATTTTATGCAGTGTATTTTCCTGCCTTGAATACGGAAGATGCTGCTGGGTCTCGACGGACGTGTATTACGCTCATCACTCCCGACTCTGTCGGCATGGTGACAGGAGGCCGAGTTGTCCTGGATTTTATGAAACTCAGATCACAGTTTTAGGGATTTAGAAAGGGAATTGGAAAAAGATGCGTTTCTTAATATACTGCAGCAAACTAGCCTCTTATTGGCTAAGTATTTTTTTGATTTCGCATGCTTAACCCATTAATGCTCAAAGCCGCCCAAAACAACCTGAAAATTTTGATGAAACCTTGCAGTTAGAAGCACTTTTGGGAATATATTTGTCAGGAGAAATGTTATACGGAACATTACTAAAAGTATTCCTTCAAATATTTATCAAAATTATTTTTAGTTACAAAGTTATTATCAAAAGTATCATAGATTCAGACAACAATTTCAAGAGTAACTTCTAAGCATTAATGGGTTAGTTTTAGTTTTTTGATCATCTGAAAATAACATTTAAAACTGACATTGTCACTAATGTTGGGAATTGGATGGATTTTTCGTAGTAATGGATCACGGATGAAGCCATTACTAATTGTCACAAAAAGAATAACCATTAAACTGGACATGAAAATTTAGATTTAGCCTGTCTGAAATTAGTTTATTTAATTTAATGGAAGTCTTTTTAAGACCCACTAGTACTTTCATGGCCAAATAAGTTGTTTTTTAGTTCATTTGTTTTATAATTGCAATAGTATTTTAAGAAGCAAGTGTTTTTCCAGTCAAAGAAAAGTGGAGAATTATCCAAAAAGAAAATGAAACTGAACTTATCTTTCATTGCTCTAATAAGGGAAATTTGGGACATATCTCTCTTAAGACAGGTAGTATCTCTCGAAAAGTGGTTTATTAGGTATATGAGGTAGGTGATCTCTTACCAGGATGAGGTAGCTTGTCAGTCCTTTGAGCTGCAATCTATTGAATCCCCACTTTAACCCTTATGCTGTTGGTGGCTAATTTTACCAATACGATGTGGGGCATAAAAACTGAAAAATGGCTGAAACCCTGGCATTGGAGAGCTCCCCAATGAATACCAACATGACAGAGTTTAGATGTTTTTCAAAAATCTTTGCATTCTCACGCTTTGGAAGAAAGTAGACTCAGCATCAATAGGGTTAATTAGAGTAATTTTGGACATGTCTCCTAGTATAGTATAAGACAGGTGGTCTTTTTTAAAAGGTGCTCTCTCTTAACAGGTGATATCAGGATCAAGTGTATCTACATGTCCATACTTTCTAGCCCCTAGCTATGTACATGCTTTACTCCCCCACCAGCTATCAGCTCACATAGCATAGCCTCTGCAATAGAGTGGCTTTGAGGGTACTAGCGTTGTCCCGAGGGATAAGCCCCGACTTGGTAGAGAAATCCTCCTTGACCACTCTAAACTCCGCGCACACCCAGGCGGATGTGAGGGGGATTTGAAAGAGTCTGCGGTCAAGTCCCAGAGGACCCATAACACGCCACCAAGCATTTATATCCCTGACTTCTAAATCCTTCAAAAGTATGCGGGATATCGGAGGCTTAAGACAACATCATGATACGGCTGAATCGTCTCTCTTCCCGGATTAAGACACATCAGAGGCGTCTATGTACGGATCAGCGAATGGCAACAATGAATGCTGATTTAATATAGATAAGCAGGAGGCATTTATGAGAGATCTGCTATCGGCCAGACAGATCTGTATTAATTTCTATTGTTTTCTCGCGGCCTAATTTCACAGCCGTCTGATTGGCTTGTGGGCCGCTGTGTGGTCCCTTAATTAGCTTTAATTGACCCCGGAATCTTTGATGGGAAGGCATCGGGCTGGAAAATCACTTATGAATTTTTGAATAGGAAATTAAGTGACTCAGTTGTGGTCCACTCTGGGCATTTCTGGGAGGAAAGTGGGCAGAAAATTCAATTGTGTACTTAGCCATCTGATTATGAATATATGTAGAGTAGGGCCGTGCAATCTGGTTCTTCCTGTTGGTGCTTTAACCCATTAATACCTAGAGTGCCCAAAACCGCCAGACAACTTTGGTGATATCTCCCTTACATGAGTATATATAAATATTGTCTCGGCTAAAAAAAATTAAACAAAATCGGAATCTGAATCTTTTTTTTCTCAAAATGGCAAAATGAATTCGCCGCATCCGTAAGACAAATAATCAACTTGGTGTGGCCTTATATGAGTATATTTTGTAGAATATTTGAAGAGGAAAAGTTCATCAGAGCTTAAGTGTGAGTCAAGAGGGCTAACCATTGAGGTGTACCATGAGTCAAGACGTCATGATAGCCATTATTGATGTGAAATATAATTGTCTTAGTAAAACGTACCATGAGAGATATTTTGTATAAGTTATGCTTTGGTGGAGACGTACCATAAGTTGAGAAGTCAAGATGATCACTATCGGTGTGAAGTATAATTCTTGTGAGGCAAGATGGCTACCATTGAGATCTATTATGAGTCAAGAAGGTATAAAAATGGCCGCCATTGGTGTGAAATGTAATTGTCCAAGCAAGACATACTATGAGAGAATTTATAGATTATTATGACTCAAGAAGGCAAGATGGCTACCAATGAGATATATTATGAGTTAAGAAGGAAAGCTGGCCACCAGGGTCTTCGCCAGGATTTTCATAACAGGGTGTCCAAAATGGGGTTTCAAGACGACAGGGTGTCCCAACCCCCTCACTGAAAAAAAGTCATCATTATACTGACCATACACATTGACCAATAAAGTAATTATATGCTTCATTTCTTCAACAAATGTCTTAGTTATCATTTAAGAATTAAACTTTTTAAAATCTCCTTGTAATTAATATTTTCAAAAAATTCTGACCAAAAGTATTTTTTCCCAAAAAAATAAGTATTTTTTGTGGATCAGGGTGCCAAAAAGACACCCTGACACCCTGCTGGCCAAGACCCTGGGGGCCACCATTGGTGTGAAATGTAATTGTCCAAGCAAGACATACCATGAGAGAATTTATAGTGTTCAAGTCAAGATGGCTGGTGTAGCCATGAAGGATGAGTAGGATTGCACTGATCACTCGCTTCATCCTGATGAGGAATCGCACTGCGCAAGCGGCAAAGGCAGCAGACAGAGCCCCCTGGTGGCGATAAGAGAGGATGTTTGCCGTGTCATCGATAGCAATCAGATAAAGGGAATTTGGTGCTGCGGCGGTGGCGGGGAGAAATTGCGCCCGAGATTGAAGGGTGCGGCGCGATAAGTAACTGGTTCATTACAGATGGCGCTGATTGCAGATGGACAAGCCGATAGGTGCGGGAGACTTATGATTAGAACTTACAGAGGTTAATTTACTTTCTTCCCACTCAAACTTTTCTATTAACCCCCTGAACCTAGACTTTCACTTGTCTGTCATTTTCCGCCTGAACTTTGCTGTTTTCGCTTGCCTCCTGTGGCAATCGGGATGATCACAAATCTATCATGTTCGGCGTTTGATATAAAATGCATTCTCCCCAGACCCTTAGTAGATAAATCAAAGACTGTGTGAAGTGTGCTCGGGAGCACTTCCATGTAGAACTGCCAGATGAATTCAACTTGAAATATCAAAAATGGCACCAACATAGTTCTCTTGACTCTTTCTTACTTGAGATTCTCTGATGGTCTTGCATGAGTGATAGATTAATTTTAGAAGAAATATCTCTATTGAAATGATTTTTAATAGATTAAAATGACATTGTTTCAGCAAAAAATCTCAATTTTCTCAGTTCATGCAAGTAGAATCATGTTTACACACATACATACACATGTCATGTACACACACACACACAGTTTAAAGGTAAGGTTCTTTTCACACTGAACAATATACAGTAACTATACATGTAATGATTGATTAAAACGACATCCAGCAAAAAGAAAATCCCAATTTTCTCAATTATTGCAAGTAAATACACATTTACACACACACACCTGCACTTGTGTACACACACACATACACACACACACACACACACACACACACACACACACACACACACACACACACTTACACACACATTTTAAGGGTAAGGTACTCTCCTGCACAGTGAACAATATACAGTAACTAAACATGTAATCATTTTAATAAGTTCCAAGTGTGAAGTGGCAGTGGGACATCCTGGTTAAGATTTATTTTGAGGGTGGCAGATGAGCAACTTGCTCCAAGTGATTTATTTTTTTATGAATAATGCATCATGGGGGAATTTCAAAGAAGTTTTTTCCACTTGAGTTGAGGAAGATGGAAGGAAGTGATTGATGTCTCTAGAAATGCTATACAAGATGAATAATAACCGTAAAACATTTCATGTATGGCCTGTGGGAAGAAGGAGAAAACATGATATGATTAACCATTTATGCTTAGAGTTCTTGAAAACTGCTGCGCAATGGTACTTTTGACAGTAAAACAGGATTTAAGAATAAAATTTCTTGAATATATCTTAGATGAAGAAAAGAAGGGATATGTAGCGAGAGACCAATTATTATATGTGCTATAGTGAAGGGTTGGACATGACAGGGTTTCTGATCTGTCATCAGCATGAGTTCACGAGGGAACAAGGACCAATCAGGGCTCTCTTATCATTTACATCACAGAGAAACCTGTGTGCCAGCATCAACTGAGCATGCGCATAGCACAACTTTTGGGCTATTGGTTGAGGCTAGGCTGTTCAGTTTGACCGGCTGGTTTCATATCCACTTGTTTTCTTCTGAGGTGCCATAGGTACAGATAGCACATGTGTAAACCTATTAGTTCCTCCAGAAATTGTCACCTTCAACTCTGGTACTTTCAAAAGTAACTTTGTTATCAAAAATAAATCAAAGAAAGATTTGAAGGTGAGTTGTTGGTAATGTTTTAGTATTGCTTTTGTCTGCGGGATTTCATTAGAATTGTCAGGCTGATTTTGGCTGCTGTAAGCATCAATGGGTTAAGGAGGTCTCTAGGAGTGAACGGGATTTGAAATTGAAGTCTGCGTCATTTGCTGTGATAATGAAAATAGCTCAGAAATAAAGGGTAAATCTCACAAAATATATACACGAGTACATTTTTCGTTGAGTTATATTTAACTTATTATCAATTCTCTTTCAAATATTTTCAGAGTTGCTTTTGCCAAAGAGATATCCAGCACCAAAGGCCCAATTTGGTTAACCCATTTATGCCTGTAGCAGCCAAAAATTCCTGACTTAATTAATGATATCTCTAACAAATCTCATAACAAATGCAAGCTCACAAAAAAATTAAGGAAAGATTTGGTTTTTCATCAAAATTCTATCTACAGCTCTCCTTGAAAAGTATGCAAATTTGTGCTTCATTCCAAAGTTATTATCCTCAAAAACATGGCAGGTTTAGATGACACACATCAGGTAGATAGCTAGTTCTCAGACTGGGCAGGCTTGAAGAAGATATTACCTGAATGCTTTGGCAATTCTCGTTAGCATGCTCTATACCTGAGATACATAGTCTGTGGTAAAGAGGATTTTCCGTCCCTTTCTCTGTAACAGTGGCATCTCTGTTATGTACATAGAGGTGCCTTTGATCTCAGCATTTCTATATCACAGACTTCACATAACCAAATTCATTATAAATGCATGGTTCATCTTTTCAAATTCCTTTTTTCTATACTTTTTGCCTGAGGGTTGACTTTAACGAAGTTGTTATTGTCAATTGGGATATTGAAGATGTGCCTGTATAGACAATGAGTCGATAGTGTCGAGCTCTTTGCAGAGTTTCTACAGTCACAATGTTGCTTTTATCGCTAAGTGCCCTTGTCAAAACCCACAACAATATGCACACAACCCCATTCAGACGGCACGGCTAGGAAAGTTGGGAGTGTCTTTGTGATTACGGGCAATATTTTATTTTTCCTCCCGCAGCCTGCTGTTCGTAGCGGTACCACATCCTGGGCCCGACGCCCGGACACTCCTTCCCATCTGTGATGCCCGACCGATCGTCATGACAACAGCGCTCTCGTGGAAATTTTGTAACAAATTTTAGCGGCTTTAATTGGAAGGTGTGATTTATTGCGTGGCGAATGGGCGTGCTCACGCAGAGAGAGGAGTGTCGAGAAAAACACAGGTAGACTTTCGCGTAAAAAGCAATTCGACAATAACTTCTCCCCATGCGGTGTCCGTGACAAGACTTCTTTCATTCGGCAAAGAGTTAGCGGGCGCTTTTTCCATGGCGACTCAAGTGCTCCGTGGCGGGTGTGTGGCGGCGGGGTCAAAGGTCACGGGCAACGTGATGCATTACTTTTGATTTTGGCCGGTCCCCCCACCCCTCCGTGAGGCAGGTACAAATTGGGCTGACAAAAGCGGATGGATAAATGGATCCGCCGGGCCCTGCTCGCAGGACCCAGAATGAGGGATTCTGACCTAGCCCAATGACGTTATATCCCTCATCTCGCACCGATAAATCAATCCCTCCTCCTCGTTGCCATTCCCCTCTCCATCAGACGATGATTGATGACTTTTGTCAGCCGCAGGTTCGCCGCACCGCCACAGAACGGCCGGAATGAGGTATATTGAGGAGAATTATCGCGCTTTTCAAGCATAATACGCCACCTTGTCCTCCCGAATTCACGTCCACACACAATTTCACTTTTTATTTTGAGCGGCTCGCTGTTTTTTGCCACCACAATTTCAAGTTGTATTGTCGGGGAATTTTGGATGATTTTCGTGGTTGTAACTTCTGATGTTTGATGGATGAGGGTTCATCACATTGTGACTGACAAATGTGAGCGGTAATCTAATAATGTATGCATAATTTTGCCCATTAAGGCAGCCATGCAAAAAAAGTGAAGAACTGCGTTCAGACAGGCATCATAAACTGTATGAGTGATGCATAGTAGAGAGATGAAACTGCAAATGACGGGAGATGACTAGGAAATTCATCTCGACTCTTCTAATGGTTAATTTAACCCATTCATGTCTGGAGCATGAATATGGTCAGTGACACCCATGGAAATATCTTGATAACCAAGCAATATTTCAAGAAATACTTAAGGCCTATAAAAAAAAAGATGTTTGGTGCCTATTACGTTACCCTACCTAGTTTTTGTCCCCTACCCTTAAGTTTTTTTGCCAATCCTACTGAAAAGATTTTCCTACACAAAAAAAGCCTTGCCGTCCTAAAAATCAATTCTCCAGCCATTAAATTATCAATTTCTGGATGAGCAGAAGTACAATTACTGCATATAAAGACAATTACAACAAGGCAAACTTTTATTGAAGCCATCCAACTCCAGGGAATGGTGTCGAGTTAAAGAATAAGAATTATAAAAAAATATAATTAAAAAATACCTACCTACCCTGCCTATATTTTTTGGGGACGTAATAGGAACCAAACACTTTTTTTTGGCCTATTAACAAAAAGTTATGGTTCCTGGTGGGTTTAACCGTCCCTCCTTAAATAATTTTCAAATATATGATGAATTCTTGTCAAAGTTATCAGACGATGCGCACAATCCTGATTCAAAACGGTTAGAGTATAGCATTAAATGGCTGATCTTCATTAAGGGTAAATGAATGAATTGTTTCAGTGAAAAGATTCAAGTTTTATTCTCTAGACGGGACTTATGTGTAGGCTTTTTATGGAGGGTGATTTGTTTTCAGTCAAGCCAAAACAGAAGGTCTATTTTGACAAAAGATATGTGTTTTTTTTCATATATAAACAATCACAGCTCAAGATTAAACATACATATTGTTTTTATTCTAAGGGGGAGGTGGGTATGAACCAATTGTAAATCTACATCTACCAATAAAAATTAAGTCACAAAAACAGGCAGTTGGATATGCAAACTCGGGAGCAAGTTTCTTGTGTGGTTTTGGGATGGAGAATTTATCATACTACATTTCACACATACATGTATTGAGAAAAGCATATTCAGAACATTTTTGAACAAACTTTTCTCATACACACAAGAAAACCACAGCTATGGTACTCGAAATGCAACCTCCTCACTATTAGCTCTTCCAAAATGTAATAAATCAATTGGTCAAAAATGCATTTCATACTCAGGGCCCAAAGTTTGGAATGGCTTAACTGAAGCAATCAGATGTGCACCATCTCTACCTTCCTTCAAGTCTCGATACCTAAAAGCAATGTACTGTACTACTTTGTAACCCTGGGGCCCTCGGACTACTTGTAAACATGCCAGAGGGCCTTATGCAGGGAAGATCCTTACCATTGGACTGAGTTACCCTCTTTAAATAAAGATTGTTATTATTATTATTATTATTATTATTATTAAATTATTATTATTATTATTATTATTATTATTATTATTATTATTATCATTATTTTTACGCTATGGATTTTGGTCATATACCTACATGTCTGTTATCATCATAAGCTGTCCTTGGAAGGGGTGCTACCCTTAAAATACCCTTGTGTACCCTTTGGTGATCACTTCATTTGCATCTGTTTAGGGTCTGATAGGTTTATAGCACATCATTCCCTGCATTCACTGAAATAAGGACTTTTTAGGTAGTTTGATGATATCTAGGAAAATATTTGACAGAGAAATAGTAAATAGAACCGAATCCATAAATTCTCTCCAAAATATGTCCAATATATACCTAATTTGAAAGAATACTTTTAAAAGAATAGGGGGCCCAGAAGACACTCTTTGAGCAACAGTGAGTGTAATTAACCCTTATGATGCTGGTGGCTAATTTGGCCAGTACATAATGATGCAAAAAACCTGAGAAATGACAGAAAACCTGCCACGTGGGTACTCATCTGAGAGTTCTCAGAAAGAGCTATCCAATGAATACCAACATGACAGGGTTTAGATGGTTTTCAAAAAAAATCTTTGCATCCTTGTGCTTTGGACGAGAGTAGCCCCATCATTGGAAAGGTTAGAGTTTGAGGAAGCTTCCCAGCCTGCATGGCATGCCATCGTGGTCGTCGGCTAATTGACATCTCGCGTCCATATACATCACAGATTAGCCCCATGCATTTTTCATGCCATTTGATCATATTACTAAATGATGCACATTGTAGGAGACAGTGGCGCTCCCTTTAATTCCCGCATTCAGCGCTGATCAAAGGCGAAGTTTACAGATGCAATTTTCGGAGTTGTTCATTCCCGCCGCCCTCTGATTGGACCTTTGATTTGGCCGATAATCGCGTTTCACGCCGACTTGTCCGCTGAGAAGTGAATGATCCAACATGGCAGACAGCGTCGATATCACTTGTTCAGCAAATGGCCTGTCAATGATTTTAAACGAACTTCAAACTGGCGTCTGCGCTTTCATGTAGTGATCATTGGCCTGGGTGTGTAGCGCACTCCCCTGGCAAGCAACCAGCTTGAACATGATCGCATTAATTGGGGCTGGGGGTGGTTATGAGGGGAGAGCAATTTCGTATTCATCATGGTTAGAAGAGCATGGGTATCAGGTCAACAAGCCTAATCCAAGACCTGATCTATCATGCGATTATATTCACACCCTTAATATAGATATGAAATATGTTTTGAAAATAGATTTTTAATGAGTTTGATCTTTTTGATCTGCTCTATCTTAACCCTTCCAATGCTGAGGCTACTTTCGTCCAAAGCACAAGGACACAAAGATTTTTGAAAACCATGTAAACCCTGTCATGTTGGTACTCATTGGATAGCTCTTGCAGAGTACTCTCTGATGAGTACCCACGTGTCAGAGGTTCAGTTATTTTTAAGGTTTTTTGCTTCATTTTGAGTTGGCAAAATCAGCCACCAGCAGCATAAGGGTATATTCACACCCTATATAGATGTTAGGGTATCATGAAATACTACTTTATAGTATTACATAATAATATATGCACAAGATTTAGATGAGTTGTGAGTTGACTTGTGACTTGATTGTCAAGTAAATTTACCCACAAAATAGATTGTAATGTAGGGAATCATAAAATAGCACTTTCTTTTATTACATGATTACACATGTGCAAGATTTTTTTAGATGAGTGATGAGTTGACTTGTGGTTGTCATTTCACCATTGACGTTTCTCCAATAGATGTTCTTGATGGAAATTCATCGCCAAGATAGGCCTTTTTAGAGCTATGAGGGCATGAGTTAAGACATTATTTTAGCAGAATTTAATCTTTGAGTTATTTATAAAGATTACTTAACAATTTTATGGTATTGTACATGAAGACACTTAATTTTTCTCTCAGTTTTGCTCAAAATAATCCTCGCCCCTCTTTTCTTCAGAAGAGAGCTCTTAGAAAGTTTGTAATTCTCCCTAATATATATATATATATTTATATATATATATATATATATATATATATATATATATATATATATATAAATATATATATATATATATATATATATATATATATATATATATATATATATATATATATATATATATATATATATATATATGTGTGTGTGTGTGTGTGTGTTCAGTGACTCCATAGATATACATGGCATTATTTTGACCTACCATTTTGGATGTATATTTCATAGAGAGTCATAAAATAATCTGAAAAACAACTTACCAATTTTTTTTATCTATTCTTGATGAAAAACTACTACAAAGAAGGAACTCTTTCATCTGTGTAGTTTATGCGGAGGCTTCACCAGTGCACCATAGATAATCGTAATGTATCTATTCCTGCTGCACCGGCGACACCGACCGCACCGGCGCTAGCCTTGCAGCCATTTTTGAAGTGACAGTTGTGGCTCAACTCTCTATTAAATCATCCACGCCCGACTGGGTTCATAATCGGAGATGAGCGAGAGGATCAAAAGTGGTAATGACGAGGGTGCGTGCCCAGCCGGGCGTACCGGGCGTACCGGGCACCCCTATTGTCTCTATTAGCCGCAATTACGACAAAGACTCCAGCCGGCCAATTCATCATAACTTTGGGGACACTTCTTGTCATGTCCAATCCAAATTGTGAGTAATAAACTTAATGTCCACATGCTCGATGATTTTGTGGATTGCGGTCGGTTGTCGGTGGGTTGGTCTGGTCGCCGCGGATTGGAATGCAGGGTCAGAAATGGACGTGGAGAATCTGCTGGGAGGATGGCTGCCAATTTATGGCAAAATCATCCCAGGAATTATCGCAGGGCTGTATATATGTTGTATTTATCATAGACTGCAATATATATATATATATATATATATATATATATATATATATATATATATATATATATATATATATATATATATATATATATATATATATATATGTTTCATTTCATGTATTATTTCATCTCGGCCAAATATAAATTTGACTGCTGGTGGATATCTATAATAAAGTTGAACTTGTTTATTGGTAGTGTATGTACAAAGAGGGTCAGTTTTCTTTTGCCACTAACCTAACCCTTTTGACTACTTTCATCCAAGGCACATGAAATGCAGAAAATCTTTGAAAAGCTTTTAAACTCTGCCATGTTGGTAATGCATTAAAAAGCTCTTCATGAGTACTTTCAGACGAGTACCCATCTCCCAGGCTTTTGGTGATTTTCCAGCTTATTTCGCATCATTTTGTATTCACCAAATTAGCCACCAGCTGCACGAAGGTTAATGTTTAGGAAACAACCAGTGACCAAGATGTTACGGCCAGATAGATGACCCTAAGTTATCCTTTTTCCTATCTTCATCCAGGTGGGAATGTTCATTGATGTTTACCTCTTTTGTTTGTTTTTTGATTAAATACATGTAAAGGCCTTTATTCAAAGATTTCTTATCGCTGTCTGTCATCAATTTAAGACATTTGATCATCCTAGCTCTGCACTCAACAATGCCTGTTCACTTGTCCACACTTACACAAGGAGTTGAAAAACAATAGATAAATCTCAAAGAGAATGCACTGCTTCTATCACTTTGTGATTAAGTACTCCGATATAGCTTCCAAGAATCATTTCTATGTGTGTAGGTAGTATTTAAAGATTGTTCCTGTGTAAGATATAAGCATTACTTTTATGCCATTGAATTTTTTTGGAATTTTCCGTGAAATATTTTTAAGATTGCTGTTGTGTTAATATAACACCCCTTTGATAATTTCTTGTTTTTCTGGGGAGTGGTCTTTTGGATCTATTAGTACCTTTTTTGACAAGCTGTCCACTCCTATATTGCCCTGTATGATAATTCTATGCAATTTCCTATTATGTTTTCAAAAAAGTGCAGTTTCTGAAAATAGGAAATAGAAAGTTAAAACATTTTCCTGCAACATTTCTTTTGAAATATGAAATTTCAATCTATCTGCCACACTATCCAGGCATATATTATTGGCTTGATCATTTTGAATTAATGGATAATTTTTCCTGATACATCTTCATTTTATCACATATTGAGATGTCAAGCTCTGAATAAAATGAAGTAGATTTCAACCAATTTAGATGATATGTTGGCACAAATCCACATTTGGAGTGCTAATTCTGAAGGTGTATTGAAAACGTTCTACTTTTATTGAATGATGGTGATTTTTTCCACAAGAAATTTGCAAATCTCAAATTCTCAGCAATGTGCTTTAAGTAAATAATTTTGTTTTAATTCTTTTTTCCTTATAATGATAATAACAATAATAATACTAATGACAATGATAATAATAATAAAAGATATAAAAATGATAATAATAATAATAATAATAATATAATAATGATAATAATAATAATAATAATAATAATAATAATAATGATAATGATAATAATAATGATAATGATAATGATAATAATAATGATAATAATAATAATGATAATTATGATAATAATAAAAAATAATAGTAATAATGATAATGATAGTAATAATTATAATAGTAAAAAATAATGATAATAATTGATAATTGATATAGCAACCTTACAGGTAAGGTCATGTAAAGAATCATATTTTTCATTTCCTATCCTGTGTTTCACCATACATTTCCTGTTGTGGGAAATATCTGGTAGAGGACCAGAAAGAGTTGAGAGTTGTCCAGAATTAACTTGCTGTTTCAGCGGCGGGGCAGTAAATCAGATATTAAAGCTGTGTATTTGATACGGGCCCGGTGACAGGGCAAGATGTCAAGCTCTGAATAAAATGAAGTAGATTTCAACCAATTTAGATGATATGTTGGCACAAATCCACATTTGGAGTGCTAATTCTGAAGGTGTATTGAAAACGTTCTACTTTTATTGAATGATGGTGATTTTTTCCACAAGAAATTTGCAAATCTCAAATTCTCAGCAATGTGCTTTAAGTAAATAATTTTGTTTTAATTCTTTTTTCCTTATAATGATAATAACAATAATAATACTAATGACAATGATAATAATAATAAAAGATATAAAAATGATAATAATAATAATAATAATAATATAATAATGATAATAATAATAATAATAATAATAATAATAATAATAATGATAATGATAATAATAATGATAATGATAATGATAATAATAATGATAATAATAATAATGATAATTATGATAATAATAAAAAATAATAGTAATAATGATAATGATAGTAATAATTATAATAGTAAAAAATAATGATAATAATTGATAATTGATATAGCAACCTTACAGGTAAGGTCTTGTAAAGAATCATATTTTTCATTTCCTATCCTGTGTTTCACCATACATTTCCTGTTGTGGGAAATATCTGGTAGAGGACCAGAAAGAGTTGAGAGTTGTCCAGAATTAACTTGCTGTTTCAGCGGCGGGGCAGTAAATCAGATATTAAAGCTGTGTATTTGATACGGGCCCGGTGACAGGGCAAGAATAAAGGCGAGGGATCCTGTTTCCTGGCGCTGACTTAGTAACCCGGCCACGGGTGCAGCACTCACTCATCCTCTATGACTATTTGTTCAAATAGGGAGAGCGGCAGTGGGGGTTCAGAATATGTATATGGGGTCTTTAGGGGAAGGGGGGGGGGGGGGTCATGCCCACTTTCCCTTTAGGACACCCCTTATGAAATATCATGTGTTGTCAGTGTATTAGTGTATTGTCAGTATGATATCAGTGTGTTGTCAGTGTCATATTAGTATGTTATCAGTGTGTTGTCAAAAACCTGTTTCGTAAGGGCACCTGCTCAAATAGGGTAGTAGGGTACAGACTTTGAGCCAGGAAAGGGGGTTCCAGAATGCGTAACTCAGGGGCCACAGGGAGAGAAATGCAAAACTCACTTTATATCTTTTATGACAGTCTACTCAAAAAGGGGGAGTTGGTACAGACTTTGTAACCAGGCAAAGATGTGGGGGGGGGGGGGGGGGGCGTACAGGAAGAGGGGCAACACTCATTTTATATGATAGGCTGCTCAAATGGGGGGGGGGGGTGGTTCATATGGAGAACTAAGTTGCTACAGCTAGGGGGTGAAGACAACAAAACTCTCTTTATGACAACATTCTCAAAAGGGGAGAGCGTGAAAGGGGGTACAGACTTTGTAACTAAGCCATGATCAGATTGGGCATGGGGCGGCAAAAGTCACTCACCCCTCATGACAAATATGCTCAAATAACAGATGGGAAGGGGGTCACTGATTTTGTAACCAAGCCACAGGGGTGACACTGACTTATCCTTTTAGGTAATTTACCTAAATTGGCATTTACCGATACAGAGTGAGTTCATAGGGTTCAGCAAACCCCGCTTTCCAATTAGAAATTTCAATTTTTCAGCTGAGATATTTAATTTATTTTCCGTTTTGCCACCATTTACCATTCCGTGATAACTGCCAACCTCCCCCCTCAATTCAGAAAAAAAACCTATCACACAGAAATCCTGTAACCACCCTTGTGGTGGGGTGGGGCAGAAGGCATGAACATTAGTACAAAGGGAATGTTTATGATAATCTCCACTTGATTTTTTTTTTTGGGGGGGGGGGGGGGGGTTAAGGGTGGTACAGACCTTGCAATTTGAGAAACGTGGTTTTGGCTGGCTTCAATATTCTGTATGACTATCAGTTCTCTATAAGAAATAGGGTGGATGGTAGGGGGAAGAGAATGTGTGTTACATAGCCTGTAAATAGGGAAGGGGGCCGAAGGCACTCATACATATGATGAAATGTATAGGTGTATATCATATAGAAAATACCAGATGTAAAATATTTCTTGAGTAAAAGAGGAAGAACTCCAAAAGAATATTTTTGAATTTTTTTCTGGATGTCATTTATCTAGCATCACTTGATACTGTGTGATGAATATGGCATGTAATCAAAAACATTTAATTGGCATCTTTTTCAACATTAATTTCATGATAATTATTTCATCATTAAGCTCTACACAATTTAGTCTAGATCAATGATTGCAAATGAGAGAGAGGTATGATTTACAAATTTGCTCGATTGAGTAGGGTTTGCCTTATAATATAATATACTCATAGTAATATCTGATTAGTCCCTGCTGAGAGGTCACTAAGTGCTTTATTTCCCCACCTGTGTGTGGCTTAATTATTTATCAGGTATGTGTATTACCTGTGCATTATAGGTGGGTCAGGTGAGGCTACCTGTAACGGTGGCTTTTTTAAATGCTGAAAATCTTTTTTTCCCACTTAGGGTCCAAAAACCTATAATTGAATCCATGGATTGAAAAATAGGTTCCAAAAACCCATAACTGAATCCATGGATTGAAAATTAGGTGTGTAAATGGTAGCAAGGAATGTTCCACGCCCTGTCCAGATTTATTTATTAAAGCAGAGCGTGGAATATTCCACGGCCTGTAGAGAACTAGAGCTTGAATGAAAGCATGGAATATTCCACCAAGGTAACAAACTTGTGGCGTGGAATATTCCACGGCCTATACAGAACTAGAGCTGAAATGGGAGCATGGAACATTCCACCAAGGTAACAAACTTGTAGCGTGGAACATTCCACGGCCTATACAGAACTAGAGCTGAAATGGGAGCATGGAACAATCCACCAAGGTAACAAACTTGTAGCGTGGAACATTCCACGGCCTATACAGAACTAGAGCTGAAATGGGAGCATGGAACATTCCACCAAGGTAACAAACTTGTAGTGTGGAACATTCCACGGCCTATACAGAACTAGAGCTGAAATGGGAGCATGGAACATTCCACCAAGGTAACAAACTTGTAGCGTGGAACATTCCACGGCCTATACAGAACTAGAGCTGAAATGGGAGCATGGAATATTCCACCAAGGTAACAAACTTGTAGTGTGGAACATTCCACGGCCTGTACAGAACTAGAGCTTGAATGAAAGCATGGAATATTCCACCAAGGTAACAAACTTGTAGCATGGAATATTCAACAGCCTGTACAGAACTAGAGCTGAAATGGGAGCATGGAACATTCCACCAAGTTAACAAACTTGTAGCGTGGAACATTCCACGGCCTGCACAGAGCTAGAGCTGGACTTGTAGTGTGGAACATTCCACGGCTAGCACAGAGCTAGAGCTGGAATGAGAACATGGAACATTCCACCAAGTTAACAAACTTGTAGTGTGGAACATTCCACGGCCAGTACACCAGTACAGAACTAGAGCTTGAATGAAAGCATGGAACATTCCCCCAAGGTAACAAACTTGTAGCGTGGAACATTCCACGGCCTGTACAGAACTAGAGCTTGAATGAGAGCATGGAACATTCCACCAAGGTAACAAACTTGTGGCGTGGAACATTCCACGGCCAGTACAGAACTAGAGCTTGAATGAAAGCATGGAACATTCCCCCAAGGTAACAAACTTGTAGCGTGGAACATTCCACGGCCTGTACAGAACTAGAGCTTGAATGAGAGCATGGAACATTCCACCAAGGTAACAAACTTGTGGCGTGGAATATTCCACGGCCTATACAGAACTAGAGCTTGAATGAGAGCAAGAAAAATTCATCGGCCTGTACAGAACTTGAGCTTGAATGAGAACATGGAACATTCCACCAAGTTAACAAACTTGTAGTATGGAACATTCCATGGCCTGTACAAAACTAGAGCTGGAATGGGTGCATGGAACAATCCACCAAGGTAGTAAACTTGTGGCGTGGAATATTCCACGGCCTGTACAGAACTAGAGCTGGAATGAGAGCATGGAACAATCCACCAAGAATCCTGTCTTTTTTTAAAGAGGAAAATCTTTTTTGTCCTCTTTAAGGGGTCAAATCAGGAAATATGAAACCTTTGCTGCATTTTGAGAAATGTTAGAGTAGAAATAACAGACACATGGACAGATTTTGTAAACTAGGTTGATTCATTTCTTGTATTTGCCGCTCTGAGTAAATTTCCTCTGCCATTTCTTGAAGTCTGTAGGTCTTTGAGTAAATTTCCCTGACCATACAAATTTTACTTCATATGACACTGAGTAAATTTACTCTGTGCCGCTAGATGCAATGTTAGTATGGTTGAGGAAATTTACTCAGTCACAAAAAATGAGATCACTGTTTTTAGCAAATTACTACCAACCAACTTAATCTCTTGTTTAGTATCTCTGAGTAAATTTCCTCAACAGTACAAATTCAACATCAGATAAGACTGAGTAATTTTACTCAGTGTCATTATATGATATGTTAGTATGGTTGATGAAATTTCCTCCAAGTCATAATTGGCGATTTGAGAAAAGGCATTTGGGTACATTTTACATACAGGTTTTATATACATTTGTTTCAATGATTCAGGAAATAAATCCGTTAGAGCTTTTATTTCTCGGGTGTACCCCATTATTTCTAATCGCTTGGGTCATATGTGAGCGGTGATGAGAGACAGCTAGCAGCCAATGGTTATTGCCTCAGACCACATGGCCATCAGGGCAGGCTCACTTCTGAATTAGATCAAGTCAATACAAAAGTTTATCATTAATACGTATGTCTCACATGCTGCTCATTATATAAAACACACATTATCTAACTTAGATTGAATATGGGCCCAATACAGACATAAAAGAGCGACATGATCCCCGCCCCTGTAGCATTTAAAGAAACTCTTTATAACCTTTA